>CM040241.1:312536743-312575485 GCA_022545495.1 Chrysanthemum lavandulifolium | reverse complement strand
TAAACGCCCAAAGAGATATGATACGAGGTGATAAGTTTGAGGTTATTTTCAAAAATGAATGATGGATTCCAAAAAATGGGTTATGAGATGTCGAATGCTTCAAATGTACGATGGTTTAGTGACTTAATGTGTGAATAACGTAACCGACATGTTAGTGGTGAAACAAAGGAGTGAAAGTGACTTAGCCCTACTTAAAGGTTTATCTCGGCATTCGACGTTATCGGTGATGAATCAGCTGATATTAAAATTGCGATAGGGAATGACAAGGTATTCTCCACATTAGAGTATGAAGAAAGGATAATGGAATGGGTATTTGAAGGCATCCATGTGACAATCGTTTTGAAATGAAAGTAAATAACTCGAAAAATGTACGTATAAACCGCATGTAAAGTGAACATGCACTTATGATGAAATGATGAGATGCTATGATGATGTAGTTATAGTCTAGGGTCAATGATGCAACCTAGTTCTCTATAATCAAGCTCGATGCCAACTGTCACACCCCAAATTACTGCTTTTGGCAAAGGAATGGAATTCGGGATCGACCGTCATAGCATCACAATCATAGATTATATTGAACGACCTAAAGTGTCGCTTTGGAAAATACATCGCTTGATTTAATAAAATAATCGAGTTACAAGGTATAGGTCCCAAATGAAAGTTACTATGTGCGAAAATAAGTTTGTTATAAGTCAAACGATGTTTTAAAGTTCATAAAACCCAAGTGAGACGCGTCACCGCGACTCTATGATATGTCCACATGCATGCCATGAAGTGAATGCCTTAGATACCGAGATAAAACATGCTAAAAGTGTCAACACAAAGGTTGAGTGAGTTCATGGAGTTTGTGTTGAAATGTAAAGCCTTTCAAAATCGTTTATGCAAAGAAAGGCATTGTAAATCCACTCGCCCAAGTTCCGCCCATACAAAACTTGCAACCCGTGTGTTCACAACCCACCGAAATGTGTATAGTTTATGATCAAGCATGATGTCAAATGAATTCATAAAATAGTGCATAACTTAATGTATCCATAGTTACTTAATATAACACATAATTCGACGGTTTCAAATTGTTCCATGACCATTAGTTCGTGATTGTACCAAGACCATTAGACCATGATTGTACCAAGTCCGTTAGTACATGACTATACCAAGTCCGTTAGTTCATGACTATACCAAGTCCGTTAGTTCAACATTATCCAAGTCCGTTAGATCGTGATCATACCAAGTCGCTTAGCTCAATGATTCATAATATAGAAATTCTAAGTATGGCGACATCATTTCAGTATGACTAACATTCAGCCCGAGATAAACATATAGTTTGCAAATAATCATGTTTGCCATAAAAGTTGTTGAGCATGTATCTCCCCCAAAGAGTTTAATAAAAGCATTAAAACAATTGAAAATGGGGCTATGGAACTCACTTGGACAATGATGCGATGACAAAAGCGTAGTACAATCAAATGTAGCGTGAATCTCTAAACTTGACCTATTATGAATGATATGATACATAATAAGTTATGATGTAATGTTATGCATGCGCTAGGATGATATTTATACCACTTATGAATTTTTGAAAACAATACTTCGTCAAAATATAATCTTTTAACGCCTTGACCATTTTTAAATTACTTCACATGTATTTACGTTGAAATGATATCCCATTTATAATCATTTAGTGATTTATTGTGAAATTATAACTTTTCGTCAGAAAATAATGTTATTGAAATTTCCATGAAAATGACAAAACGACCTCTAAAAGCTAGTTGTAAATGGTGCACGCCGAGCGCTAGGAAACGAACTCAACGGTTTGGGAAGCTCGATGATAATCTCAAAGTTTTAGTACATGAGTTTTCATCCTAGATGTCTCGAACATAAAGATAATAGAGGTTAAATATGGTACTTTTAGTCCAAAATATAGTTTAATGATGGTTTTTCGGCAAAGTTTGAGCGAACGTAATTAATTCATTACAACTCCGCTAAACAAACAATTGGACATTTTGGAAAGTATACTTGGAGATTTCACTTTTACTAGAAGACTTCTCTTCATAAAAAGTTCTAATTCAATGTTAAAAACGACCTTTTACTTGGTACTAGTTTTTGCCGCAAAACTTGTTTATTAGAAATCAAGTTATAGTTTTTCTTATATGATAATAGTTACGGCAACTTTTGTAAACATGTGTAATTTAGTGTTACAAACTGCTTTTCTACGCTTTTAAAGATCCTTAACTTCGTATCAAGTATACTAACATATTTTTAACAAATCGACAGAATTTACAACGCCCAAGCTTCATTTTGACTCGATAAAAACAAATATTGTTTGCTGAAATTTTCGAGATTTTGTATTTTTCGTCGCCAAATTGAAAAATTCATAACTTCTTCGTTATAACTTCGCTTTAATCCGCTCAAGCCGCCACGGTTTCGCTTTTAAAGTATATTTTCTAAATATCTAGGCCAAATATTTTGGTCACCGTCGGATTTTCCGAATTAAATTTTAAGGACAGACCCTTTCAAAACGTACGAAATGAGTTTTTCTCACCAAACCTATTCTAACCCATTCAAAACAACTCCGGTTATTCTAATCCTACCATACACCTTCTAGGGTGTCATGGGTTCCTAGACATCACCAAAACTAAAATATAACAAGGAGTAATTATAGGATGGATTATATATATTTAACACTTAAAAACTTTAAAAACCTTTAAAAATGGTATAAACATCATGAGACTTGCATGTTTCTCAAATAAAATGATATGACCATAAAATTGAATGTGAAATAAAAATATGAATATGAATGCTTACTAGTGATATGATGAGGTTTATGGACAAAATGGTTTTTCCTAATCACTTGAGGTTTGTATTACAAAACCTTTGCAACAAATGATACTAATGTGTAATTAAACTTGACTTGAAATCTTGGAGATGATCCCTCTTTTTGGTCCCTTGGCTGCCGAATTTACTTGAGAGAAAAGAGATGGAACTTTGGTCTTGTTTTGGTTTACAATTGAATAAATGAAGTGAAAGTAAAGTTGTATAATACTTTTACTTAGATATTTTACAAATATCACTTTGTGACTCATCCTATATGTCGACATACATGAGAACAACATTTGAGTTTTGTTTTGAGTAGCTTTTACAAGTATAAGTGTAATATTTAGTGTTATTTGAAGTTAAATGATAAGTTGTAGTCACTTTTGAATATTTAGGGTAGCGTTGGATAAAATAAATTTTCCACGGGTCAAGATAAAATATATTGAGGTCATAAAATTATAAAATACATTTCTTGCAAAATTTGAGTGAAATAATAATAATCGCTTTAGAATTTAAGAAAAACGTCGAATTATATAAATACAACAATTTAGTTACAAAATAAATTTAAAACATTGGGTAAACTCATAATATTATTTTTTATAACTTAATATGAGTATAAAAATATATCGGATAATTTTGGAATTAATGGATCAATTGTTCAAAATAATTACTTACGCGATAACGCTTATTTTATATAAAATTAAACGCTTAACTAAAAATGCAAAACCATGCATAATATTGATATGAAATGATGACAATGATGTTAATGAAATGTAGACTAAACTTAGTCTATATGAAATGACCTCGATGATATGATCTTGAATTCACAGCTAAACCATTACGGTTACGTGAATTTGATACTCGTAAACCTAGTTTACGATAAACGATAAATGATGAAGAATGAATAATGTTTTGAGAATGACCTGAAAATACGAATTGTCACATCTTAATTTTATTTATTTGATGCACCAATCATATTATTAAGATGCTTTAAACTGTCATACAGATGCTCTAAATGTAAACATAACTAATCAATATATCCATATGCCACAATCAACATGAAACTGTCAAATGATCCATACCAGTAAAGAACCATATCAGCATCATCACATAATACATACCAATAATCATGAACATATCCCCCAAACAAGCAAAACTCAACCAATTCAGGATTCTACATTCTCAATCACTAGGACCAGGAAACTATCATTATATAGCTACTATCAAACCAAAACTCTTAAACAAATTTACCTAATCTTTCAAATTACACAATCACAAGGAGAAGATGATCAAACAATGCCGAGTTCAACACCAATATACATGGCCATCCGTCCTTAACTAACCCAAACATCCAAACACCCTCGAAGCTTTGTGGTAACATATCAAAAGCTCATTAATCGTATACAAAATCTCGTAAATGGCAAACTTAGCCACTGGGTGCGTGAAACAATCATTATGGATCTACTATCATTAACTACATTATAACTAAGAAATGGCGAACTTAGCCACTTGATATGCTTTAATGATTTTGTGCAAACCTCGATGTTCTAAATATACAAATCGATGCACTTAATTTTATTTATTTGATGCACCAATCCTATTTTTAAGATGTACTAACCCCGTGTACTAAATATACATATGTATGCACATACATACCGATGTTTTACTTTTGAATATTTTGAATGCTTCACCTTTTATTTGAAGGTTCACCTATCCCACATATTCCGTCCGCCAATGTCAATTTCTGTATATAAATGGTGTATGATGTCTTCTTGTGCATACTCCAATTGTTTCGCTGCAAATTGATTTAGTGATTATTATTAAATATCACGAAATTATTGTAATACATTACAATTTGTAATAAAAGCTAAATTGTACATATTACCCGGTGATTTTTGGAATTCATGATTGCCACTTTGTAAGACCTCTCTTTCTTTTCTGCAATGTACTCAGCCTTCTTTAATTGGTAACTTTCCAAACCTCCCATTTTCACTTCCTGCTTTTCTCTCGATCTTCACTTTTTGCGTGTCCCATGCTTTGATAGTCGGGTTTTCTTGAGCAACTTCAACCTCTTCGAGATGGTTGAGTTTAGATACAAAAGTCGCAAAGATAATAATACAAGGAAATTAGCATAAAGATACAATGCGATGCATTATTTTGTTGGATTATGATGCACTTAAATGTTTGTAATACTTACCACCATTAACAACAAAGGACCCCGAACCCGTATGAATCAAGTTATACTCTCTTTTGATTTCTTCATTGTATGTAACAAGTATGTACACCAATCCATATTCTTGATATCTTCTTCCTTTTCTATACACCGCAAAACTTTTGGTTTATCGTCTCATTTTTTTGCATTCGCCGATAATCGAGATGAATGCAACAAGGAAGTTTAGCTTGAACTCCCGTTGTGATGCTCACAACCGCTTCTCAACCACATTTTTCAAGTAGAATCTATCATCCGATAATCATGTGTGCCTCCATTCAACAATTAACAGAACTCGTTGTTGCACCCGCGCACTTCGCGATGTGATATCTCCCATCGATTCCAATCGCCTTGTATCATATCTCGCAGTGATCGATTGATCTACCGTCTCCCATCTTGATTGTTGACGTTTCGTGATCAAACCGGTCTACAACCCACTTTCCGCTTTTGTTGGTGTTGTTTTATATTGAAGTTCCCGTCCAACAATGATCCAAACCCCATGTCGCTAATGTTCTCTTCTCGACATCGACAACCTTGTTAAAATTTCTAATAAATCCTTGGCGACGACCTAGATTTAATAGTTGGGAACGATTTTTGGTACAATAACTCGTATTTTCTTCCGAACCTTCGCTTTTTTTTGTCATGGACACGCTTAATTGGTTGTACTTCACTTGATTTCCTTTTTGTAGCTATTTTCTTCTTCCTGCTCGCTTTTATTTGTGTCGACATCGAGATTGTCGCTGCCTCGCATAATGAAACACATTCGAGTTAGAGGACGATTAAAAGTATGATGCAAATATAAATACTACATATGTCGCAATTATGATCATATTGATGCACCTTAAATGTATGAAGTGATGCACCAAAATTCAATATTACATACAGATGTACCAAAAATTCAATATTACATACAGATGCAATTCAAAATTCAATATTATACATGATTCAATTTGTGTATACCAAATGATGCATAATAAATAATAAATTGTATACAGATGTCAGAATATTATCCATCGATGCTCTAAAATATACAAACCGATGCTCCTAAAATATACAAATTGTACAAATAATTTTACACGCATCAAACAAGTAACGCCACCGCTCATGTCTATATCACATTCTCGACAAGTGAAGCTAAAACACATCACCTTCCGTACTACCCCGTGACGTTTCTTTTCATGCACATTTTTAGTTTGTTTCCTCTTGTACGCCCACGAATTCGGATTTTGTATCATGTACAACCCCTTCATTAACTAATCTTAAAATAACATCATTCGCTTTTAAATCATAAACTACTTTCATATATTATTTTAAATCATTGCGCCGCATTGAGATAAATAATCCCAGATATAAAATCGGGCCGCACATGTCATAGACTACATCCAACCTAACTCATGCTCAAATGCCATAAATTAAAACCTATTAAATCTTAGTTCAACTTCTAGTGGATCAAATAAATTAACAATTACAACTAGACTAATGCTCATAGAGATGCACCAAAATTCAATATTACATATGATGCACTTTTGAGTATAGCGCCAGATGTCGAATATTAACCATTAATGCTCCTAAAATATACAAACCGACGATCCATTATTAAAATTATTCTTAACATGAAACACATGATTAAATTAAGAGTGTATATATGCCGATTGAACAATTTAATTTATGTCATAATGAAATATATGTATATCGAGCAATGCAAAATATATGTACAAGAAACATGTAAGTATATTTGATGAGTTAATGACATGAATCATATGTCGCAATGAATATTGTGTAGTATGTAATAAATAAATAAATAAATATTTATACATGAAGTATTCAAGATACACATAAATATTATATACGATACATATAAAAAAAAATTAAAATTAAAAAATAATCGATATTGAAATAACATGATCTCAGAAATCCCCATGAATTCTCGAATCTCTTCCTCCTCGACTTACTATTTTGAGATGTTTCATTTTGAGAATTATGCCCCCATTGCCTTCTTCTTCTTCGCTTGTCAAAAATTTGAATTGAACATATGTGTCATAATACTAATAATACTAAAAAAGGCGCTATAATAATGATATTAGATGCTTTAAACTTAAGTTTAGATGCACTAATTATACATTTAGATGCTTCAATCATTTTAAACAACCATTTTTTGATGCACTAATAATGCAAACATAGCAGTTTGATACACTAATTATACCATTATATGCATTAATCATATAATTTTGCACTAAAGTTAAATTTAGATGCCCTGATCTTTTATATTTTGCACTAATTATACCATTAGTTTGATATTTAGATGCTTTAAATATCAATTTGATGCCCTATTTTTTTGCATGTATAATATTTGACATTTTATATTCATCGCAAACCATCATATCGATGCACTAATCATAAAATATGATGTCAAGTTATCACCTAGTTTGATGTACTACTCAAATATTCGTGTGAACTAATTCTACTATAAGTATTATTTATTAACACGTATGCACTAAAATTATACCTTAATCATATCTACAATTACTTGTTGCATATCAATAACTAAAATTAATAAAACAGATGCACCAAACTATACCTTAATCCTAACTAAAATTAATATCACAGATGCATCAATTATCCAATAAAAATATAAATACCTAAAATTAGGCACTTACATTCCGACCGATGTTGTTTGCTTATTATTTCCTTCTCGATTGTTCGTGGACTCACACGAGTAGCGAAATTGAAAAAAATCAAACAAAATTGTAAATATTGATTTTGACCAAACTAAACACCAAAATTAGGGCACTTACGATTCCTATATGTTTTTTCTTCATTTTTATTTTGATCGGAGTCATTTGTTTGATCGGAAGTCGTGGCGGCGGTAGAGCCAGTGGAGACGGTGGATCTGGTGGCGATGGTGATGTCGACGGATTTTGATCCGCGTGTTTATGAGCGTGTGTTGTTGTGTGTGTTGTTTTGTGGTGAAGATGTGTACATCACACGCATAAGGCGTGTTTTTTTTTATTTTCTACTTTTGACCCTCAACTTTCATATGTTTACATAATCTACCCCAAACTTTTTTTCTCACTTTTCTCTCTAATTACACTTTTCTCTAGAACCGACTATATATATATATATATATATATATATATATATATATATATATATATATATATATATATATATATATATATATATATATATATATATATATATATATATATATGATGTCTAGTTTCAATTCACATTTCGAGTTATTATCCGTCTCGAGTTCACAAGTCCGAGTCATGACTCTCGGCTTTTATACGTCATATTGTCCAATAAATAATATAAGTTCATGCTACGGCGTTGTCGGGTTCAACCGAGACTAGAAAGTCATGGTAACGCCGACGTTGCGCAAAATTCACATATATAATATCAAGTCCAAATAAACAATTCCACTCGTTACCGGCCGTAAACCTATGGCTCGGTAACGCATTCAACAATCTCTATTCAACTCACATCATTCCTTACATCCAATCAAGTATCAAACCAGCACCCGAAACCAATGTCAAGACCCTAATGGTCTCGACTTGGCCACGGTTAAGACCACACAAACCAAATGGACTGTAAAGGTCTTTGGCTCTCTCGTGTCTCGACCAAATACCACACGACCAGACCGTCTTTGGTCCCGGTCACTCCTAACGCCAACAAAAACTCCAACAAGTTACCACATCAACTAAACCCGGATCATTTTGGTCCTTGTGGTCTCGGCTACACCCAACGCAACACCAAACATACCAACTTTGGTCCTTGTGGTTCTCGGTAATTCCCCAAACGCAACAAAACCGGACCTCATGGTCCCGATTAGCTCTCCAACATCACCAATCCTCCAATATCAACAACAAACCACAATCAAAACAATCAAAATAAAATGCATACGCGAGACCCAACACAACACACTCGATACAACTCTATTATCACGTTTTTATTATTTTTAAAGTTAGTTTTTATGTTTGTGTCCATTTAAACCCAAACAAATGGACGAATCGAGACATAAGAGTCTCGTACGAGGCAACAAACTCACGAACGAGTGTACAACTCATTTCCTTTACCTTTCTTTCTTCCCGATCTATCCTTGGAACACAAAAACACGAACAGAGGAGATGTTTATACGCGTGTGGGGTGGCGAAATGGTGGGTAGATGGCGCATGGTATATATCAAAAGAAAAAGGATATCAAGATGAAGCTTTCGGTGGTGGTGGTGTGCACCCACGCGCGGCGTAGCGATGGTGGTTGGCCAGAGAATGGGTGGCGGCTAAGGTTGTAGAGAGAGAAAGTGGGAGCTAGGGTTTGAGGAGGGAGAAGATGGTGTGTGTCTGTGGGGGATGGGTATATATATTTTTGAGGTGGGGACTAAAATAATAACAACGTCGACATTTTTGTAAACTTTCCCGAAATACTTCTCACGGGCTTGTATATTTTATAAAGAATGTCCGACTATTTTTATTAATAGCGTTACTGTTTTTAATTACCTTTTTCCACGAGTTTTGATTATTAACAAGCCTTATTCCTACGGAACGAGTTAAATGTTACTTTTTCTCTTGTTTTAGGTTTTTACTGTGCCGACTCAAGTAGTGCCTAACTTTACGGGCCATAACTCATACCATAACTCATTCAATACTGAAACCAATCATAAAAGCAAATTAACGATAGCAAGTCAAATCACCATTATCCGAAATAGATCCTATAGGCAATCTACTCGATCTAACTAGCGTAATGCGGTTACCTAAAAGGGCTTCCTAAATTGCCAGTTGTCACATTGGGCCCCCTCCTTTTTTTGAAAAGGGTATGTATTGCCCATTTAGAAGTTAAATAGGCACATGTTTTTCTCGAACATTAGATTATTTTTAAAGAAAAACTTATATTTAATTTTTAAATATAAATGAGGTGCTACGTTCGAGGAATTTTTTTCTGTCGTTTTGGGTCTTTTTAAAAGCGATTCGTATAACATGCGCCCGTTTGGCCCATGCCCGTTTAGCCCATGCTCGTTTAGCCTGCGCCCGTTTGGCCCGTAACCCGTACCCGCCCGTTTTGCCACCTCTAGCTACAAGACAAAAAACATGGAGAGCAAATGCTTTGCTCTCCCTTCCAGTTGCTCTCCTCCTCGCTACAAGACAAAGAACATGGAGAGCAAATGCTTGCTCGCCCCATGTTTGCTCGCTCAAAGTGTAGATTTTGGTAAAACGAGTTTAAATGGTTCATTTTGGTAAAGGTAGAGGTAAAGTGTTTATTTAAAAAAAATTTCTATTTTACATGTCTTCGTCCGTTTTTTTTACGTTTTGATATATTTTTATCCGTTTTTATACGTTTTCATCCGGGTTATACGTTTTCTTACGTTTTCATCAGTTTAATACGTTTTCGTCTGTTTTTCTTATGTTTTCGTCCATTTTTATACGCCTTTTAAACATTTTCAAATATTTTTATCCGCTTTTATACGCTTTCATACGTTTTTATCCATTTTCGTCCATTTTTTTACGTTTTCATATGTTTTTATCTGTTTTCATCCGTTTTTATACGTTTTCTTACAATTTTTATCCGTTTTCATCTGTTTTTAAACTTTTTTGTCCATTTTTCTTACGATTTTATCCATTTTTATACGTTTTCGTCCGTTTTTAAAAACTTTTTTTTATCTATTCATAGGTTTTTATACGTTTTTATCTGTTTTCATCCGTTTCTATACGTTTTCATATGTACTTATCTGTTTTTATACGTTTTCATCCGTTTTAAACATTTTCTTACGCTTTTATCCGTTTTCATCCGTTTTTGTTTGTTTTCTTATGTTTTTGTCCTTTTTAAACGTTTTCGTTCGTTTTTATACGTTTTCATAGGGTTTTATCCGTTTTTATACATTTTCTAACATTTTTATCTATTTTTATACGTTTTGTTCGTTTTTATTACGTTTTTGTATGTTTTTATACGTTTTCGTCCGTTCTTAAGAAAACGGATGAAAACGAATAAAAACGTAAGAAAACGAATGAAAACGTATAAAAACGGATGAAAAAGGATAAAAACGTATAAAACGGATAAAAACCTATGAAACAAAAAAAACGTATAAAAAGGAACGAAAACGTATAAAACGGATAAAAACATAAGAAAAACGGAAAAAAGCGTATAAAACAAAAGAAAACGGATAAACCGATTTAAAACATATGAAACGTAAAAACGAGTATAAATGTATTTAAAACGGGTAAAAACATATGAAAACGGATAAAAACCTTTAAAATGTATAAAAAGCGTATAAAAATGGACGAAAACGTATAAAAACATAAGAAAACCCGACAAAAACGCATAAAACGGATAAAAATATAAGAAAACGTATAAAAACAGATGAAAACGTGTAAAAACGGATGAGAACGGATAAAAGCATATCAAAACGTAAAAAAGTAGACAAAACATATAAAAAACGGACTGAAATGGATAAAAACGTAAGAAAACGTATAAAAGGGATGAAAACGTATAAAAAGGATGAAAACGTAAGAAAAACATATAAAATGGACGAAAATGTGTAAAACGGATGAAAACGGATGAAAACGTATCTAAAGTCGAAAAACTTTAAATTATAAATGGTCGTTATTATAAATGATAGATGATGCAAGAGTCGTTAACCAAATGGGGTAACGTGTAAATTATAACGGAATACACTTAACACCCGTTAAAAAAGGACCACGAGTGTTATTTTTTGCAATGAAAGAGATGATTCATGCAAGTATAGAGTTTGAGGGACGGTAGGTGAAACTTTTGACAAACCACAAGGACCATTTATGTAATTTACTCTTTTATATAAATACACTCGATCCTAAAACGTTGTGCATGTAATCTTGTTTGATTTCTCATAAATGCACCTGGTGACTTTGTCTTCTTGTTCTGTCCTGATAACATCAAATAGTCCTGATATTTTATTATTAATTTCCTCTTAAAATGCTCACTATTTTTGTAGTTTTATATGGATATATACTCTTATTTCGCATATTTTCATTTAAGGGTATAAATGAGCTTTGGAACAAAGAAACGCGGATTTGGAAGGGAAACTAACGAAGTTATACAAGAGTTTGGTAACTAGGAGAGAGTTACGGCGTAGAAGCATTTTACAACCTACGCCGTAACATGGATTACCATTTGAAGACCAAAGTCAACGTTGCTCAAGGTTACGGCATAACTCTATTGACTTGGTTACGTCGTAGAGATCCAATGACTTAGCCAAATTTTAGCGGTCAAGAAGGTTACGTCGTAACCCATCCAAATGGTTACGACGTAGAAGCGATGATTTTGACTACGAGCGTTCTACGGTCGTAACCCAGTCACAAGGTTACGCCGTAGGTGATTATTAAATGATAAGATCGCCAATGATACGAGGGTTACGCCGTAACTAAAAGGAGGCTATAAATACAAGCCTTAGATATGCATATTTGATCATTCACTCATCACAAGACACAAGGAACGGTTTAGGGCTTTAAAGAGGACAAATTCAACAGCTCTAGACCATCTTCCAAGGGACAATTCACTTTATTATTTCAATAGCTTTAACTTCATATCGAATATTTGTATTAAATTCAATGTCTTCATTATGATTTATAACATTGATTTTGCTGCATTATTTAATATGATTATCTAAACATTTCATGTATTAGCCTAGTTATGAATTTATCTATGTCATGATTTGTGTTTTCTCGCTTTCTAATTGCTTTATGTGTTTTTCTTCTTACCCTATCGTTGATCCCCATGTTTTGGTAGTGTTTAAACTAGATAGTAGTTAGAATGCTAGTGCTAATTGACCATTGATAGCTAGCAGGATAAGTTGCGAGGAGAGATAAGAATTGACCAAATAACTACCATTCCCTTGTGTGAGAACTGGCCATAGAATTACCTACCTAGTGACGATACTTAAGAAATGCGGGAACCTTGAGTGGATCAAGCCGGGTTAGTGCTTAATGCACTAAGAATAGGTCTAGAATATAGCTGGTACGTAATGACTGAGAATAGATTATCGACGAATTGCTATGGCCGGAATCTAGGATTATAGGCTAGGCGAATTAACTATAGGAGTCTAGTGACATTTACCCTCACATAAAGCGTTAGAAGGCACTTTTAAAAAAACAGAATAATGGCATGATAATATTAGTAACTATGCTAGCTTAGCTCATCTTTCTCCCATTAATTATTTCATATTTTAATTTCGCGTTATTTTTATTTGTTTAATTCAAATCATAAAACCCTTTTTAAGTGACACTAGAGACTTAAGTTAGAATCGACACATATACCTCTTGGAATGACCTTTGTTTTACCAAAATCTAGACTACTAACGACCGGATACACTGTCCGTTAGTGCTATGTAGATCATAAGTAAACGATATTTATAAATATTAAAACATGATCTAAGCAAAAATAACATCATGTGTATTTCACCGAATACTTATAATAGCTAGAAACAGTTTAACATCTAAAATGAAATAAACTAATTATAAAAATATGGCCGAATGAACACTTATATAGGAGAAAATTTTCATTTAATGTGAAAACTCATTGTAAACTGCAACCATAAACGTAGCTGTTGCCTGTTGGTTCGGGTGTCTTTGATCGCAATAAATAAGTACCTGCATGCATTTGTTCTTTGAAGATGTAAAGATAAGAGACAGCTATAGCGTGCGTTTGAAGAATCCTCCTGCAACAAAATGTTACATTTAATGCATTACTTTACTTGCAGGGACTAAACCAGAAAACAAAGTCACCAGGTGCATTTAGGGGTGGCAATTTCTGACCCGACACGAACCCGACCAGAAACCGACACGAAAATTAACAAGTTCGGGTTGTGCTAAATAGATTTCGGTCATTGGTCGACTATCTAACCCGCTTATTAAACAGTCGAGTGCTCGGTTGAGAATAAAATTAGCGGCCGACCCGCCAAGTTCGCTTAAGATTTTTTTCATAAACTCAAAATTATTTATATTTTATTACGCGGGTTAATGTGTTAAACAAGTCAACCCAATGTACTGCTTAACTTGTTTAACTCGTGTAGTGGCCAACTTTTGTGATAAAAGGTTTAAATGGTCAACCCGAAATCATTGAATCGATTCAACCCGCTTAACATATTCAACTCAGAACCTATTTAACCCGCCAACCCAAGTTTATATACGGGTTAAATGGGTTAGATTCGGGTTATGTCTAAACAGTTAGGGTTAATATAGTTGACCCGATGATTTAAATGGGTCGAGGTTTGGGTTGGGATTTTCGACCATAACCCGACAACCCGAACCCGCCAACCCGAATCCGACCCGAATTGCCACCCCTAGGTGCATTTATGAAAAATCAAACAAGACTACATGCACAACTTTTTGGGACCGGGTGCATTTATAAAAATTAGTGGTTTTTTTAACAAACTTAACACTTCGAGACAAAAATTCATGGGTGTCCGGGGACCCTCCGGGACACCCCTGGTTCCGTCTCTGATTACTTGCACATCACATTATTAGCTAAAATATTTATCTCTAAAATCATGCAAGTTTGTTGCATGTCCCAAGATTGTAAACTTCTTTTGAAACAAAACAAGAGCGATTCATGTACCGTAACATGTTCAAATACAAATAGGATCGATGTGGGTGAGTTATAACGATGCTTAGCTAATTATTTGACACCCATATGCTACCATGTGGATGTTCGATCAGATTCGCTCTAATTAACATTGCCCCTAAACTTGATTAATACTTTCTAGACATGCGTTTTACGACAACAAACAGTTACTATTAGATGATAAATAAGCCCAAGCCCGTTTGTGGGTTTAGGGTTTCTAAGGTTACTTCTATATATTATGCCTAAATGAAAATCATAACCTTACAGGGTTTTCATTATCTAACAGTTACGAGTATGATAGAGGTCCATGGATCCATTATTAAGTATGGATGTACATTTTACAAAAGGGGTAGGTTATACAAACGCCCCTTTTTCTAAAAAAGGGACCCCCTCCTATTTTGTATTTTTTTTTATAATTTTGTTTATATTAAAAACTATAAACCCGAAAGTATAACAAAATACAAAGTTTAATAAATCAATCGCTTAAAACGCTGTAAAAATAATGTAAACCGATAAAAACTTCATTGTCTTGAAAAAATGGTGAGAAAGGAATAAAAGTCAACTTCCGATTTGACATCCCAAGCTTTTATAGTAAGATGACTTTACAAAAGGATTAAGAATAAATGTGACTAGCTAACAAAAATAGAAAAGAAACCCTAAAGGAAAGTATAAATGGAAGAAGAAATGTCTAAAAGATCATGCATGTCATGTCGTTGGATTAATAATATATGGTTACTTGTTCAAAAAATATATATGGTTCATATATATATATTTTATAAAATGATGTATGCAGAATGTTGTTAACACAACCAACCCTTCACGTCGATAAGTTTAGACACATTTGTCACACTTTAAGATTTTCAAGAATTAAATAATCTTTGTACCAATAATTAATAATTCTCCCACTATGAGTTTATGGGTGACCTTGACTTTGAACAAGTGCTTGTTAATAGTAGTTATGTAAAACTATATATTGACTTTTGCAAACTAGCGGTGATTTAAGACTATTAATTTTAAGAAGATGTTAATATTATTAATGGGGTAAAATTCAGATAAGTATAATAAAAAGTGAAACAAAACTCTTGCCCCAAATAAGGGATGATCATGGACATGTATGGTGCTTTTTAGCAAAACGGTTATTAACTTATTCCTATAATTTTAATTTATCCAAAATTGTATTTTAGAAAAAATAATAATATTACTTGTTGTGTCACTATATAAATAAGGTGGTACTCACTTTGAATTGTTCAAATACGTCATTTTTCTGTGGAATTTTGAATTTTTTATTTTTAAAGATGAAACTATTATAGTAATAACCTTCTAGTTTTTTAATTTGAAAGATAATAACTTTCCAGTTTTAACTAATATTTAATGCAAAATATCATATAGATAAATCTAATATTTAATGCAAAATATCATATAGATAATCACTAAGCTAATAGTTATACACATAGAGTATTATTTAATGAATTTGAAGGTTATTCGTACCCGTCTTATATGCAACCCAACATAAAAATACTAAAAGCAACTTTACAGAAATAAAAGTAAATTATAAAATTCGTCCAACATACTCTAAAATTTCACAAAAAGTGTATATTGGCGAACACTCAACGTAGGGTTTTGACACTACCATCATTCAATTCTCACGCCCTCATAACTCTCCTGCAAGTGACACCAACCTGAGCTGAACGAAGCTGGACGCGACTCTTATTCACAAGGTGTCATATAAATATAAGAAAAGAAGATGGGACTAACCCTGGATCAATCGACCAAACATGCCAACCATCGACAATTGCTCATTGGTCAACATACTCTAAAATAACAATAGGGCATACATAGTCTTTGTAGAACGAAAAAAAATGTTTCGCATATCATCGTTACTCGCATAGAAATGATTAAAATGCTTGTTTCATAAAGTGCACGGTAAAGTAGCGCTAGCACTATAAGGGAAAATCATCGGTTATGTCTCCACGCCATGACACTCAGGCATATATGCTATGGTGATGGTGCACGTATCAACTTAACCTTCTTCTTTTTTTTGATATGTTTGTGTTTTTTTTTCTTATTTTGTAAGTTCTTATGTATCATGTCATGAGAGAGACTATTTTGATATTACGACATTATATTATATTATTATTTGTGTTATCAGTATAAATGATAACGTGGCAACACTTTATTACATCATTTTAAACACTAACAATACCCAAATTCAAATTTTCATATATCCATTGCAGTTACGCTTTCAAAATTTTAATGTTATAAAGCTTGTGATTAATATTACTAAAACTAGTAAATATGTTAGATCTTATATTTAATTTCTGCTAGATCTAAATAATCCCAAGTAGTCACGCCAACCTTCCAAACTAAAAACTCTATATTGTTTGAATTTGTATGACGATAAATTCAAACCATGTAAATCAGTCAGCTTAAAGACCGTATTTTCGATTTGAACTAACCACGTAGAATGTTTTCACAATTTAATGTAAATTGGGGTGGTAAAAGAATGTTTTCACATAGGAGGTAGGGGTGTGCACGGTTCGATTTGGGTTGGTTTTTAGTTAAAACCGAAACCGAACCGAAATATTCTATTTTTATAAACCAAAACCGAAACCGTTCGGTTTTTGGTTGTTCGTCCTTTGCGGTTTGGGTTGTGTTTGTTTTTGTAATTTTGTAAGTTCTTACGTATCATGTCATCAGGGAGACTATTTTGATATTATGTTATATTACTATTTGTGTTTCAGTAAAAATGATAACGTGACAACACTTTATTACTTCATTTTAAACACAAACAATACCTATTTTCAGATTTTCATACATCCATTGCAATTGCATTTTCAAAATTTTAATGTTATAAAGCTTGTGATTAATATCACTATAATTAATAAAATGTGTTAGGTTTCAGATTCAGTTCATGTTAGGTTCAAACAGTTCTAAAGTAGCTATGTCAACCTTTTGAAATTGAAAACTCTACTTTGTTTGAATCAGTGTGACGATAAATTCAAACCCTGTAAATCAGTCAGCTTAAAAACCGTATCTGCGATTTGGACTAACCACATAGAATGTTTTCACAATTTAATGTAATTTGGGGTGGTAAAAGAATGTTTCACAATCATTTTTGATGGATCACATTCTGGGGTTTGCATAATATCAGAATGCGCGTAACGCGATCGTCATCAAAAATAGGACATGGGATGATGCGATTTGAACTAACCAAGTGGAAGAATGTATTTGAAAATAATAATAATAATGAATCCTAGTTGTTGTAGAAATAGGAATATGAGAGAAGAGTATAAATAAGACACATAACTAGAAAACATATTTGGTATCCAACATGGACTACTCAAATATTTAACCCCCAAATATTTAGTAACTGATTTCTTCTTTTACTTTTTCACCGGTTTTTCTTCCTAAATTTTCTACAGTTTTCGTTCTCATATACATATATTTTGAATGTCAACCACTACCGGAGGAGGAGGAGGACTACAACACTCTACGCACCACCGTCGTCACGTGTTCATAGATAACACTAGTACTACAAACAACTATTTTTATTTTCGAAAAGGCGGGGAAAAAAAGATGTGTTTCATCAAGTCTTTAAGGTCATGGACGATTTTGGGACGTGGCATGTTTCTTTTAGTTGTTTTTGTGTTTTTTATGGTTTGTGTTAAGGTTTCTTACATGGCGGGTTGTCGTGTGAGTGATGATGATAATGTTACTAATAATGGAAAGTTGATATTGAGGGATTATAATTCTATAGAGGCTCAGAGGATTTTATCTGATGTTGTTGATCATTCTTCTTCTTCTTCAATGCCGCCTACCCGCGTCCTGGAAAAATACTACAATTACCCTGTAAGTACTAATAAGCCTTCTTTCTATTTTTTACTATCTTCTTATAATAACTTTTTACTAGGATAAGTATAGTTATGGCTTTTTTTAGGAAGTAATCTGATACAGTTTGAGTCTTTATTTGATGATCATGCTTTTTTGAAGTATTTTAGTTATTTTTTGTTATAATTTGAACTTTTTTAAGTATTGGGTTATAATCTTTTTCTATAAAACTTTTAAAATAACTGTAAAAAATTAAACTTTTTACTAGATTAACTATAGTTATGGCTTTTTTTAGCATGTAAACTGATAAAGTTTGAGTCTTTAATTGCTTATCATACTTTTTATGATCATTCAGTTAAATTTTTTTTAAAATTTGAATTATTTATTTATTGGGTTATAGTCATATGATGTATACTGGAATAGTTTATATGTTAAAGAAGTGGGCTGCAACAATGAAAAGAAAGAAGAGACTTTTTAGAATTTTGACTTTTTGAATTTTGACCAAATTTATCAACTTTTTTAGAAATTTGGCTGCTTTCCAAATTTTCCAAATTTTGTGACCTTTCCACAAGTTGTTAATGGAATTACATTTTTACCCTCGTGTCGTGTCACGATTTTGTGCTAATGGTTCTGATATAATGCCAAAAAGATGATTAATTTAATTGTTGATAAGAGCATAGAAGGTTTATGTAAGCTGTGGTTTCTTGTTTGTTTCCGCACAGGTTCAAGAGATTTGGATGAAACCAAACAGCAGTGACTATCATCAATGCATTGTTAGACCAAGGAATCGAATAAGTTAGTCGGACAGTATTCTTGTTATTGTTACATTATTATTCACCATCAATATCGAATCTATGTTGATGTTGTTTTTTATGTTCTTTGTTTTTTTTTATAGAAACAACCTCGGCGACAAACGGGTATATTCTTGTTCATGCCAATGGCGGATTGAATCAAATGAGAACCGGGGTGAGTTGTCATCTAAAATAATCATTTACCATTACAACTTACTTTAACTTTTGATTTTTACTATTAATTCAAAACATGTCCGTTAACAACAAATGATATCTCTAATTAGTACTAAATTAATGATTAATAAATTTGAACTTTCCATTTTTAGAAATATCTAACTTATTATCATGCCAGATATGTGACATGGTTGCCATTGCGAAGATCATGAATGCCACCCTTGTTCTTCCTTCGCTTGATCATAAATCTTTTTGGACTGATCCAAGGTATGGACAACTCCCCTTTTGCAGTTTTACGTGCTTGCCCATGTTTAATTGTTTCTGCATAGAGTTATGGACAGACCTAAATGGTCACTGATATGTAGGAGAAAAAAAATTGCAGTATCTATAAGTGTAAAAAAGGTAAAAAGTTAAAAAGTTATAATTCAAATGTATCCCATGAAAATATACATTCTCTTGTATGGTAGCACATACCTATGTCTTTGTATGGAGTAACACAACTGCGACATAATAAGGTCTTTTTTGCAGTGATTTTAAGGACATTTTCAACTGGAGGCATTTCATGGATGTTCTAAGAGACGATATTGAGATTGTAGAGTCTTTACCACCCGAATTCGCAAGTATAAAGCCACATCTTAAGGCTCCTATTTCTTGGTCAAAGGTGCGTATAGAATATTCAAATTTGAAGGAAAAATTGAAACTTTTTGTTTGACTTTGATCCTTATATCGAATGCAGGCTAGTTACTACAGAGGGCATATGTCTTCGGTGTTGAAGAAATACAAAGTAATTCAGTTTACTCATACTGATTCACGACTAGTCAACAATGGACTTGCGTCTTCTTTTCAAAAGCTTAGGTGTCGAGCAAATTATGAGGCCCTTCATTACTCTCAAGAGATTGAAGAGCTCGCAGCGAAGTTGGTTGATAGGCTTAGGAGCAAGGGTGAGCCCTATATTGCTCTTCACTTGAGGTAATATCATCTTCCATTTTTGAATCCAACTTATTACTTTACAAGCAAGGTCTTGTCACTAAAAACTGATTGTTGATTGGTTTGCAGATATGAGAAAGACATGCTTGCGTTCACAGGCTGCGTCCACAATCTGACAGACGATGAAGCCGAGGAGCTAAAGGCAATGAGATATGACGTAAAGCATTGGAAAGAAAAGGAGATAAACAACAATGAAAAACGACATCAAGGGGGATGTCCCATGACCCCTAGAGAGGCTGCTTTGTTCCTTAAAGCCATGGGGTACCCTCCAAACACAAATATCTACATTGTTGCGGGTGAAATATATGGTAACACAAGCATGGACGTCTTCCGAAACGAGTACTCAAATGTGTATTCTCATAGCACATTGATGACTCAAGAGGAGTTGGATGTGTTTAAGCAGTATCAGAACCGTCTTGCTGCAGTTGATCACATTGTTGCTCTTGAGAGTGACGTCTTTGCTTATACATATGACGGAAATATGGCGAAGGTGGTCCAAGGGCATAGGAAGTTTGAAGGGTTCCGTAAGACCATTAGCCCTGACAGGTTTGTACACTTTCTAATTGCATAGAGTTGTTGCCTTTAGTGTAATCGCTTTTGTTCAATGATTGTTTTCTTTTGATTTTCAGGCAACGTTTTGTTAAATTGATAGATCGGTTGGACAAAGGAATGATATCATGGGACACTTTTAGTAGTCGAGTCAAGACCATTCATAAAGACAGGCTAGGTGCACCAGAAATGAGAAAGGCCGGCGAGTCTCCAAGAGTAGAAGAGAATTTCTACGCAAACCCGTTTCCTGGGTGCATTTGCAATGGCTCTACTAATATACTGATGGACCGAAGACCTAACCAAAGAGTTGCATCATCATCCTCATCACGAAAATAGACATTTTTGAACGGGTTGTATAGCACACACATACATACGTAGTCTTGCTTGGTTAATACTTTGACACGAAAAGTTTTATTTTTTTGGACTTGAAATCAATAGGTTTTAGAAACTAGGCAAATATTGAGTTAGTTGTCATACTTTTTTTTTTCATTCACTAATCATACATGAATATATGCAATTATTATCTGCACTTAGATCTTTTACACACGTATCTAATGTTTCATGATGATTTATTATTACGAATGATTATATTGGTTTGACTGGTGTAAAACATATATCTATACTACATATAAAGAAAAAAAAACATATGCGTAAAACATATATCCACACTCATAATCACATCACAACGAGATGATGTGATACCATCGAGCTAGTTTAAGTGGATAAACCTGATACGGTTGAATGTGGTTTCAGGTTTGGTAGTTTTTCATGCCGAGAATCATGTGCATATTTGGTTTATTGTTGCTAAGGTGTCGATTTGGAAGGAGGATGTATGTGTATTTTGGGCTGAATTTGGTCGAATGAAGACTATCTAGTTTCTTATACATGATTTAAAAAAAAAAAAAAAAAAAAAGGTTTAATGTCACTGGAATTCAGGTATGGAGTCATTGTGTGACAATTAATAGTTTGGTTTAATAAGGTGGGCCTTGTATCATCCGACATTACTCATGAGCCCACAGCCCACCAAAACTCTCACCCGGACACGTATACTAAAAACATTAGTTTGAAGTATCTATTTTTATTTATTTTTATTAAAGTTTATGTAATTTGTGTGCTAAATGAGTAATAACAAGAGGGGACCGCATGCGTTGCGTGAGGTGCTTTTCATCTTTTGGTTGGTTTTGTTTATTGCTTTTAACCTTTGTCATTCATAGTGGTTTGTATCGTATACATGGTCTTCGACCGTTCTTATTAGCCACATCGTTTCGTTTGTAGGACTTACGGTAGTGGTATTTAAAGGTGGTTTATGTTTTTTAGAGGTGCATTTTTGTAAGGACTACTTGGCTTCTTGAATTGGGTTTTGAATGTCACTCGATGTTTTGAAGAAGTTATTCAAGCGCGTGAGTGGGAAACGTTGGTGCGCTGATCGTTGATTAAGTCGGGGACCGTGTTTCTATATGGAAGAACTTATTCGGAGGTCGTTCTGAAGGAAATCATGTTGTCGCAACAAAATCGGTTGCCTTTCTAAGGAGGTCCAAACACGTGAACGTCTTAAGCTTGCTACGTTGCGTAATATCTTTGCGGTAGCTCACGATGCAATTAGTTCTGCAATGGCTACATTAATACCATTCGGTCCTTGTGATTGTGTTATGTATGTTGTAGTGATTTGATGTTTGTTTGTTTCAAGTGTTTTTCCCGTGTTCGGGATGTTGTTCAAAAATAAAGTGGTTTTGTTATTGTAAACGACTCGTTTGGAGTGTTGAATGAATAATATAGTTTCGATTGTTGTTGTTTATTGCGGTGCATAATGTTATTTCGGTTATCATAAAAGACAACAAAATAGATACATTATAAGCATGTCATGTACAAAATATTGGTAGGTTTATCTCTAGTGGCACTAATCTTGAAAATTTGCGGTCGCTGTCGATGCTCCATGCATCTAATGTTTTACAGTACGGTTATCCTAGGTGTTAATACAGTACATAGGTCCATACAGATACTTTACATATTCGGTGAGGGCGCTTTGTTGTCTACGCATTACATGGAAAGTAAATCCATGGTTTCCAAAACTGGGTGGTGTCTTCGTGTAGTGCTAGTCTCGTTTCTGTTTCTTGGCTTCTGGGCCACTTTCTTCTTCTTTATATGGAAACAGTTCTTTCCGAACTGTTGTGGATGTTGTTTCAACCCTTTGGTTCTTTTTCTCGGTTGGTTCATCTGTGTTGGGAGGCGGTGGTACACTTCCAATAGGTGTGTATGTTTCGATAGTCTCCTGGGTCGTAGCTGCAGTTGTTGAGGAGGACGTTCCTTCCTCTCTGGTAGTCAGAATGGCTGGTAGCAGTGGTGGGAGCACATTCGCAGCATGGTCAGGTACAAACTTCGGGTAGCATCTCCGACTCCATGTTCCAAAGTGTAGCTGGAATACATGTCGGCTATTTTGCAGGTCGCTGATTATGGGTGGCAGAACATACGGGTCGGGGTCTGGAGTGTAGCTTAAGACTTCTCCGCATGTTGAAAGTAGGGATTCGGCTGCAGGACTGAAGCAAGTCATCATTATGGTGCCGATATCGTCAGCTAGGATGGCTTTGAAGCAGTAGCTGCAATGTAATTGCATAATTATGTGAGTTATTTTGTGATGTTCGTTTATCAAAAAATTCTAGTTGATTGGGTATGTTAAAAATCGCTTCTGGGTAATTTGGTGTTGCTTTTGTGCCCACTTTGTTGGCGTGGCCAATGTGGAGTCCATCGACAAGGTTGAAGTACCACCTTTGGTCCCATCTATGGATGATTACCGCTTCCGTTGTGAAACACGTTGTTGATGTGGGTCAACAAATGTTAGTATTACAAATTATCATGAACATTGAGCGATTTTTCTTAACAATATACAATATGCGTCTTTGGATTCATTGCCATCGATGTGTTTAGTGAAATGGGGCCTGAAAGATTTCTACCTGGGTTTTGCGTGTCGGTACGGACACACCAATGGAGGGTTGGACCCATAAGCTCGCCATATCTGTTCATACATTGAGAGTATGTTATTGGTATTGTTCCCTTTTCTTGTAGTCACGTTTTGAAACTATGGTGCTTTACTTACAATTGTCGTATGTGGTATGCCTCCTCAACCTCTGGATTAAGATAGTAACTGCTTGCTGGAGTGGCAGACAGCTGCAACCCTCCTGTTTTAGTAGCATTTATGAGTCTATTGGAAACTATATTTGTTCTGAGGTCGTGATTGGATGTTTGGCTACATACCTGCGAAACATTTGGCCCAGCAGGAGCTTATTGCAATAATGATTGGTTGTTCGCATGTATTCACCTTAAACCCTCTGGCCATTTCGTTCCACATTGTGAATGTGACACTATTGCCGCTGCAATTTGTAATTGTCTTGTCGTTGCACGATTGTAAAGATGTTTAATAGAGATGTAAACGCAAGTACTTTAAGTTTTGTATCTCAATGTTTTGCCTGGCTATGCGGTTGGTTGTTGCATCTCCGAACTATTTTATGCCCCCGATGTTGCGGACAATACCTATGTAATCGGTTATGAAAGTTGTGATTGTTAACATGTTAGATGTACGTGTATAATTTATAAATGTTGTTGATAACTTTCAGAATAGAGTCCCTGTTGTCTGCTCGGCGACCCACTTCATTGTATGCCGAAAAGCTGAAATAGTGGCTTCGGAACCCTTTGTCCTCTATAGGAATGACCTGAGTGTACCTTCCAAATAAGAGTGTCATTTTATTCTCCACCGTCACGTCACTTTTACGTCTTTTACATCCATACCTTGGATCCGTAACATGGGCATGTTTAAAGCTTGGCGTCGAATCAGCGCATGTCCCATAGCCGGATGTTAGCTTGGATAGCAACTCCCTGTAAAAATTCAGTGGAGTTGTTGTTCTATTGTCATATGTCCGTATCCGTAATGTTTTCTTTTAGGGAATGCACGGTTATAAGTTACCTTTTGTCCAAGAGGATGAGGCAGAGGCCTGTTGGGTTTGGGTCCGAGACATTTCTTGACGCCCACTTTCTATAAACTTTTACCTCTAATGGTTTGTTCAGGTCTTCCGGTTTGAGGTCCATCTGGTCAATGACATCTTCCTCTACTGCGATTGCCTTCCCAGTATCTCTACGCTGCTGAATGGGACTGGTGTCAATAATCTCTGATGTTCCTATACTTGCAGACGCTGAAACTGTTTTTGTTGGTTTAGCCATTATTCTGCAAAACAAAAGAAATGTTGGGAAAATTTTTAGCTCCTTTTTATATTGTTTTGTATGTAAATTATCAGGAGTGCAAAATAGCTACTCATTCAGTTATCATAGAAGTGCAGTAATAAGTAAATGTAAGGTTACTAATCATTTTATAAAGTGTCATGAATGTATGCATATGTGGGGTAAATATGAGCAATGGTGGTAACATGTAAAGGCATTGATTAACATATCAGACATTGTGTCCTAGACGTAGACTTACGGGCATGGTAAAGTGTAGGGAAAAGGGACAGCAATCCTATAATAAGATGGATGGGACATGCTGAACGTATAGAAGATACATGTGAAACAAATATGTATGATGCACAGCAAATAAGCAACAAGGTGCATTTATAGTAAAATAAAAGTATATAGAACTTGTCGTAGTTTAATTTTGGTTAAAAAATATTTGTATACTATATTTTGGTTGTATTACTTGTCCCGCTAACAATGTTCGCAATGACTATTTTAAGCCACCGGAGTCGTTGCTCGATACGGCTACATATAATTGGCCGTGGCCAAATATTGGTTCCAGTAGATGACACCAATCTTCTTCAATGAATGCCCTTGGCTCTTGTTGATTGTCATTGCGTAACATATCTTTATTGGGAACTGCTTCCGCTTAAATACCAATGGCATTCTGTCATCTTCCATTGTTAATATAATGCACGGGATAAATACCTTTTGGGACAATGTTGTTTTATGTGTCCCAGGGTTGTCGACAACAGACTGTGTCAATGTTGTTTTATGTGTCCCAGGGTTGTCGACAACAGACTGTAATGTTTGCTTGCTCCTAAAAGTGACGGGATGCATGTTTTCCAAGTGGACCGCAAGTATTTGAACAACCGGGTCTCTACTGTGGATATCAAAATTTAGGATGCGCCCACATGCTTCATGCGGGCCTATATACCGTGCATCTACAATTTTTTTGATCTCTTCAATTTTTGTGGTCGGTGACATGTTTGTGGAAGTAGATGTAGATACTAGTGGGACGGTAGTGGCAAACAGGCCATTCGTTCTAGTAAATCGTGCAACAATTCTGTCAGTGCCTTTTGAGATGTATTTGACCAAATATTTGATCAGCATTGTCCACCCGCAACATTCCACGTTTATATGAGCATAAAACTTCATTGACAAACACCGGTTGTATGGGACAACATAGCCGTTGTCAAGCTGCATATTATGCCTTGTTGTTTTGATCTGCACGTCCTATCGTCGGTAATGCACATAGCCTGACTTGTCGATATAAGTATTGTGACAGTAATCCTTCGGAAAGTACTTTTTGCAGGTTAAACGATTACGCATACATGGTGCATCTGGTGCCGCTGCACCGTACAATCTGTGTATCATAAATTTAGAAACCACTCTGAAACCTTCGGGATCATTTTCCTCATCGGGTAACTCTGCGCACACATACTTGTCCACGTCCTCTGGAGACCTTATCTTTGAATTGGTGACGTTCCACCAATATCACCACCCAAAAACTAAACTCACACACACAACTTTCACAAGTCGTCGGTCTATTGACCAACTTCTCCCTTTTTCAATCTAACCACGTGCGGATGGGTTTCTAAGTTGCAGAGAACGATCCGAACTGAGACCATCTTTTCGGATTTGCTCCGCCTTACAACCTTGCTTCCTATTGTAATTGTAATTGTCATTGTAGCACGTGTGTAAATGGGTGGCAAGGTTTTAACAAGGGAGGTGATTTGCATACTCCTTTAATTGATTGACACACTCTAAATTAAAGTGTTTTGACATTTATATCCTCACATTACTTTTATACATTTTCACCCTGTGAGGGTATAAATGTAAAGATACTTTAATTTAAAGTGTGACAATCAATTTAAAAAGTGTACAAATCACTTTTCTTTTAATAAAGACGCATTTTTAGAGGTCACTAACATGTGACTGACCTCCCTATTACACCTAGCCTAATGTAATTTGCCTCTTCAATGAGCTTACTATAATTTCCTACGATTAATATTACATGGTTTATGATGAAAGTTATTTTACTTGAATTGTTTTTAGAGGCTCAAGACAAGAGAGGCCATGTTAGGCACCATGTGCGTATGTAAGGCTCCTTGCTAATCCTTAAAAGCTTTTTGTACCTGAAGCACGTGATTGCCGGTTTTTATATACCACATACTATCATCGTACTTAAAATTAACACTTACAAAAATACTGAATTAAGCTATTATTCTGATACAAATGAAAGTGCGATTAAACTATTAATTTTGATGATCTTTTCATCAAATCTTAATTTTAAGACTTACAAAATACAAAACTTTTATCTGATACAATGTCTTTTCATCAAAAGACTACAAAAGCACCATTAATGTGATCAAAATATTTAATGTAGTCAATGACTTAACTGTTTAATAAATACAATTAATGCGATAATTAAAACACCCATTACATAAAATACAAATTATCAAGATATCAGACAGTAAATTAAAGCAATTTCTACATTAAATGTCGTTATGTCACTAATACAAATAATAACGCACATTATCTGAATATTCAGCCGAACGGCGGCCGACAAATGGGCTCGAGCTTGAACGAGCACGAAGCCAAACGGATCGAGCCCAACAGCACGGCCAAACGGCTCGAACGAATCAGCTATTCTGGCTATACTAAATTTCGATATCCAGTAAATTTATTGTCAAAAAACATAATAAACTAAAATACATAATTCATCGAAATGTTTATTTCGCAGATCTGCCGTCGTCAACGCTGCGGACACACTCGCTAGTATTAATTAACATACGATTAAGTAAACAAGTGACAAATATGTGACACGCACAATACGTGTTTCATCTTTGCACAAAACATTTCAATGTTTCAACTTCACTAGCCAAATATTTTGAAGGTGGCTAAGGCTGGTCCCAATCTTGACCTGGGATGACCTAAGTTACCAGCGTCACGTCAGCTTCCTCTCTCTAAATACCTGATATACAATTAATTAATTGGTTTTAGTACCATCGATACAATTAATTAATTGGTTTTATTCTGGATTTGATTACCTTGATATACAATTAAGTAAACAAAAGAAAGTAGTACTACCTCCGTTCCAAAATTATAGTTCCCGTTTGATTTTTTCGGTCTTTTTTTTTCAAGTTTGACCTTAAATATTTTTGTTTACCTTAGTTGATGAAAATTATACTAAATGAAAATACATTAAAAACTCAACCCATTCATATTTTCGTAATTATATAACAAACAAAATCTTAAAGTAGTTGTAAAAGAAAAAGAAAAAAGTAAATATGTGACACGCACAAAGATTTTAATGTTTCAACTTCACTAGCCAAATATTTTGAAACTATCAAATGATTTGGAAAAAGATAAAACTCATTCATTTAGACAAAATTTTAATCACATATTATATTCATCACGAATCTTTAATGGTATATTTTATCAATCATAAATCTTGAACATGCTAAAAAAGTTAACACCATATATATTACGACACCTCATATTACTATCATGTGAGGCATTGTGTCAAAAAAAAAAAAAAAAAAAATCAGTTGTAAAAAATAAAACCTCACCCCTACTAGAATTTCCAAATTTATTTTCTTCATAATATTTTAAAACAAAGTTGTTTGTTTTTCCTTGAAAAGACCATTATTTTTTACTCCATTAATAAATATTGAAAGTTATCAAGCTAACATTAAATGATTAAAGTGAAGCACAACTAAAAATAAAAACAATTATGAACCAAAATAAAGCTAACTTGATAGCATTTAGGAAACATGAATTTACGAAAACATAATAACATAAATTTTAGTTACATCTAATTCCAGTTGAGTCGAGTGAATTTGGTATAGCATAATAAATTTTGTAGTTTTCTTACCTTTGTTGCAATTATATTCATCATGTTACTATGTTAATGAAAATCACAAGAAAGGACTTTGATAAAATGATTTGTATCAATTCATAATCGGGATTTTAACCAGGAGGTATCTCGGGATCTTGAGACACCTATGAATCATGTAGTGTAGTATTAATTTTGAAAAAATTTGAATTTTTCTAGATACACCTAGACCAAAAAAATATGTCCTCACATAGGATGGCAAAAAAACCGAACCCGACGGAAAAACCCGAAACCCGAACCTATTAGGGTGGGGCCTTAACGGATTCTTATCGGGTTTGAGGCGGGCTTTTCCCGCCCGGCATTAACATATTCTTATCGGGTTTGTGTTAGTATTTACGGGGCATATATCTAATTTTGTTAGTTTTATCTTTATGATATTTTAAATTGTGATCATGAAGTTTGTTTTGTATCATACTATTCTATAAAGTTGTGATTTATTTCAATGATTAATATATTAATAATGGTTTCTCGATTATTCAAGGTATTTCATAAAATCATATTGTTAATAGTACATAAATAAGAATAAACAGGGAGCGACACGAGTATGATTGAGTATCGCGCTCAAAAAAGACAGCTCGATAAGGCCCCAATGGGGAATGGGGCGGGTTTTGGGGAGTATCTCGCCCCAATGGGACGCCCCGATAAGATCCCAAATGAAAATTGGGGCGGGTTTGAAGATGTTTTTGTTATCGGGTTTGGGGATGGGGATGACCGCCTCGCCCCAAACCCGCCGCATTGCCATTCCTACCCTCGCACCTAGTTAAATTGTCTCCTGATTTCATCTCCGTTCATAGCATAGGTCGACAAAAAGCCTCAAAAATTGTGGATCCAACACAAACACCACCATGTTCGTACCCATGTGCATATGGTAAAGTTTTCCTTTCAATGTTTGCTTATGTTTAAAGCATGTGAAGATGGGTTATGATAATAACTTATTCCATAAAGTAAATCGTTAAATTTTGTTGTTGGACACTTGGACATGTTTGTTTGATTTATCAAGCAAGATCATTTTCAATGTTAGAGCAAAAATTATAAAAAATGTTTTCTTAATGATGTCACTAAATTTTGACCCATGCTTTCACGCGTTGAGCCTTATTATAGCAAGGGATGTGGTGGCGTCACTCTGGCGTCATTCACGTGTAGATGGCAAATGGTTTAAGCTATTTTGGTGTTATCATACTGCCCCCATACCCTTTCGTGCCATTTCCCAATTGAATTAACTGGCGTGCGCCATTGTGTATCTTTTTGTTATTTTTAATTGTATTATTTTATTGAGTTTGTGGTTTACTTGGGTGTAATGGGTCTCAAAAAAGTTGAAATGGTTGGAGTTATTAGTGAAGGGGTATTTTCGTGTGTAAATGTGAAAAGTGACATGTTGAGATGGCGAAAAACAACTCAAACCACCATATCTGATGCTCTTACATACGCACGCCTTCACACGTTAAGCATCATAGTTGGAGGTGGTCGGTCATCCAGATTACTCTCCCAAAGGTTTAAATCGGCAGTGAGACCCTGACTCGTGCACCCTTTTGGGTGCCAACTGACCATTCCCCAAAGACCTAACCCTAGACAATGAGCATCTATTCCATTGACCTTTTAGTCACGAGTTGGAATTGAACCTAAGACATATTTCTCCAAAATGCCTCTTTAACTAGTCAACTGAACCAACAAGTTGAGGTCATCCGGATTACTAAATGCAATTTTTGTTGCTTTATGTTTATGTGAGTGTATTGTAAGGCATGTTTGTGCTTAAGTGATATATGCTTGTGTGAATGAGATAACCAAGGTTGTTAATATCACGAGTTATACCGTAAGATCCTACGATCCTACGATCCTACAAACAAAAGACTTGCAAGATCGTTTTAGGATCGTTTGTATTGTAAGATCGCACATAAGATCATGGGATCGTTCGTAAGATTATAGGATCTGCTCTCGATCCGATCTTACCAATTTGAAAATTTATCTTATTTTATTTTAGTTTATTTTTCTCAAAATCTTATATTAGACTTGTATTTTTTTTATTCGTTGCTATTATATCACTCCACATTATTCATATTTTGATTATGAAGTGTTTTACATAAAGCGTATATTTGTCTACCAAATAAAGCCATGATGATGACTTTAAAATAGAATCGAATTTTTATTTGGGTGCGGGAAATGAAGTTATCAAAACATTTGAAATAGACTGATTTTTATGTTTTGGACTCTTAGCAAGTTAATGACTTTTTTTTCTTTTCTATTTTTTTTTTTTTTTTTTTTTTCACTAAATTGTTGATTTAGCAATGAAAACTTGAATAAGTATAATGAATTACACTATTTTTATTTTCATGATATTTGAACCTTTTAATTTGTCTCAGGTAGTGTTCGTTTTTTCAAAAATGCCACTTAAAAACATTTTAATTTAATTCATTCAGACGCGATCAGACATTTAGATCACTAAGATTGTTTTTTTTTTTTTTTTCATTTTTTCTATCAATTAGAGGCAATCTTTATTAAGAGCGTTTGTTTTTTTCGACCATTAAGAGGCAATAAAAGACATAAACCTCTTATTGAACTAGATGTGGAGGGGGTGTTTTAATATCTCTCAATGTCTCTCTTTTTTTATTCTTATTATTTTTTTTTTTTAATTTTGTTTTTTTTTTTTTTTCATTTCATTTCTTTGTATTCTTTTTGTCTTGTTTCACTTTTTATTTTTCATATTAAAAGTATTAAATAGAATCACTACATATGTTTTGTTAGATAAAGAATGTATAAGATGATATATGATAATTCATATTTTTTTTCGAGTTGAAGGACATCGACTCATATATCTCAACTCTACCGCTATACACATAGTTTTTTTTTTTTTTTTTTTGCAAAAGTGAATTAATATTAATATCCAAACATGATTTGTACATCATAAGCATAACAACTAATTTGACAACCCAAATCAGATACAAAGCATAAACTAAAACAACTAATGTCTGAGAGACTACCAACATATCTGATACAATATATGTGTTACAATCTTAATCAACATCTATTAACAAAATAAAACATTTTAAATATGATTTTGATATGATCTTACGATCTTAATTGTGTAAGGACGAAAACGATCCAGAGCAGTATCTATATCGATAGACTTTAAGATATGTTGAAGCTGGTAACGTTTCATTGGCTTTCCGTATGATTTTTGTGATTTCCATTGGATCTTTTAGACGCTTCCTCCTGAGTGCGAATCTTTCGAGGAAACCCTCCCGGAGTTCTTCCCAGCTGTTTATGCTTCCGTTAAGCAGGCGATCAAACCAGCCTCTCGCCGACCTGTCCAATGCTTGTTGAAACATCCAGCACCATACTGGCATTTGCCATCCACTGTGATTAGCTGCCCCCGAGAAACCAGTGATGTGATCGTCCGGATCTGTGGATCCATCGTAGAGTCTGATATTCTTAGGTAGCTCGTGTTTTGGTCATGTGAATTCTATGATCCGTCGGGTGAACGGACATCTGGGGGCGTCCTTGTAGGGTTTTTGCATATCTTCTTCTTCGACCCCTTTCCCTTTTGGATCTTTTTCTTTTTCCACCTCCTTGGTCGGTTCCTCAGTCTCATCCCCAAAGTCGATCCGTATAGCCTTTAAAGGGTTGTTTCCTTTGGTGTTGTGTTCTTGTATCAGGGCTTTTAGTGATGTGATGTGGCTTAGTATTTGTTCTTCCAGGTTGGGAGGGTTGTCTCCGGATGGTGTTTCGGTTGACGGACCCGTCATTTACTAGTCTCAGTAGTTTGAATAACGGTCCCACGGATGGCGCCAATTTGTTGAGGTAAAAATATGTCTTCACCTTAATAAGCAATAATCCTTCGGCTAACTCTTCGTCTAGCTCTCCGGATTAGGACCCTTCGGACCTGTTAGCACAAGAACAACACGCGTTAGCCTCGTCTAGGGTTTTATCCCTAAACCAAGCTTCGGCGTGAGAATGAGAATATGATATGTCAGAGTTACTGTGTGTAAAAGTAAAGAGAGGGTTGACCTTTAATGCAGTAATTACTCTCCTTTTATAGATGAGAAGTCTTGTCCTTACCTGAGGGTCACGTGGGGCGAAAGTGACCCTTTTCGTGCGGGCGGTTGACTTGCTCTGTTTGGCTTATGCTTGCGTTAGGTCAGGGATTCTGACCTGAGATTCCTTTCCTTTTATAATTGGTTACACAATCTAGCAGTTGTGCCGGAGGGTTGTGTCAAACCCTTCGGCATGTGTTGTTTGGGGTTGCCAGAGTCTGCTTGGTCTTGTTCGTTGGGTGATTGTCTGAATGGTTTGGTCCCTTCGGCTTGATATTTTGGGTACATACGCCAACATCCCCCCAGTATTGTACTATTTGTTGAAGACCGATTGTGCAATACTTAAAGAATGTCTTTACGCCTTTCGGCACCTATCGTTCGGCGTGGGCCATCCAGCCATATACGTCAACATGTCCCCCAGTATTGCATTATTAGTAAAAGATTAATGATGTAATACTTAAATAGTACCTTATGGTCTTTCGGCTTGTATTATACAACATAAGTGTATCGTCTTCCTTTCGGCTCCCACTAGTATTGCATTATTAGTAAAAGAATAATGATGTAATACTTAAATAGTACCTCTGACCTTTCGGCTTGTATTATTCGGACATGCCTTCCATCCAGGTGGCCGTCTTGAGTGATTTGTCAGTGGCCTATAAGTTTGCTTTATAAGGCGAGTTGGGTCCATCGCACCACATCGCCATCATGTCTTCCCAAGATAGTATTGTTGACATATAGTCAATGATGTTATACTAAAATCTTGTCTTGTTTTTATATATACTTTTTTCATAATTCTTTCCGAATGGTCGTGGATCACCAGTAAGGTGCATTGTTAGCCGGAGACCGAAGCTGACAGCCATATGTGTCCTTTCCATCATCCCTTCGTTTCCGTTGCCACTTGCATAGCTTTGGAGGTACAAGCTTGCATGTTTAAGACGCTTGCTGTTTTTTCTAGCATTCTTTCGTAATGGGAGCTTCAAAAGCCCCCTCGTTAAAGAGCTTATTAGAGAGGGTACTCATCCCAATAACGCGCGAAGCAATACCCTTCGGTGTTTTAGCACCTAGGTCTTGAGCGTTTTTGCATTCGAACATTTTGCCTTTCCGGTGCTTTTTGCACCAAGGTCTTCCGGAGTGCTTTGCACTTGAATATTTTACCTTTCCGGTGCTTTTTGCACCAAGGTCTTCAGGAGTGTTTTGGATTCGAACATTTTATCTTTGTTATGATATTTGTTCGTAATGTTTCATGTTATGTATACTGCCACTTTGGTCGGCTGAATTGTTTTTCATTCTTTGAAGAGACCAATTTAAAATGCTTTGGTGATATAAGCCCTACGAGTGATTTTTGTCATGGCAACATTTTACAAAGGTATTTTACTTATTTTTATTAGCATGATATTTGAACTTTTAACTTTATCTTAAGATATTTTATGAATTTGTGTTTGATATTCGACATACACATACAAGCGTAAAACGTTATTACGCGTCAACACCTATGAACAAGATAGAAAATTTTGATAATTAAAATCATACAATCCTGATCTTGCGAAGACAGAATAAAATATCTTGATAGCTTTTAAGATATCAATATAAAAATGATTATTGTGTATTATTGAGTTGTACAATGTACACTAGTAAATATGGTTGTATGAATTATGGTTAAGTCCAGGACACGACAAATAAATGGATCATGTGCAACAAACAAATATGTGACACTTGTGACTTTTTTAATACTAAAAATTTGTTCCTTTTCTAGTACTAAAATAATGTTGCACCAAAAAAAATAATGTTGCACCAAATATAATTTCTAGTAGTATAATGCCACCTGTTATGTCTTATGTTTTTCAAAATTCAAACATGGGACCGACCGTTACATCCCGCTTCTTCATCGTACAACTTGTTTTTTTCTTTTTCAAATTATTTCCCATTTTACCCCTCAACTTTTTCTTATTTATATCCACCTTTACCCTCCCTCATTTCTTCACTATCAAACCCTAACCCTAACCCTAACTCATTTCCAATCCAATTTCCAAATTTTGCATCTTTTCGGGTTCTTTTTCGTTACCAAAATGCGCGAGATACTCCACATCCAAGGCGGGCAATGCGGCAACCAAATCGGGGCGAAATTCTGGGAAGTCGTCTGCGCGGAACACGGCATCGACTCGACAGGGCGATACCAAGGCGACACAGATCTTCAGTTGGAAAGGATCAATGTGTACTATAACGAAGCAAGCTGTGGTAGGTTTGTTCCAAGGGCTGTTCTGATGGATCTTGAGCCTGGTACTATGGACAGCCTTAGATCGGGGCCTTACGGGGCCATTTTTCGACCCGATAACTTTGTTTTCGGCCAGTCGGGTGCCGGGAATAACTGGGCTAAAGGGCATTATACTGAGGGTGCGGAGCTCATTGATTCGGTTCTTGATGTTGTTAGGAAGGAGGCTGAGAACTGTGATTGTCTGCAAGGTATGGTATTGTATCGAACATCTTATACGTGTTACGGTTTTATGGTTTTTAAGTATAGATCTGTTATATATATGCATTTTATCGAACCCTGGTACGCGTTAGGGTTTTATCATGTTTTTAATAGAATTTTGGTGCTTGATGTTTTGTATGTATAGATCTGTGTATATAATGCTTAAAAGTAGCGATTTTTATATAAGAAGCTTTGTATGCATTACAGTTTACTGATTTTGATAAGAAGATTATAAATTGCGGGTTTTGGTGCTTTATGTTATTTAGTTATAGATCTGCGTATATAATGCTTAAAAGTAGCGATTTTTATATAAGAAGCTTTGTATGCGTTACAGTTTGGTGATTTTGATAGTTATAAAAGCTTTCGGCGTTATCATTATTAAAAAGTATGGATTTTGATATCAAATGAAGATTATAAATCGCGGGTTTTGGTGCTTTATGTTTTTTAGTTATAGATCTGCGTATATGATGCTTAAAAGTAGCGATTTTTATATAAGATGCTTTGTATATATTTGTACTATAGAACATTTTGTATGCATTACAGTTTAGTGATTTTGATAGTTCTAAAAGCTTTCGGCATTATCATTCTTAAAAAGTATGGATTTTGATATCAAATGAAGATTATAAATCGCGGGTTTCGGTGCTTTATGTTTTTTAGTTACAGATCTGTGTATATGATGCTTAAAAGTAAAAGTGATGCTTAAAAGTAGCGATTTTTTATATATAGAAGCTTTGTATGCATTACAGTTTACTGATTTTCATAGTTATAAAAGCTTTCGGTTATCATTCTTAAAAAGTATGGATTTTGATAAGAAGATTATAAATCGCGGGTTTTGGTGCTTTATGTTTTGTATTTATAGATCTGTGTATATAAATGCTTAAAAGTAGCAATTTTTATATGAGAAGCCTTGTATGCATTACAATTTACTGATTTTCATAGTTATAAAAGCTTTCGGCATTATCATTCTTAAAAAGTATGGATTTTGATATCAAATGAAGATTATAAATCGAGGGTTTTGGTGCTTTATGTTTTGTATTTATAGATCTGTGTATATAATGCTTAAAAGTAGCGATTTTTATATGAAGCTTTGTATGAATTACAGTTTACTGATTTTCATAGTTATGCGTTATCATTTTAAAAAGTATGGATTTTGATAAGAAGATTGATTATAAATCGCGGGTTTGGTGCTTTATGTTTTTAGTTATAGATCTGCGTATATGATGCTTGAAAGTAGCGATTTTTTATATAAAGCTTTGTGTACATTTATATACTATAGAACACTTTGTATGTATTACAGTTTAGTGATTTTGATACTTATAAAAGCTTTCGGCATTATCATTCTTAAAAGTATGGATTTTGATATCAAATGAAGATTATAAATCGCGGGTTTTGGTGCTTTATGTTTTTAGCTATAGATCTGCGTATATGATGCTTAAAAGTAGCGATTTTTATATAAGAGGCTTTGTATGCATACAGTTTACTGATTTTCATGGTTATCGTTATCATTTTAAAAAGTATGGATTTTGATAAGAAGATTATAAATTGCGGGTTTTGGTGCTTTATGTTTTTTAGTTATAGATCTGCGTATATAATGCTTAAAAGCAGTGACTTTTATATAAGAAGCTTTGTGTATATTTATATACTATAGAACACTTTGTATGTATTACAGTTTAGTGATTTTGATAGTTATAAAAGCTTTCGGTTATCATTCTTAAAAAGTATGGATTTTGATATCAAATGAAGATTATAAATCGCGGGTTTGGTGCTTTATGTTGGTGCTTTATGTTATTTAGTTACAGATCTGCGTATATGATGCTTAAAAGTAAAAAGTAGCAATTTTTGATATCAACTGAACCTGGTGTATTGGGCATTTTGGGTCTGATTAACGTATTATATATGTATTTTTTCGAACACTTTGTATGTCTGAGGGTTATACTGAATGATTTTTGTAGTTGTAAAAGCTTTCGGCATTATTACTTAAATTGAAGAGCTTTACTATGTGTTTAGGGATGTAGGTCTGTGTTGCTTATTTTAGCGATTTTGATGGTTTTTTTTTCAGTTGTAAATTGGGGGTTTTGGTTCTGATTTGCTTGTTTTAAATGCAGGGTTTCAGGTTTGTCACTCGTTAGGAGGGGGGACTGGATCGGGTATGGGTACTCTTTTGATTTCAAAGATCAGGGAGGAATACCCTGACCGTACCATGTTGACTTTCTCTGTTTTCCGTCGCCCAAAGTGTCAGATACTGTTGTTGAGCCATACAACGCCACGTTGTCGGTTCATCAGTTGGTTAACGCTGGCAGTGTATGGTCCTTGATAATGGGCGCTTTATGATATTTGCTTCAGGACCCTCAAGCTCACCACTCCAAGCTGTAAGCTTTTTATTTGCAACCGTATTTAAAGTGTACAAATTGTATTCTTAAATCGTAGATTGATTGATTGGTTTTGTTTGGATGTTTTTGGAACAGTTGGAATCTGAACCACTTGATATCAGCTACGATGTCTGGTGTAACTTGCTGTCTTCGATTCCGGGTCAACTGAACTCTGATCTCAGAAAGCTAGCAGTGAACCTTGTTCCATTCCGCGGCTTCATTTCTTCATGGTGGGATTTGCTCCATTGACGTCCGTGGGTCTCAGCAATACCGAGCCTTGACTGTGCCTGAGCTCACTCAGCAAATGTGGGATGCCAAGAACATGATGTGTGCAGCTGATCCACGACATGGACGATACCTCACTGCATCTGCAATGTTCAGAGGCAAGATGAGCACCAAGGAAGTAGGCGAGCAGATGATCAATGTCCAGAACAAGAACTCGTCCTACTTTGTTGAATGGATTCCAAACAACGTGAAGTCAACTGTTTGTGACATCCCACCAACTGGTCTGAAAATGGCGTCCACATTCATTGGCAATTCAACCGATTCAGGAGATGTTTAGGCGTGTGGTGAGCAGTTTACTGCTATGTTTAGAAGGAAGGCTTTCTTGCATTGGTACACAGGTGAAGGTATGGATGAGATGGAGTTTACTGAGGCTGAAAGTAACATGAATGACTTGGTTTGGTACCAGCAATACCAGGATGCGACTGCAGATGAGGAGGAGAGTACTACGAAGGCGAGGAGGAAGAAGAAGGTCAAGAAATGTGAGGATTTTCGTTATTAGAAATATGAATCTACCAAGTCCTAGTTGTCGGTCTT
>CM040241.1:312248125-312536643 GCA_022545495.1 Chrysanthemum lavandulifolium | reverse complement strand
ACATTATGAGTTCCCTTTTTATCCTAAGCACATGGACTTTACTATAGATCATTGCCATAGGCTTTACAAAGAAGCTCTGAAGAAAAAGATGAGAGAATTAGGATCGGATGCTCCATTGCTCCTACGCTGATCATGCTATTATGTGAAACAACCAATTTGTTATTATGTGCCTCATCGTCCTTGTCCTCCTCCATCATATGAGGTAAAAAAGGTCAAGAGCGTCGATAGTTTCGAGGATGCATGCTTTTATTCGTTTCTTCGTTGTTGCTTTGTCTCTGCATGTCTTGCTGTAATAATAATTTAGGAACAATACACGGAACCCGTTAAGTTTTCTCAGCTTCATGTGTCAAATACTGGCTTTCATCGTGATAGATGCGAAATCACTATATAAAGAGTTATAATATGCAACCTCTTTTTATACTGATTTCGCATCTAACTTATTAGCAGTTTCCTTCCTTAAAATTCTATAAAAAGGTTGCATATTATAACTTCATACATGTGCTCAAACCACATTCATTGCTTATTTAAGCAGCCAAAGTTTTTCCAACCAACGCGACTAAGTCGGGTGGTGACCAATTTATAGAACCATGTTACAACTTATTAGTTAATACCAGTTTGGTCAAAATTTAGCAGCAATCGGTTACTAGATTCATATTAGAAGTTGGATGTAATTGTTAACTTCTTGTTGGTTCCATCAATAACCCATTAATAACCTCTACATTTCAATCAAGCAAAATTGAGTAACAAAATACATCATCGTTGGGCAGAAAAATTCGCTAACTAATTATTCTAATTTGCAAAATACTATTTGTCAGTCAAAATTATGATTATCGGTTGGGCTAATCCACAATCTCAAACACACCAACACATAACTTAGTATGACTTTAATTCAATTTCAATTAAGTGCTTCCCATTGGGCCAACAATCAATCTTCAATTAGTTATCCATATAAAACATATTAACAAATAATAAAAGAAAACATGCTTTACGTACCATATTTTATTTAAGCATTATGAAAGAAAACAATTTCATTAGGTATATTAATATACGTTTCTTTCTTTCGAACAACAATAAAGTTCAAATAGGAGATCAATTGATTGTACGTAGGACAAGAGTAAAGTCACATAATCAAAATTATAGCCTCATCATAAGATAAACAATTACATGCGTAACACATTTATAAACAGATTTAAGATGTGTTAGTTGATTATTTACACATACTTTGTGGAATAAGAGCTCGTGGGTCCGATTCTTTACTCAGTGCTCACTCCGGTTGGTGCACCACTAGGCCGGAGAGTTCTTGGAGCCTATTCTTTGCATGGGGTGAACATTGGCACGGTGCTAAAAGGCACCCAGGTCGTGGTGTTTCCGCTAATTTACACTTTTTTTTTTTGAATTTACATAGTTTGTTACATTCAAAGATATATGCAACTGAAAACAAATATGATTTAGCTTTAACCAGTAAGGGAGGCATAGGCATATTATAAATCAAAAATTATCGCAGGGAGTGATCACAAGCAAAATAACACTAAACATATATCATAAACAATCAAATATATATAATGTGATCTCAAAAAAACATGCCAAAACTAAATATCCATTACTTAGAATATTATTATTATGACAACTTTCATTGAAGAGAGAGATCCGCTGCGTGAGCAACCCGACTGTGCGTTACATGTGCTCTATAGGCTGCACTCCATCTTTGTTCCTCATTTTCTTTTGATTTGCAAGACGGGCTTTGCATTTGGTTCGAAAGGCATGGTTTTCAGTATGTCTCCAGATAGACCTCCCACTAGTCCGGCTAGCTAGTGAGTGGTTCTTTCAAGGGAAGCGACCACGCTCTGCAAAATTTTAACAAGTATTAGTCAGTTACATGTATCACATGAAAGATAAACAGTATTGGGTCCAAATCTAAAGTAATTTGTAAGCGTGATCGCACGTCATATGAATCGATAATAAAACATCTATTACGTATACATGATTGATAAACTAATAACAAATAGCCATGTGATGAATACATTTAAGAATATGAATCCAATTATGATCTTTAACTTTCATTAATATATATTAAATATTGTCGGTAAATCCGACCATACTAGCAAAACAATAATAACTTAAACAAACCGAACGTGTTTATTCCTTTTATGTGTTATATACAGAACATATAGAACGTGTGTAAGTCTGATACACTTTGAATAATAACCATACAAAAAACAAGAACAAAAACAAAAACAACCATACTTTTTTAGTCATGGTGTGGTAGGCCGGTGTTACCCTGAAAATGATTCCATGAATGTGAATGTTGTATGATCACATCCTCTAATTACCAGTACCACAAGTCTTGCTCAGCGGGGGACCGCATAGCCCTTTGTTTCCCTCAAACGACAAGCTTGTAAATGTCGGAAACCGAGCTCCCCCTTGTGGTATCTTTCCAGAAAGACGATTATTCGAAACATTTAGGAACTCAAGTCCCATAATACTAGTTAGCTGCTCAGGGATCTTCCCACTTAACTTGTTATTTGAAAGATCCAACAATTCTAAACTGCCCATGCTTCCATCCAATGGAATCGGACCTAGTAATGAGTTACTTGATAAGTCTAGAAAACGAAGGTCGCTAGCTTTATTTATCGAACTAGGAATGACTCCAGTCACTTTACTGTTGGAGATTGTAAAAGAGACCGTAATAGTAAGTGCATTCCCGAAATCCGCTGGGATAGACGATCCAAACTTGTTATTCGAAAAGTTGATAACATAACATTCACTAGGTGGAACTGGGATCTCTCCTTTGAGCTTATTAGAACTTAGATCAAGAACCCTATATGAAGAAGGGAATGTGTAAGGCTTTTGTAGACTAGAAAACTTATTTTGTGACAAGCTCAAAAACCCAAGTGACCCGTTACCAACATTCCAGATCCAGTTTGGTATTTCACCCTTGAATCGATTATCCGAAAGATCTAGTGTCCTAAGATTTGCGTGATTCTTCAAATTAGGAATTTTTAGCATCTTGCAAGAAGCTAGCCTTAGTGTGTCGAGTTTATCAAGTGACGAAAAAGAAGATGATTCTTTTGTGTTTGGAATGACCGTAAGATTATTAAACGAAAGATCAAGTTCATAAAGATTTTTAAACTTTCCAAACGCATCTAAATGTACACTTCCAGTGAAGTTGTTTCTTGAAAGTCTAAGAGCTGAAATGGAGGGAAGTTTGAAGATGAATTCAGGCAATGGCCCTTGGAGTCTGTTCTCACTCAGATCAATAATACTCAGATTATAAGACGCGACACGAATATGTTTACTAATAGGACCAGATAAGTTGTTGTGTAAAAGATATAACTCTTGAAGTGAAGGCAATGTTAGCAGAGATTCAGGAAATTTACTTAATAAGTTGTAATTGAAATTAAGAAGCTTGAGACTTTTGAGACTTCTTAAATGAGAAGAAGTAATCCCGCCACTTATCCCTTCCTCTACAAGAGTAAGTTCTGTCAAATGACCGGCTTCGTCACATGTCACACCCCACCAGTCACAACAATCCATACTTAGGTTCCAACTCATGAGCTTGAATGAAGGTTTAGAGTCGAATATGAGATCATTTTTAAACGACCACAGCGATGATTTCTGGCTATCTAGACACCGGCTTGATGTTGTTATTGGATGTAATCCCAAAAACAATGATGCTAACAGAATGCATGTCGATATTTTAACACTCATTTTTGTGCTCATTTAGGTTTTGACACTAGCGTACATGGGATTGATGCTTTCTTTATACTAGTCAAATTCGGTTCTAGTAGTCGAATAAGATATTCAACATGTGCGAATTATAATAATTGTTATTTACTTTTATATTAGGCTGAAGGCTGAATATACGTAATAAATTTTTTAAAAATTACCGATATATATGTAACATACTTATTTTATTGTAAGCATACGGAATATACTTTTAAATACTTACCTATGTACGTAATATTGCCATACTACTAGTTATAAAAGTTACAATTTTGATCTTTGTCATTTGCATAATTTTGACATGTATTTGTCAAATATCACATGAAAGAATACATTATTGGATCCAAATCTGAAAATTCACATGCTTGATCGCACATCATAGGAATCGATAATAGCACATCATAGCAATCGATAATAATTAATAATAAAAATTAATAAAAAATAAGCCACATGATGAATTTAAAAATATCATTCTAATTATGATCTTTAACTTTCATTAAGATCTATTAAATATTGTCGGTAGGTCCGACCATATTAGGAAAACAATAATGACTTGAACAAACCAAACGTGTTTATATTCCTTTTATCTGTTATACTAATAATAATACCCGTGCACGCACAAGGCTTAGGTATAAAATTTGAATTAATTATTAATTTTGAAATTGTTAATTTAAAATATATTATGTTTTTTTAAATGTAAATATATTTATAGGAATCGGACATTAATATTCCAATATAATTGTTAACATGCAGTGGATGTTACTAACGATCATAATCCAAGTCAAGTTACATTAGTTTCTGTTTTTGTATTATCATTTTAGTCATTTGATAAAAAGTGTTTCCATATCCATTAGTTGACTGAAGAACTATTTCTATGTCAAATATATGTTTTACTTTATCTGATTTCTATCAAGACTACACATGTTTTTTTGTGTTTTCATTCTCTAATGTATTATGTTCTTGACATACGATTCTTTTTGCTTGATCCCGCTTTTAAGAGTTTATTGTCGTTTACATAAAGAAACTAAAGTCATAATTCTATTTTATAACACCTATTCGTCAAGTTACATATCGGGGTAACCTTTTACCCTAAAAAAAAGAGTCTTAAGATTCCTAGTTTGGAAAAGGAAAAATTACAAAGCTGGTAATGGGATGACACATGATCAATTGGAATTCAACCAGCAGACCTAAGAAAAATAGCATCAAACATTGCTAAATCAATTCTAGAAACACAATACTCCATTAGATGACAATTCTAAGGCATAAAAGTTCTCAGGAAATGTTAGACAATTAGTTTATCTTCTTGGAAAATTTTCTAACGTTCGAAGGCAAGCAAATTTGCGTCCCTTGCTAACAGACCAAGTCTTTTGAAAGCAAATGAAATTGGCCGAAATATTAAAGCACAAAAGTCGAAAACAAACTAAAGATACGTTTAGTCAAAGGGTGCATACATAGTCATGACGCTAATGGCTATTATCACTTCATAAAAAAAGAAATCTTGATAACATTCCTTCTTGAGCTCAGCCTAACTTGTCGTGCATATTCCCATGCACTCATGAACTCTATAATTCCATTTATGTCCTATAATAAACATAATTTTTAAAAAAAATGTGAGGACCAGTACCAACAATAATGAGCATAAGAGTTCTCAAGATTCATGATTGAAAAATGCTAGAGCAATACTAATTGTGAAACTTTAGAATACTAAAACAGAATAACAGAGAACTCTTATATAAATATATATATGAATATATTAACACAATTTTGCAGGTCATATAACGCGGCCCTCGATTTTTTTCATGGGTCCCGATTAACTTTTCTCGTGTCCCGCTTATTGATAATGTATTTTTAATGAATGATTGTGTAGCCCAATTCCACAAAAATTATAAAGAAAGCTTATTCCATATATATATATATATATTCAATCATGAAATCATATGCTTCAGAGTTTCCAGTTTAGCACCAAAGGTTCATGTTTTGCACAACAACAAACACAAGTTCAATTAATTCTAGATAACAAACGTACTAATTCTTGAAGAAAGTTATTACGGAATATATGGGACATGAGCAAGCAAACATCAGTCTCACTTTCGCTTCAACGGTACTTACTAATAGTGACAATAATCAAGCCCACATGAAAATCAAATAAAATTCACAATAGCCGCAGTAGTCAAGCCGTATGGGAATCAACTATTTTATAGTTCAAAGTATTTTTTTAAAAACTATCGGAATAAGCAACTTCAAACAACTTATTCAAAACAACTTATTTCAGCCACAAAAAATTCAATAAGCAGATAAACAATATTAATAAGACCAACTTAAAACAACTTAGTCGTAATAACTTATTTCAATCACATATAATCACTAAGGAATCCAATTAAAAGATATATGTATGTAACTAAGGAATCCAAAACGCCCCAAATTCAATTAGTTAACTACACAAAAGATCGCACACTTATATGAGCAAGTTTAGATACTTCAATACAAAATATGGCAAAATAAAATAATGTAATCCGTCAAACAATAGTGTTTGTCTGTGGGGTTAAGTCTTCCTGAACTGCTCTGCAAAATTCATTGCAGCTAAGCAGTTTCAACTACTTGACAATAAACAGCTTATTATCAAAATAAGCAAATATGTATCATTATAAGCTAGACAATCACTTTAAAGAAACAACTATCAAAGTGTTTGCCTAAACATTTGTACTTGAGATGGTTATAAGTAAATCTATAAAATAAAATAAAAACCTTTTTCACACTGTATCAGTACTTTTTATGACTCATATTAACATCAAGAAACCCATCTATGTGTGTTCCCATTCATAATCACAAGTTCACAACTTATCATATGATCACTAAATTCCAATAAAATATAAATCCAAAACCCGTAGTGAATTCAATAAAAGACAATCGCTTATATAACGACCGGTATTTATAATTTATTATACCTATATAAAATCTTTTTCATTTATTATAGTTATATAATAATGGGTTTAGTGGAGAGCCTCATCAATGAAAACAGCCGTCTGCTGCCTTGACGATTAACCAACGTGGGAACCGAGACATTTCCACTATCATTTTAATTTGCAAATGATTATCAACTTCTGTGAAATGAAATTTCTATTGACTTTCAAATCTAAGACTACTCACAGCAGTTACATCACTTCATCTTTCACATGGCTTTCTCTCTTCCCTTACTCCCTCACTTTTCACTCCCAATAATTACCACTTCATCTCCTTTCATTAAAATACTCACTTTTATATAAATATACATCACTAAATACTTAATTAATAAAAGACCATCACATAACTAACCCTAATAAAATAGAAAGAAACAATTAAACATATGTCGTATATATGAAATGGGAAATGGAACTCTCAGAAGAAAATGTATGGATCAAATATTATTACATTGGCATCTAATAAATACCATTTATATTCCAAAAGTTCCATTTTTTGGCATATAGTAATGGCTAGAAATAGATATTTCGCTAGCATAATGGATCAATTTGGGTTATGTTTTATCTCTAATCACTTGAATGTATAAAAAAAGGTATAGCTTCAAAAGAAATAGGTCGAACGGGTCAAAGGTGGCCAAAACTGATAAAACTCAATAAAGTTGGTTATTAGTAAACACCCCTTAAATTGACCCAAATAGCAAGAAAAAATTATAATTTTGCAGCATATAGAAACAGCTAATAAATCGACCAAAAACACCCCTTTAAAACTTAACTTTTGCAGCAGCCCCAAACAATCATTAAAACCTCCCAAACACCCTTAAAACGACCCAAACACCCTAGAAACTGCATTTGAGTATTTAACCCACAAACACCAAATTTATACCAAACACACTTAAACTAAACATGGCCCAGAATGAAACACCCCATGTATTGATCACAAACTCTTCTCGTGTAAAATCCAACCAAATTTGTCCTTTTATCATGAAATGCAATACAATATATTTGATACCAACTTGACATAGCCATGTTTCAACTTGATACCAATTTATGCATCGAAAAAATATAGTGAAACTTAGTTTGACAAAATTACTTTGAATGGTATTGGTACTTCAAATAAACTATTCTACAAAGGTAACTATCACTAATTATTGTCTGTGACTATCATTGATATATTATGATCGTAATAATATTTGGCATGCTATCTATTTCTGAAAAGTTTGGCCAAAAGATGTTTTTGGTGAACAAAACCCAACTTGACCCATTTTGATCTCTTAACTTGTAAGTGGCTTGAATAGAGTTAATATAGAAGCGTGTTAATACAAATAAGCCGTAAAAACGTTTATTTATATTTTATGATCTTCTAATGCTTTGTCGATAACAAACGTAAAATCATATTAACGAAACAAATAAAATACGTAAATGGTTTGAACTAATAGTTTTCTAACATATTCACATTTTCACATAAAACACTAAAACAAGTATAAGTGATTTTATGATCTAGATATATATATGTACAACGCTAGTGTTTACATATTGGGTTAACAAGTATAAGTGATTTTATGATTTAGATACATGTGTACAACAACTAGTGTTTACATATTTGGTTAGCATATACTTAAACTAAGTATACTAAAATGGGTAAAAACATGTATATACTAAAATGGGTAAAAACAAGTATATACTAAGGTAAAAACTAGCAAATGGTATTGACCCATAACCCATGGTTTTATATATACCACTTAACCAAGTTCAATGTATCCTTAAGGTACATTGTATCTAGAAAGAAAACCATGGATCAACCCATAACCCATGACCCATGACCCATAACCAAAAATACCCATGGGTAAAGAGGAGCGTTCCACGGATCCCTAGCTTTATGCTAGCCGGATCCCAAGTGGAAGGGATCCGTAGGATCCGGGGAACAATAGGCTTTTTCCTCTATAAATAGTGAGCTATTTCTTCATTATTTCTCACCCTTTTGAAGCCTCTTTCTAACACACTTTCTCCCCTGAGTTAAATCTCACTAACCTTAGATCCAAGAGATCTATATTTGTAGTTTTATTTTGTGTGATCTTTAGGTTCCTCTTAAAGGCAAGATCACCATCTTTGAAGTCAAGCAAGCTCAAGTCCATGAGTTGCCATGCTTCTCATCATCAAGGCCATCAAGTCTTCTTTGATGATCTCTTTTCTTCAAAGAAGTGTAAGTCTTGAAGACATTAGTGAAAGATGTCTCAGTGTCAAGACGAAGATATTAGTGAAAGGTATATATCGCCATAGGATAAGCACTTGTGGTAGGTGCTAGAAATCAAGACAAAGAAGCATTAGTGAAAGGTGCTTAGAAGTCAAGACAAAGAAGCACTAGTGAAAGGTGCTTAGAAGTGAAGACACAAGACATTAGTGAAATGTGTCTTGTAGATATAGTCAAAGGCATTAGTGAAAGGTGCTTTAGATGTACATTCGATATGGTGTGTTTCGATGTACAAGATAGACTAGTATAGGATCCAAGGATATTGATATCCTTGATGATGTTGTAAAGTAGTAGATCTCCTTTGGGATTAGTCGTTGGTGTAGTGTGGTAGTAGTTCCTCCATTGCAATGGAACTAGGTGCTTAGCCTAGTACCTAATAAAGGGTAGGCGACGCTGTGAAGGTGTAGTTCACCTTGGGTGAAAGAACTAGGTGCTTAGCCTAGTACCTTATAAAGGGTAGGCGACGCCATGTGTAGGAGTGGTTCAATTGAGTGAAAGAACCGGTGGTTAGCGCCTTGGAAAAAGGGTAGGCGACGCTGAAGGCTTCTCGCCATAAGGAGATTGGTGTAGTGATTACGAACTCTCGAGTAGGTGACTCGGGAGTGGAGTAGAAGAAGGAAGGTGTCCTTGTCGAACCACTATAAATACTGTGTTGTGATTTTGTGCTTCTACTCTTATCTTTTCATTACTTACCTTTATAGGCTTGTTTATCAACATCCAACACACACATCCAAATAGATTGACATAAGTCGATCTAAATAGATTAAAAATAAGTTTTAATTGGTAAAACTATTCAACCCCCCTTCTAGTTTTCCACAATTGGCATCAGAGCTTCGTTACCAAGTTTCTTGAAGTATATTGTACTTTAAAAACTTGATACGATCCATAGTTAATTAAAACTACAAAGAAGGTTTTTCATAAAAACAAACACCATATTTTTTCAAAAACGATATCTTTGGATGTTGTTTTAATAACAACATTTTTTATTTTCTTTTCCATTTAATTGCACTAATCTTCCTTGTCTTGTTGATTAGTCAAAGCACATACCCACCAAGCTTTAGGAGTTGCTTGGTAACAAGATTACCTTCCTTAAGAAGGTATCTTAAACGCAAAGGAGCGGGAATCGTCTAAGTGACATTTGTTGTGTCATTTGTAAAGACATTCCTAAGTGCATTCGAGGTATGACTTTCCACTTATATCTAAATGATATTAGTTTAATAAATAAGTGTTATTTGTTAGGCATTTAATTGGGTAGATTTTTGCGTTTACACATGATTTACATAAAGCTTCATTAGGAAGCCTTTTTCTCACATACGTGTTATATTTCTCGTCTATAGTCATAGTATATATAACTTATGTTTTATTTCTTTTTAATCAAATCATAAAACAAAACACGAATTTCAAAAATTCCTCCTTCCCTATTAATAGTCCCCCTCGATGCCCACTTTATCCAATCCTCACTTTTTCAAATTTTTCAATTTCAAAATTCCTCTCATTCAAAAAAAAAAACTTCATCTTCCTCCTCATTCCATCTCATCCGAAACCAAGAAGATCCGCATCAACATGGTTTACATCGGCTCTGCTCATCGCCTCTATCACTCATCGCACTTGTGTTCCCTATGATGAAGTTCACATACGGAGACATTTACTTTGTGTTGTTAATCTATATTGGGTCATATACCCAATCCTTTGTATCATCCTTAGCATTGAAATGCAATATTATTAATAATCTAGTTTATCTAGGTTATTTTTGTTATAATGTGTTTTCATTTCTTTTGATCTATATGTTTTATATTCTCTCGTGATACATTAGAAGTCATGAATGCATGCTAAAAGAAAATGTAGGATAAAACATATTTCGTGGTATAAAAGCGTAAAACCTATGTCTCTATCAAATCAAGTTTACTACTACGAGATCTACGGATCCGGAAGATATACTAGCGGATCCCTTTGTAAAGGAACCGGGATCCAGATATCTTGAAAGCGATTTTCATGCAAGACTAAAAACTACTATATTTCTAAAATAATAATCACTAGAAAGTCAAAACCTTGAGAAAGTTAGTGTTTCTCTTGTTAAAACCATTGTTAATAAAAATCTAATAAAAATGTTAGATAATCTTTAGTTAATCACAATCATCACTTTCTATTAACTCGTCTTTTCTCTAGATTCAACTATGTTGCACGAATATGAGTTTGATTTTTCCCTCACAAGCTTCTACACTCCTAACATCTCTCTAACCCTTTGGCAATTTGCCAACATCCTCCAAATTCCCAATCATGGACAATGTGCCTTCATCGAAGATTGGTCTCTTGACTCTCTTTTCAACTTTCGTGAAGAAAATAGTCCATATTGCTCTCATATTCCTTCTCCACAAGACCTAATTCGCATTTTATGCAAACCTCATCACTCCCATCCAAACATCATCCACACGGGATATTCTTGAAGAGTACAAACCCTTGCGCTCATCCCACGTGAAAACGTTTGGAGCCTTAAGGAAATCGAGAAATCCTCCCGCTTGTTGTGCTCACATGATGTATTGTCTCGCTAACACAACAACCATACAATCTCGCCTACTTCTTTGCAAGGCGAATTGTAAATCTTCAAGATCCAAGAACAAACTTATTCCTTATGGAATGTTCTGACGCCTTTACCATAACCTCATGTTTCAATTATCCTCAATTTCAAAGTCCGTTGTACGTACTTGTGAACAAGATGATTGAACCACTGAACATCTCTCACATGAAGACGTTCTTCATTCCTGAATCCGCCAACACTCATCAACCATTTGATGATCCATCTAGCGAAAACACTCAAGGAACTTAGTAACAACTCAAATAGGATCAATTCTCTTGTACTCGTGCTTTATTAATGTAATCCAATTTCTTTTATGAAATAAAACATCTTACATTTGATATCTTAGAACTCCCTTTAGACTATCCTTGAGATATAATGCATTGTCAAGATCATTGCATGCCTTTAGTAAAGGTTCTGCTGAGTAGATGGGCGTATCCCAAAGTTTGTGCTAGACGGGATTACTACACTTAGGGAACCGTGGGATCCGGCCAATAGAAAATGCAATTGCAAGCATTATACTTCAAACATATCCTTAGAACATCTCACACTAAGCTAAACATAGTGTCTTAAGGCAAATTAAATCCTTATCAAGATAGGTTGATCCTTCCTATTCACACACAACTCACCTAGATCACACTCTAAGACGCTTGTAGATCTACCATTTTATCTTTAACCCATTACTCTTCCGCTCTCAAACTCACACTTCATTTTCTACTTAATCCTTCACACCTAACCTTAGAAATCTCTCGATTATGGCATAATTGCTCATTAATCATCCTCATCTCAAAATTGATCAAAGTTGATCAAAATCTAGCTTTCCTATCTCAAAGCTTCTAGGATATCTTCCAAAACACTATCCTAAAAGCACAACCTGATCTCTAGGATCATTTAGTTTCAATTGACACTCCAAATCTTTAGTGTCATCCTTGCTCATTCATTGGTACTCATGAAAGTTCCAAATCCTTCCATAAAAGATAATCATTAGCTACAACACTCATTGCCTTCAAGCACTTAAGCACCCCTTCATTTCAAACACTTAGGAGGACTGAAACACTCAAGTTGTTATAGGTCTTAGATCTTAAGAAATCATTTCCACTCTTCCATAGCTACTGATAGCCGGATCCCTAGGATTAGCCTAGACGGATCCCTCTGAGGAGGGAACCGTGGGATCCGGATGACAGTTTAAGTCACATCTTGCTAAAGCAATCATTTCAACTCATCTTCCTAACTAAAACACTCCATCTCATCTTAAATGAGTTCCTAGATCGTCTGCAAACCACAAGTTGACTCTTGTGCATGTTAATCATCACATTCCAATGAATCTTAGTGGCTTAAGACATAAATGTACTTGCCAAACCTCTTGGTTTATAAACCACCTCGTTAGGACATCCATAGTCATCACTCTCATCCTAACTTTCAGCTCTTGCAACCTCTTGAAATCATCTCATCATGAGGAAAACCCCAAGTAGTAACTTATCCACCAAAGAACCACCCACGAAAAAGGCTCGTGTTATACACGAAATCTCTTCAACCGAATCATCTCCGTTCAAGCCAACAAATGATAGGATCCTTCCTCATCCAATTAAACCAATTCCGAAAAGGATAGTACCCACAAAATTACCAATGCCAAACACCACCATACCTCCTAGGCCTAACAATATCATATCCACTAAACCATCACCATTGGTTCCTAGAGCTATTTCATTTACATCCCCACAATCATCACCACACCTCTACAGTTTAGAGGACTTGCCACCTAGGCCGTCTCATCCGCTTCCGCACGACAACATTCTCCTCATTAGGAGGAATAATGGTTCAAAATCAAGGTGTTGAGTCAACACTTGCTCGGCTTCCTTTTCGCTTTCCATCATATAATCCCATTTGGATTATGAGAAATCATCAAAGTCAACCACCCGATCATATGGAAGTTGACATTTATCTACCACCACCATCATCCTTGGTCGAGCCATTCTCAAATGCGCCTCACCAATCCTCCATCGTTTGAAGCTCCTGAAGCCGCTTCACTTGATCCTTTGAATCAAGCCATTTCATTTCATCCACCACCACTACCTAGCCATGACAAAGATTGCTATCATTGTCAACATGTTGAAAGTTTGATACATGAAGTACGAGAAGACCAACGTTTCATGTTCTATCATCTCCTCGAACGTTTCGACGAGATCAAACCTAAAAAAACTTGAGCTAGAAGATTTTAGTGGTGTCCTAGCATCAAGCGTTATTTGGTTTAGAAATTCCTAATCATGTATTTTCTTATTTTCTTAGTTTTTAGAGTCATGTATATCATAACTCTTGTTTTATTAAATGGAATTACATGCTACTTGTTATTTTGTTGAGCATATGATTACTTTGTATTCATATCTCATTTATGTGATAACATTACTTGTTATATCACATTTGGCCGAAATTTATCGCCTAATACGGATCCCTCAGACTGCTCTGAGCGGATCCCTACTAGGAGGGAACCGCGGGATCCGTGAGACAGAAAGCTTTCTTTCTACTAACTTGGATCACATTTGCAGGAAATTGTGCATTATACTTGTATTCTAACCTTTGTTTTGTAGTTATTCAATTTACACATGAAGACTTTGACATCCCAAAGCTAGGGTGAGCTTGGTGTCAAAACAATACATTGCAAAATTACTTGCAATCTTAGATTTATATTTCATGACTTCCCGTTGCATAAATTGCAATCATCTAGGGGGAGCACACCTGTCACATAGACGCAATCTTTTTCAAAAGTTAGTTGCAAATGAACTAGATTAGAATTACTTTCTTAAAGCCCTTACATAGGGATGGACTCGTCAAGAGGGAGTGAAGACGAGATCTTTTCCCGTTACTTGCTCTCTATCTATTTTTTTTCTTTTATTTTCTTTCACATGTTTTTCTTAAAAACGATGTGTTGCTTTCCTTCAAAAATTTTTTGTTTCGACAAAAAGGGGGAGAAGAAAGTAAAAACTACAAATTCAAACTCTTACTAATTTTAGCTTTTCCTTAAAATAATTTTATGTTTTGTCATCAACAAAAGAGGGAGATTGTTAATACAAATAAGTCGTAAAACGTTTATTTATTTTTACGATCTTCTAATGTTTTGTCGATAACAAACGAAAATCATATTAACGAAAACAAATAAAATACGTAAATGGTTTGAACTAATAGTTTTCTAACATATTCACATTTCACATAAAACACTAAAACAAGTATAAATGATTTTATGATCTAGATATATATGTACAACAACTAGTGTTTACATATTGGGTTAACAAGTATAAGTGATTTTATGATTTAGATACATGTGTACAACAACTAGTGTTTACATATTGGGTTAGCATATACTGAAACTAAGTCTACTAAAATGGGTAAAAACATGTATATACTAAAATGGGTAAAACAAGTATATACTAAGGTAAAACTAGCAAATGGTATTGACCCATAACCCATGGTTTTGTATATACCACTTAACCAAGTTCAATGTATCCTTAAGGTACATTGTATCTAGAATGAAAACCATGGATCAACCCATAACCCATTACCATGACCCATGACCCATAACCAAAAATACCCATGGGTACAGAGGAGCGTTCCACGGATCCCTAGCTTTGTGCTAGCCAGATCCCAAGTGGAAGGGATCCGTAGGATCCGGGGAACAGTAGGCTTTTTCCTCTATAAATAGTGAGCCATTTCTTCATTATTTTTCACCCCTTTGAAGCCTCTTTCTAACATACTTTATCCCTGAGTTAAATCTCACTAACCTTATATCCAAGAGATTTATGTTTGTAGTTTTTTTTTGTGTGATTTTTTAGGTTCCTCTTAAAGGCAAGATCACCATCTTTGAAGTCAAGCAAGCTCAAGTCCATGAGTTGCCATGCTTCCTCATCATCAAGGCTACTGAAGTCTTCTTGTTGATGATCTCTTTTCTTCTTCAAAGAAGTGTAGTGTTGAATATATTAGTGAAAGATGTCTCAAGTGTCAAGACGAAGATATTAGTGAAAGGTATCTATTGTCTATAGGATAAGCACTTGTGGTAGGTGCTTAGAAGTCAAGACAAAGAAGCATTAGTGAAAGGTGCTTAGAAGTCAAGACAAAGAAGCACTAGTGAAAGGTGTTTAGAAGTGAAGACACAAGACATTAGTGAAAGGTGTCTTGTAGATCTAGTCAATGGCATTAGTGAAATGTGCCTTAGATGTACATTCGATATGGTGTGTTTCGATGTACAAGATAGACTAGTATAGGATCCAAGGATATTGATATCCTTGATGATGTTGTAAAGGAGTAGATCTCCTTTGGGATTAGTCGTTGGTGTAGTGTGGTAGTAGTTCCTCAATTGCAATGGAACTAGGTGCTTAGCCTAGTACCTAATAAATGGTAGGCGACGTTGTGAAGGTGTAGTTCACCTTGGAGTGAAAGAACTAGGTGCTTAGCCTAGTACCTTATAAAGGGTAGGCGGCGTTGTGTAGGAGTGGTTCACCTGGGTGAAAGAACCCGGTGGTTAGCCTAGCAACCTAAAAAGGGTAGGCGACGTTGTGAAGGCTTCTCCGCCATAAGGAGATTGGTGTAGTGATTACGAACTCTCGAGTAGGTGACTCGGGAGTGGAGTAGGCAAGGAAGGTGTCCTTGTAGCGAACCACTATAAATACCGTGTTGTGGTTTTGTGTTTCTTACTCTTATCTTTTCATTACTTACCTTTATATGCTTGTTTATCAACATCCAACACACACATCCAAATAGATTGACATAAGTCGATCTAAATAGATTAAAAAGAAGTTTTAATTGGTAAAACTATTCAACCCCCCATTCTAGTTTTCCACAAAGCGGATGGAAATAACCAATGATAGATAATTATGATTCTTTTGTTTGCTTTATGTTTCTTCATCTACATTCTACAATTACAACATGTGATTTTTAATTCACGCTGTGTCATAAATACTTAAAATACATAACTGCAAAAAGTTCAGAAGCAATACATAACCTTTAGCTTCCTTGTACTTGTACTTCATTTTGCAAGTATTTAGAACAACCTACTTACATTCGCGTCCAGACTATAGTTTTCGTAGTAGATGCGAGTTTACGTTACAACTGCTCTTTCTTCGATGAAACAACAAAAACAAATACCCGCATCTCAATTACCTTAAAAAAACAAAAACATAAACCCATATAAATTAACTAAAAAATAAATAAAAACATAAACCCACATCTCAATTACCTAAAAAACATAAACTCTAAATCCATTATCCAACTTGCTAATATAAATTGAAAAAGTACCTTTGATTAACCAAAAATCACCCTTTCCCATTGTGATCGCCATTTGAGCAAACATATAACAGTTTTTTTTATCACCATATGTGTTCATGGTGTTGGTCGGGTTTTCTGAATGCAATTTGTTTTATTGGGGTTTTCTGATTAGGTGAGGTCGCGTATTATGATGGGTATTGGGTAGAAAATAACTTTGGTATTGTTTACATTGAGGTCCTTGTAGTTGTTAATTTCAATCCCGCTTTTTAAAAGTTATTTTCTTCACACTTTTGACACATATATTTTTTGAACGTATTTTGCATTCTACACGTTTTAATCCAATTTTGACCAAATTCAATTCAATTTTGACTATTTATTGACCAATCACGTCGCACGATTTTGTCCACGTGTCAAAAGCGAGCAATCTTATTGGTCTAATTTTTTTTCTATAAGAATGATTTTGTAAAAACATTCCGAGATAATGTAATTCCTTTATTATATAAAATATTTATTCTCATCGACATCATACATATATCATAAACTAATCGACAAACACGTAAAAGGAATAAATTTATTCTTGCAATATATTCGAAAAATTCTACAGATGCGCATATCTACCCTTTATATAAAAAGCACTTTTTTCTCCAATTTTATTTGATTCTTTTCATAATTTGCAAAACAAACTAAGAAACATTTAGCCATAATAATCACTCCTTTAATGATTACCAATGTGTTACGAGTAGAAATAACAAACTATTATCTATACTACTATATAAAGTGTTTAGGACATTCTTAATAAAGAAGTCTTAAAATTTTTAAGACAAAAAACATTTCTAATAAAAGCAACCTACTAAACTTGTAACCAAAAGTACAATTCATATAGCACTTAGTACAAAACAATAATGCATAAATCATTTAACTTGTAACATTTGTGTATATTAATGACAAAATTAATGTATCATAAAAATACTCTCACTCAAAAATACAATTAATATAGCGCTTGGTACAAAACAATAATGCATAAATCATCTAATTTTTCTTTTTCATTAAAACACTCACTAAATGAAATTTACAAAACATTAATAATATAATTAAAATACCCCATCATTCAAAATTACAATTAATATATCAAATGGTACAAGACAATAATGCATAAGTCATTTTATCACTTACATCTTTCAAATACCCACTAAATGAATTTTACAAGTCATTAATGATATTATTAAAATAACATTTCACTCAAAAGTACACTTAATATATCACATGGTACAACAATAAAGCATAAATCATCTTATCTTTTATTTCTTTTTTAAAATACCCGCTAAATAAAATTAATAAATCATTAAGTGGATCATAGAAACCAATCTTTTATGTAGTCAGACTTTCGGACACCAACTTTTTCGACCACGCAACTGACCACCATTTACCACGATAACTTAGCAATATAGACACCACTAGATGGTGCTAAAGCCACTATTTTAAAACACCATTTATTTTTAAATGATATATAATATTACACGTCCTAAACGACTAGCAATATCGTTGTTGCATTGTGATGCATGTCTGCCATTTTTTTAAAGCAATGTTGTGCGGTAAAGTAGTTCCATTAAGTTAACGCCATGTGAAGTTAGCATCATGAAAAATATATAATCGCATAGGCACCTTGCTATAAAAGCTTTTTATTATGTTACTAAACGCGTAAGTAAGAAAACAAACTAATTTCCAATTAATAATCTCTGTGTTGGACATTTTTTTTTTCTTTTTTAAAGGCAATGCATTGAAAAAACCTTGCTATCGTCAAAAAATATAGTTACACGGGTACCTGCTGCCGCAACGCGCGGGTACCCGGCTAGTTTATCAAACATTTCAACAAACATTTCACTAGTAGTCCAGTTTTTACTCCCATAATTAATCATTGCATGTATTCATAGAATTGAACAAACACCAAAACATATGAATTTTCAGCTAGTATTAATGACACCCATGAATCTAAAAACCTCTTTTTCTTATGTCAATCATCATGAATGTTCTCTAGATTATTTTTCAAAAGCGAAAGATCATCGAATAATAAAGAAATCAATCATAAAATATTTCATGTGATGCATTTTGCGTTGAAAAAAAAACCGGAATATGTTTCACCGATTAGGGAAAGATGAAGAAACATGTAAATTTAATCGAAATTGTCTGGAACTTATCAATCCCCTTAGTTAGTACCAGTTTAGTCAAATTTTAGCAGCAATCGGTTTTATAAATTTGATATCAACCCATTCAAGCCAACAAGATTGAAAATTCCTACTTCTATGAGAGATCCATAAATGAGAGAGAAGCTTGATATCATTGCCTATTGTGTCCTTCCTCGGAGGCATGATGTCGAAGCATATATAACCTGTTTCTAAAGTACCATGTGGAGGAAAGAGCAGTTTGAGCGATTGCATCTAAAGTGCCATGATAATTAAACTTATGTTATCCTTTGAACATAGATGATCCATCAATATGTCTAAGCGAAGAAGGAAAAGTGTAAGTCTAAGGTGGTGTTTGTTTTTAAGAGGCTCAATCAATCAACCGCACATCCGAATCAATCTGAGGCGAAATGTCTCAATCGACCGCAGATCGAACGGGAAAAAACTCATGTTTGAACCGCACATTTGCTTGCTCGCACTAATTTTTTTGGTTTTTTTTTTTTTTTTTTTTTTTGTCGCAAGAGGCAACAAGAGGCATTCGACACCCCTCTCGTGTCTAGACCATTAAGATCTTACCGCCGTGAACGCGCTCCGAACGGGAAGAAAACAAACGGTCCGAACGACCAAAATGTCTGACCGCGTCTGAACGGTTCAGATTAAGAGGCTGTTAAGAGCCTCTTAATGAAAAATAAACACCACCTAAGTGAACGAGGATAATAATGCAAGTCCATGCATGCATATATTTTAGGGCTAATAACCTATTAAAGCATCATACTTGTCACAAATGTCAGTTCGACGTAGTGAACAAAAAAAAAAGCCCTTTTGGCCACTTATCTTGTCTATTTTGTCTCTATGATACATTTCATACCTCCAATTGCAGGTATACTCCACGTAGCCGGTTACAACTCCACATCCCCTTAACATTTATTTATATTTTTCCACCTCAACCATTTTTATTTTATTTTTTCTTTTTCCACAAACAAAATCTTCATTGATTTCTCATCAAAATCTGCTTCCCGAAATAACATCACTAACACCATGAATCACAAGCCAATCACCTTCAATGTATGATTTATAGAATTTCGCCTCTCTTATTCAATTTAACTTCCTTTGCTATTCAAATTGGTCTTAAGCACAAAACCGCAACCCACTAAGTCCAACTTTTGTATCAACAAGTGGCGCCATCCGGGGACCCTACACTAAGAACCGACACTAGAATGACAAAAACGGAATCGCCGATCGCAATGACCTCATGGGAAGAAGTCGCAGAGTGGACTAACCCCTGCTGCACTGGGACAACCAAATACTGCTAAAATAAGTGGATCGGTCAAGACTTGATCTTCCTCCGTGGAACCGCACTGGAACAACCCAAGCCACTACAACCACCACGAGTGGAGTAGACCCATCACAAGACCGCCTTTACTACTCCCTTCCAATCGGTGCTAGAAACCGACCGACAAAGGTACCGAGGCACCAAGCCGGATAAGGGTATAGCGGCGAAACAAACGCACTCACTCGAGGGGTAGCGCCGAATTAACACCAAGTTTTCGTATCCCAAAACTACGAAACATTAACCGCCTCATGCAAGAGGAAGAGAAGAATAGATCGTCGAACTTGAAAGCCCGACTCAATTTCGATTCGAATATGATATTTCTCCACCGCGCCACCGTAAAGAAAAGCGCAGAGGAAGCGGTCATAAACCCCAAAGATTCAATGTAATCGGAGGAGAATCGAGGGTGATGAGACATCTCACCACAAAGACTTGAGTGATAGTGATAGAGAAGAACGGCGCATCGGTGTCTATGCCGATCGGGTAGCCGTAGTACATGATGATCGGGCGAAAGTATTCCCAGTGAGAGCCCTTCGCATCCGCACTACAAGTCGACTGAGGATGGCGGCGCAAACGCCGTAAGAAGGAAAATTCATCTTCGATAACTCCTGACAACGAGGATAGCGATACAGACATTGGAAGTCTAGAAGCACGCGATAGCCAAGAGGAAGACATGTCTCCCGTGGCGCCGCCGAAAGTGGATGCGCTCACCGACGCATCGCTGATTTCTCCGAGAACAAGAAAAGGCGCATGCCTACGAATGTCAAGACCTATGATGGAACAGTGATCCGCACGATCACCTAAAATCTTTGAATCACCGCGACCATTGAGAATCGCCACAACCAAAGGGTGCCACATGTTTAATTCCACACTAGTGGGAAGCGCGCGAACCGGTTCAACAAACTCCCAAGAAGGAGCATAAATGGTTTTGAAGAGTTGAGAAAGGCGCCCGCCTAAATTTTACTCAACGAAAAAGTGCGCTAAAATCCTTTCGAACTCGCCAGGTAAAGCAAAGACCAAGGAGAATCTACGAGCGCATTCATGGAACGCTTTAAAGATGAATGCATGCAAGTTAAAGCATGTCCTGGCATCAAGATCTCGGCTTCATGAATGGGATTAATAATCCGTAACTCATCAAGCGGTTGAACGACAAGATCCCGAGACCTTTGATGAACTCATGAAGCGCACTCGGTCTTTTGTCCAGGAGAAGCCGCCGCGCGGATAGCAAAAGAACCACTGAGCTACCGGTCACAGAACAACTCGGGAGGCAATCGAACGACCGAGGTAGTAACCGTAATAGAGCTATCGCAATGAGGAGCGGCAGAGATAATGATGTATACTCCCGATCAAAACACCAAAGGAAATACTCGCAATGAAGGTGCGAATTTCCCAAGACCACCGCAGATGCGCATACCGTAAGATCGGCGACCGGGAATGGATATCGTGACTACCACGCAAAAGGGTCACACCACTAACGAGTGTGTCCACCGCGCTAACTCATCGACAAGATGGTCAAGGAGGCGATCGACCACTTGGTTAAAAACATTAAAGAGGAAGAGATAAACAAAAGAATGGAAACAAGAAGGAGACACCCAAAGATAAGGCCGACACAATCTACATGATACGACGCGGCAACGAATCACTAGACAAAAGGTCACCAGAGTTTTCCGAAGAAGCGAAATCTCTTTCCTACTCTAATCATGACAACGCAGCAGCAGAGCCCTCACCATTGAAATTAGCGCGGTGGTCACGACATACACCGCATGTACATTGATGGTGGGGCATCGGCAAATATCATGTATGAGCATTGCTTTAAAAGACTACGACCAAATACGCAGCCAGCTAAACCCGGCCAACACAAAGACTCACCGGTTTCACGGTGAAAAGATATGGCCCATGGGCAATCAAGGACACTAGTCGGCTATCGCAACGCAGAGCACTCTACGACAACCCGATGGATTTCATGGTGATCAACCCCCTCGCCATACAATGGCATTATTGGGAGACCCGGATATCGCCCATGCGCGGGCCATCAACAACAAGACGGATGCTTAAATTCCCAGTAGAAGGGGCATTGTTACTTTTACAATGCCACGGTACCAAACAGAGAATGTAACACGGTTACATGCGAAATGGAACCGATCCCGAAACAAAGGCGCGCCAAAGTCCCCAACTTGAAGGTCGCATTCACCCGTAATACCCGTAATCAGAAATAACCATTGAGGGTCATTGTCGGACAACCAGCAAGCAACGCGCGCGCCCTACAAAAGAACGTGGATATTTTCGCGGGAGCCAAAACACATGACCGAGTACCACGCCGATCACGAGCATAAACTTAGAATTCGACAAGGGTACTCACCGACACGCTGTAAGAAGCGTGGCAAGCCCCGTAGCGCGCGCAGTAATTCGCAGAGGTACGTAAATTGGTAAATGCGGAATTATGCGTGAAGTCTACTACCACGACCGGCTTTCTAATCCAAGAATGGTCAAAAAGCGACGTAGTCAAGCGAATGTGTGTAGACTTCACCGACCTTAACAAAGCATGCCCGCAGGATCGCTATCCATTACCCGAGATAGACCGGAAAATAGAGTCCTTGTGTGGATACCGTTAAAGTGTTTTCTTGACGCTGCATAAGGGATATCACCGATACAGATGGCTAAGGAAGACGAGGAAAGACAACTTTCCACACAAGCCAAGGCGCCATCGTTATACAAAATGCCATTTGGCTTGAAGAACGCGGTGCCACCTATCGCCGGTTAGTAGACAATGCCTTTGAAAAAAAGGGCCGCAACTCGAAGTCTATGGATGACCGTCATAAAAGCCATACCAAGTTGAACTTGTGCGACATAGAAGAAACATTCAAGACTCTACGAGATCAACATGAAGCTAAATCTAAGAAATGCACCTTCGGCCATCAAGGCATGTTCCTAGGATACCGATAGAACTCGATGGCATAAAACCTTGTCCGAAAAGACAAAGGCGGTAATAGAACTTCCTCACCACGCACGTCAAGGAAGTCCAATCCTCAACGGAAAACCGGCCGGCCTCAACAGTTCCTGCCTAAATCAACAGAAAAGTCATTGCCTCTTTTCAAAACACTCAAGAAGTGTATAAAAAGGGTGACTTTCGTGGACGACGGAGGCGGAAGAAGCCTTCACTACACTCAAACAAAGATCTAGCAACGCTCCCAACACTCGTGGCACCCCGACTGGGAAGAGTCGATCATGTATTTATCAAGAACTCATGGGGCGGGCCAACAAGAAGGTTACTAACAGATAGGGACCCTGCAAACCCCTATCTATTTTGTCGAAAAGCGCCAAGAAGACGGAGATGAACCATGCCATGGAAAAGTTAGTCTTGGCATTAGTGTTTGCCGCCAAGCGATCGCTACGGTATTTCCAAGCGCACCCGATAGCGGTAATCACGCATCAAGCCATCAAGCGCATCATCTCCAAACCCGACGCGCCAGACGACCCGTATGGAGTGTGTTGCTAGCGAACACAACATCTCTTACAAACCACGCATCGCAATAAAAGGACAGTTCGCGACTTCATCATCGAAAGCCGACATCGACGAGGTACCGCACCAAGCGGAAGGAACTACAAGATCCATGGATTTTGTTTACGACGGGTCCTCATGCGCGACGGATCGTGAGTCGGCCTTATTCTCACAAACCCGTAGGAATGGAATTCACTTACGCATCGCGCTTTGAATTTACCGCGACAAACAATGAGGCGTAATATGAAGCCCTAATCACCGGACTACGCATTGCACCGAATGGGTGTACGAACTTGTAAGCAAATGTGGACTCCGGCTAGTAGCCAACCACGTGTTGGGTGAATACGCGGCCAAAGAAGAGAATATGATTCAAGATCTTGAGAAGACTAAGACATCGATCAAAGGCTTTGACAGATTTACTATCAAGCAAGTCCCTAGAGGAGAAAATCGCAAGGAGCAAGATCGCCGACAAGCTTTGCACACTTATCAAAGCAAGTGCTTGGTGGAAACACCGAAAAGCAAATCAATATCGAGATGGAAGTCTCGCAATCATAGAGGAGGATGGTCCTACATGGATGACACCGACACGGAATTCTTAAGCAAAGGAACATTACCCCAAGAATGCATGTAAGCTCGCAGAATACGGCGACACGCCGCAGAGATTCAATCATGCGACAACATACCGCATCGACGCTCTTTCCTCCAACCATGGCTCCGCTAAGGCCGGCCCCTACAAGCAAATTATGTGTCGCGAGAAATCCATGAAGGTTCATGCAAGATGCACGCAGACCACGGTCCGTTGTAGCACGTGCCATGCGATCGATACTATCGCCAACCATGCATCGAGATGCGCGGACCTAATAAGGAAATGCAATGATTGCCAAGTTCATAGACCCGCCCCGCCCACCACAAAGACGAGCTAACGCCAATCACGGCGCCTTGGCCATTCTACAAATGGGGCATTGATATTGCGTGTCCTTTTCCAATAGCGAGAAGCGGTCTCAAGTTTCTCATAGTGGCTATAGACTACTTCACCAAGTGGATAGAGGCAAAAGCAAGGCGACAATCACCGGAAACCGTGTGAAACGCTTTGTCCGGGACAACATTGTATGTCGCTCGGATTACCCGTGAAATCATCTCGGATAACGGAAACAATTTCGCGACAACCCTTCAAAGATTGGTGCGATAAGTTAAACATCACCCAACACTTCGCGTTGGTTACACACCCGCAAACCAATGGCTTAGTAGAGCGCGCAAATCAAGCCCGGGCGAAGGAATCAAAGCGCTACCGACAGCACAAAGGAAGGTGGGTCAAGAGCTGTGATGTCTTATGGGCGCACCGCACCTCAATAAAACCAAAGACGGGGACACCCCTTCTCTAGTCTACGGATGTGCCGTTATACCAACCGAGATCGGCATGCCAACTATCCGCACCGCGAGATCAATGTAACAACAAACAATGATGAAAGACGGTCGACTTGGATCTGCTGAAGAAAGACGCGAACGCTGCAGCCCATACGGGAGGCAAAGTCAAGTCAAAATGAAAGGATACTATGATGCCAAGGTGCGCAGTGTTTCATTTAGACCAGCGACTTTGTATACCATGCCAATGAGGCGAGCCACGCAGAAGATACAGTAAGCTCGGACCAAAGTGGGAAGGACCTTATGAGGTTATCAAGCAATAGGCACAAAGCGCAGACAGTTACGAGGCTTGGATGGTCGTGACTCATCACAAGACATGGAACATCGGCAACCTCAAGAGGTGCTACCAGAAGAATAGCTACCAGACAACAAGACAGACGCCTGCACTTTCCGTGCTCAATAAACATTCTTGTATTCATTTTTATTTTTCATATTTATCGCTTTCTTTGTTATTTCTCAAATAACTTGCAAGTATCAATAAAACGCCGTTTCTAGCTAACTCCGCGACACATTTTAAGTTGTTATCTCCATATACCGTATGTCTTAACAATTTCTTATTTTTCTTGCTCACGATGGCGCTGCATGCACTACTTAATAAACCCACGATGGTAAAAGGATAAGTTAACCTACTAACTAACTTGTTGAGTAAGAGGGTTGCAAACCCATCAATACCGGATCACGATCCTTGTTAAACACCTTGTTCTCAAGACGTTGGAATAAGATATGTGCGCATCCCACGATGGTTGCGCAAAGAACGCACACGCGCACGCTTAACAACTTAGGAACCAAGACACTTGATTCCTTAATGTGATATTTACAGACGTCAGATATCATAACACACACGATTGTGATAAAATACTTCGAATTATTTCTCAAGTATACTATGGCTTTCATACATGATTATGGATTACCCATATTAGCACTGGCGTACGCGTTTGTTTCTTCGGCAACGAAGGTATCCTTTACGAAAAAGCAAAACAGCAACTTTTATTCATAACTACGAGTTATTACAAGAGAGTATTTTGCAACATATTAACTACCAGCTACTACAACGCTTAAGTGAAGATGTACCAACGTGGCTCGTTGAGTCTTTAGCTTCGCTAATACCCTTCAACACGTCTGCATCCTGGCGTGACACAAGGCCACACTAACCGGCACCCCATCGACCTTGGCAAGCGCACCGCACCAACTCCACACAAAATAGCTTTACCGCAATACCTTCTTTTTCGCAAGACGGGTTGCATGCGCTTCAAGACTTCCTTTAAAGGTACCTCTTTCTCCAAAGCAAATGGATTCGACTATCCCTAGGACGCCAGAAAGACAGTACTTGAAGTCGTGACTCATGGGGCTTCAAATAATAGTCCGACCGTGTTTCGCACCCTCAGACGATGCGCGCCAAGGTCAACCCCGCCATAATAACATTTATTGGATAATCTTGATCGCGCCAAGCTCGTAAATCATGGGGAGCTCTAAGTCTTTCATTCTCTGCATAGCAATGACCAAGTGATCATATGACTCAAGTCATAATTTGGTACCTTATCTATAGGCGCCTTCAACAGCTCTGTCTCATGAAGCTTTTCAATTGCTTCTGACTTACCACGCTCCAGAGCGCACTGCACAACCTCCCCGAAGGCACTAACCACCTCTGGCGACTCTAGGGTGGTGAGTGCAGCTAGACGCAGAACCATGGCCTATGAGCCATCTTCGCCAGCTATGGTGGACATGAGCTGAGGATACAATTCCTCGTCAGACTCAGTCCGAGCTTATGCAGCTTTTGCTTCCTCGCACCTCCAATGACCACCACAGCACCACCAAGCTCCCCAATCACAAGAAATAAATTTTCCTTACCCCGCCTAGATGTTTCAGGCCCGCTATATGAAAGCTTATACTTGATCGCTTCAAAGACGCTCTTGGTCTATTTGAGATAGTAGAGCCATTTTTCTCCCGCAAGCTTCTCCGCATATGCATTGGCTTTTTATTTCACCTTTGGCATCGCCAATTGCGCCCAATGATGCAATGCGCCGGTCCTTTGGTTGACTGATCGCTTTCTCCAACAAACTTCGCCTTCAATCGCAATGAGAAACAAGGTTATCAACTAGTTTCCCATCGACGCATCCCCGGATGTCACCGCATCGCGCTACCAATCTCCGGCTCAAGACTTAAGACCAGCAGACTCTCTTTAGTGGCGACTCCGCACTGCTCGAACCTACGAACACGCATGCACTTATAAAGATCTCATGCGCACATCGGATGTAAAACAAACAATAGTCATACTATCAAGAGTACTTACTGGGGGCTAGAAACATCTGCTGATGGGTGCGATGATGCCGCCGCACTCTCAAGACTCAATATGAACAATACGGACGCTTCTTCCTTGATGAACTCGCGCCATCCCGCCGCGCGATCTTTTACGCAATAACGCATGCTCTTGCTCCTCCATTTCTCATCAATGGGATCCGCCACTACGGGTGGTGGTCACAGCAGGGAGGGCCCACGCGGGCTCGGATGCCTGCACCGGCGTTGCCTCTATTGCAACCAAGAGTTGGTCCTGCTCCCCTAAGTTCAAATCTATTGTATGCCCCGCAGTACTAGCTAATATTGGCTCTTCGCTTCTTTCAAAGGCCGCACTCGAACGCACATCCAAAGGGTTTAGCTAATTGTACCACAAATAATAGATCCATTTCGCAAAAGAAGCAACAAATCGCATACGTTATATAATGCGCAAATACAGATAGAAGACTCACATTATTTATATAGAGGTACAGCGGAATGAGTACCCACCCTGGCCATTGGCGTCCAAGAAGATTGGGATCTCATCTTCGGGACCAAAATAGTTACGACTGATGCCCATATGTACCAGAAATCCCTCCGGATAGGCACTAATGGGGATGCGGTTGTCATTTATCAATTCCGCATCCTCAGCACTATACGACCCAGGGAGGGGGCACTCATCCCTCTCTAATGTACCCCGGGTATAAAACTCATAGTTCCATGGAAAGCATATATCATCTACCTGTAAGAAATACTCCTCCAATCCCGGTGAGTCTAGTTTATCCGTGATAGCATTGAGCCTACCGCACGCTTTTGCAAAAGATACCCACCCATGTGCCCATATTGTGTGATAAAAGGCGCGAATAAATGGATGGTGGGGTTCATCGCCAAGAATGGCAATTTACCTCAAAATTGGTAATTTTGGCCGCACCGATACATTGTAATTGGGATATATGCAGTCGTAATAGTTTAACACGTCGCATAGAAAGCGGGATGGGCACGCGTTGGTTCGCAAAATCGAACAACCGTATAAACCCCACTTTCCTCCGGGAAGTCCGCATGAGCTCGCGCATCCGCAGACAACCGGATGCACGTCGAGGGGTATAAAATAATCTGAGGTGAACTCTAAGAGATTGCTCTCGGTCAAGAAAGAGGTAAAGTCCGATAATTGTTTCACCATGGTGTACAGAAACGCACGCGCGGTTACCTTAAAGAGGGATAATTTCTGGGTTGCCGCTGCAGATTTATTTCAACAATGGTGGATTATTTCTTTTTAACTGTGAATACCATGGTGAAAATGGAGAGTGGTTTTATACTTTTTTCCCATCCACCCGATACGTGACACGTGGCCCCCACTACCTTCACTTGTGTGGCTGAGATTCCTTTGATGGGACGCGGGACAGTAACTTTCCCCCGAATATCGAGGCACTTACAATTCACTTTTCTGTCCAGATGCATTGCACCTACGGGTATGTGTATGGCTTCTTCCATACGTTTTGTAAGTTATTTATTTTATTTTAGACTACGGTCATTAGTCTAGCATCCGCAGCTACGCATCGCGCATACTAGACGGGGGACATGATGACGAGGTCCGGAGTCGGGTCATAAACCCGACTACAGCCCAATATCACAAGCCCGCACGAACCGGCCAATATCAATAAGAGTTTGGGCTCACGAAAGCCCAAGCCCAAATCTATTTACGTAATAGATATCCAAGATCTCCTAAAATAAGGAGATAATCATTCCCAACCGACTTATGCGGATACGCCGAAGTTGAGGAACACGGAACCAACAAGGATTCCGTGCGATATAAAGGGAATCATATCCCTCGCTTAAGGTACGATCTCATAACCCTAAAACTCCTTAAACCCTAAACCGATTACTTACTCTCACGCGGAGGATAATCGGGAGACAATCCCACGGTAAGCCTAACGGTGTTTCTTGTCTCTTAGTGCGCAGTCTCAAGCAGCAATTTCAATTGGTACGAGAACCGAGCTCCAAACCAGAACGCCCAACTTTTGTATCAACATACATCATCGTTGGGCAAAATATTCGCTAAATACTAATTATTCTAATTTAAAAATACTATTTCTCGGTCAAAATTATGATCATCGGTTGGGCTAATCCACAATCTCAAACACACCAACACGTGACTTAGTATGACTTTAATTTACATACATAATTGTTTCAATTAAGTGCTTCCCGTTGGGCCAACAATCAATCTTAACTATTAGTTATCCATAGAACATGTTAACAAATAGTAAAAGAAAACATGCTTTACGTACCATATTTTATTTAAGCATTATGAAAGAAAACAATTTCATTAGGTGTATTAATATACGTTTCTTTCTTTCGAACAACAATAAAGTTCAAATAAGAGACCAATTGATTGTAAAGTCACATAATCAAAATAATAGCCTCATAAAATAAACAGTTAAGGCGTAACACATTTATAAAACAGATTTACGATTTTATTTTAGATGTGTTATTGACTATTTACACATAGTTTGTTACATTCAAAAGATATATGCAACTGAAAACAAATATGATTTAGCTTTAACCAGTAAGGGAGGCATAGGAATATTATAAATCAAAAATTATTGCAGGGAGTGATCACATGCAAAATAACACGGAACATATATCATAAACGATCAAATATAATGTGATCTCAAAAAAACATGCCAAAACTAAATATCCATTACTTAGAATATTATTATTATTATTACAACTTTCATTGAAGAGAGAGAGAGATCCGTTGCATGAGCAACCTGACTGTGCGTTACATATGCTCTATAGGTCGCACTCCATCTTTCATCCCCATTTTCTTTTGATTTGGAAGACGGGTTTCTCATTTGGTTTGAAAAACATGGTTTCGGGGACGGAACCGGTGGGTCCCGAGACACCCATGGAATTTTCACGAGTAGTGTTAATTTTGTATAAACCATCGATTTTTCATAAATGATCCGGTCCCAAAAATTATGTTCCGCATTTTGTATAATTCTTCAGAAATGCACTCGTCAAATTGTGTCCTGGTTCCGTCTCGCATGGTTTTCGTGATGACTCCATATAGGCCTCCCACTAATCCGGCTAGCTAGTGAGTGGTTCTTTCGGGCGGGAAGCAGGCCAGGCCCTGCAAAATTTTCACAAGTATTAGTCAGTTACATGTATCACATGAAAGAAAAACAGTATTGGATCCAAATCTAAAGTAACTTGTAAGCGTGATCGCACGTCATATGAATCGATAATAAAACATCTATTACGTATACATGATTGATAAACTAATAACAAATATACATTTAAGAATATGAATCCAATTATGATCTTTAACTTTCATTAATATATATTAAATATTGTCGGTAAATCCGACCATACTAGCAAAACAATAATAACTTTAACAAACCGAACGTGTTTATTCCTTTTATGTGTTATATATCTTATCGACGTCATAAACTAATCGACCAAGATGTAAAAGGAATAAAAATAGTCTTGCAATCGATACGAAAAATTCAATGCGCATATCTGCTTTTAATTTTATATAATTTTTTTTTTTTTTCATGTTTCAAACCAGATTTTATAATTTAAACATTCAATAATCACCATAAACATTTCCTCAGTAGTCGAGTTTTCACACCCATACATACATGAATTGTTATTGATTAATGATCATTACATGTACTCTTAGAACAAACACCAAAACATATGAATTAGCAGCAATAGGTTTTACCCGAAAATGACTACATGAAAATGTGAATGTTGTATGATCACATTTTCTTATTACCGGTACCACAAGTCTTGTTCAGCGGGGGACCGCATAGCCCTTTGTTTCCCACAAATGACAAGCTTGTAAATGTCGGAAACCGAGCTCCCCCTTGTGGTATCTTTCCAGAAAGACGATTATTCGAAACATTTAGGAACTCAAGTCCCATAATACTGGTAAGCTGCTCAGGGATCTTCCCACTTAACTTGTTATTTGAAAGATCCAACAATTCTAAACTTCTCATGCTTCCATCCAATGGAATCGGACCTAGTAACGAGTTACTTGATAAGTCCAGAAAACGAAGGTCACTAGCTTTATTTATCGAACCAGGAATGACTCCAGTCACTTTACTGTTGGAGATTGAAAAAGATATTGTAAAGGTTAGTGCATTCCCGAAATCCGCTGGGATAGACGATCCAAACTTGTTATTCGAAAAGTTGATAACATAAACTTCACTAGGTGGAACTGGGATATCTCCTTTTAGCTTATTAGAACTTAGATCAAGAACCCTATATGAAGAAGGGAATGTGTAAGGCTTTTCTAGACTCGAAAATTTATTTTGTGACAAGCTCAAAAACGCAAGAGAATCGTTACCAACATTCCAGATCCAGTTTGGTATTTCACCCTTGAATCGATTATCCGAAAGATCTAGTGTCCTAAGATTTGCGTGATTCTTCAAATTAGGAATTTTTAGCATCTTGCAAGAAGCTAGCCTGAGTGTTTCGAGTTTAGCAAGTGACGAAAAAGAAGATGATTCTTTGTGTTTGGAATGACCGTAAGATTATTATCACGAAAGATCAAGTTCGAAAAGATTTTAAACTTTCCAAACACATCTAAATGTACACTACCAGTGAAGTTGTTTCTAGAAAGTCTAAGAGCTGAAATGGAGGAAGTTTGAAGATGAATTCAGGCAATGGCCCTTGGAGTCTGTTGTCACTCAGATCAATAACACTCAGATTATAAGGCGCGATACGAATATTTTTACTAATAGGACCAGATAAGTTGTTGTGTAAAAGATATAACTCTTGAAGTGAAGGCAATGTTAGCAAAGATTCAGGAAATTTACTTAATAAGTTGTAATTGAAATTAAGAAGCTTGAGACTTTTGAGACTTCTTAAATGAGAAGAAGTAATCCCGCCACTTATCCCTTCCTCTACAAGAGTAAGTTCTGTCAAATGACCGGCTTCGTCACATGTCACACCCCACCAGTCACAACAATCCATACTTAGGTTCCAACTCATGAGCTTGAATGAAGGTTTAGAGTCGAATATGAGATCATTTTTAAACGACCACAGCGATGATTTCTGGCTATCCAGATACCGGCTTGATGTTGTTATTGGATGTAATCCCAAAAACAATGATGCTAACAGAATGCATGTCGAGATTTTAACACTCATTTTTGTGCTCATTTAGGTTTTGACACTAGCCTACAAGGGTTTGATGCTTGCTATATACTAGTCAAATTCGGGTCAAGTAGTCGAATATGATATTAAACATGTGAGAATTATAATAGTTCTTATTTACTTTGAAAATATTTTCAAGATCTGGAGATATTATAAATAAAATTTGAATCTATTTTATTGTATGGGCTTATATATAAATTATAATATCACAGACCGGACTAGTTGCTGTAAATCTTGAAGACTTGAATCTGTTTTATTGTATATACCAAGACACGTGCTTTGATTCCATTTTTATCTTATAGACGAGCAACTGTCGGTATGGGCTTATAGAACGCTTTGATTATAATTTCTGCGAGTCGGGATGCATTCTGTAAGTGCGTCTTGTTTAGAGCTCATTCTCAAAAGGGGACAAAAAGTTAGGTAGTGATCACCATATGGTATAAAAAATACAACTCTTCTCAAAATGGTCATGTGCGAATGTGCGATTCCATTAAAATGTTGACACGCGTCTAGACAAAAAGTACACTTTCAATCATTTGCAAGTACAATCACTATCAAAGTCTTGTTTGACTTTTATAAACAAATGTGCAAACGGTGGATGTGCGAATACAACTTTATTGGAAAGGAACAACTTTTAGAGAATAAAATATACTTTATAGAGAATAAAATATAACTTTATTAGTACTTTTATGTCAACTCATTTTTTAATTAAAACACATTTAATATTAACAGGTCTTGAATGGTTTTTCATCTTCCAAGATCGCATATGATCAAGAACATCCATGCATCATAATCAATAAATCAATAAAAAAGAAGAAACAAAAAATATATGATGAACCCTCAATAATCTGATAATATAAATGAATGGGGTTGAATGATTTACAGGATTCCTAATCTATTTATACATGATTAGTCGGTGTGTATGAGGAGTTATACCGATTCAATAAAACTAAACGATATAACCTAATAACCGTTATATAACTGCTATCTAATGGGTTTGTTGGAGGCCCATCCAGAAAAAAGTATCAGGCTTTTTTGGGTTAATCAAGACTTAAAACAATTAAGTCCAACATGTTCCCCAATTGTTGAAGTCTTGTTCATCCAATCTAGACTTCCATCTTGATGTTTCCGACCTTCTTCTTTAGTTTCTCAGTTTCTTTCTTCTTCATGTGTTGATGATGAAATCATCAATCTTTGTCTTTGATGCCTTCAATCTTTAAAAAAACATTGATGTCTTCTATATCTTCATAGGGTCCGTCCAGTCACTTGATATAGTGACTTTGGGGCAGGTTCCTTTAGCCCTCTTCTACAAAGTTTCAGTCACTCGATCATCTCGATCAAATTGGTGACGCTTTGGGCAGGTTTCCTCCTAGCCATAATCTACGAAATTTGTAGTCATCGCAAGAACATAATTTTGTTCGAGTTTTGCACCCTGTTAGTGCTTTAATAGCACTTGAAGACATCTTCTTCTCGGTTAAATCCACCGTCTCTAATCTTTCTTCTTCAATTGGCATCCATGGTTGGTTTGATTCTTGAGTGATGATAGATACATGATTTGTTGTTGTAGCTTGATCCCCTTCGACTCTGATGCCAATATTAACAGGTCTTGAATGGTTTTTCATCTTCCAGGATCGCATATGATCAAGAACATCCATGCATCATAATCAAGAATCAATAAAAAAGAAGAAACAAATCAGATATGATGAACCCTCAATAATATGATAATATAAATGAATGGGGTTGAATGATTTACAGGATTCCTAATCTATTTATACATGATGAATCGGTGTGTATGAGGAGTTATACCGATTCAATAAAACTAAACGATATAACCTAATAACCGTTATATAACTGCTATCTAATGGGTTTGTTGGAGGCCCATCCAGAAAAAAGTAGCAGGCTTTTTTGGGTTAATCAAGACTTAAAACAATTAAGTCCAACATTTAAAACACCCAAATCTATCATTCTAACCGATCATACTTCAAAAAAATTACACATTCAAAACACACACATCTTCTGTTTTGCAATGAAATCAACAGATCTTGCCCCAATCGCACACCGTCGTTCGCACATCTGCTTGGTCGGATATTGTACTTATGGTCGGGGTTGTGGGCCAACTAATAATTGAAAAGGTACTTCTTGCCTTGACACGTGTCAACATTTTAATGGAATCACACATTCGCACATTCGCACATGACTATTTTGGGAAGAGATGTATTTTTTGTACCATATGGTGGCCACTACCCAACTTTTTGTCCCCTTTTAGGAATTAGCTCTCTTATTTAGCTCATTTACTGACTAAACTTCAGAAGCTAAAGATAAGAGTAAAGATCTTTGTACTAGATGTTGGAAGTGGGTGGCTTTGGGCTATGTAGCAATTAATGTGCTATATAAGTTACACATTTTAAATCATTGTTTTTATATTGAACAATTTATTTTTACTCTATTTTTCATCTTTGTTTTCATATTATTATTGAACTTAGAGAGAAATGAATGAAAGTATGAATTCTCGTTAATAAAGTGAAACTGAAAATGCAGTATTTATACAAGATACATGAAAAATCAATGATAAAAGTCAAAATTGACTAATCTAACTGATTACACTAATCTACACTGTTACATTGCATTACAACTGATTAAGCACTTTCAATGGATAATCTGGATCTTGTGTAAGTTGTGTCTTCTATCATTGAGCACAATTGTCTTGTTTTGTGGTGAATGCTTGGCCTGTGTAGCTTGTGAAGGAGCTGTAGCTTCTTTATCCCCCCCCCCTCCCAAAAACAAAGTTGGCACTCTGTATGGATCACATATGCTCAACTTGGAAAGACAAGAATAGTGTAGGAATTTGCTCAAACCTTTAGTTAAGATAATCAGCTACTTGTGCCTGTGTAGGAACAAATACAGGCTTGAATTGTCCGGTTTTGATCATGTCCCTCACAAAGTGATAGTTTGTTTCAATAAGCTTTGTCCTGGCATGTTGAACTGGATTGTTAGCTAAGGCTATGGTTGAGACATTGTCATAAATGATTAGAGAAGGACTGGGAATTTGGATTCCTGGATCATGAAGAAGACATTTGAGCCATGAGATCTCACAGGTGCTGTCTACTAGGGACCTATACTCGGCCTCAGTGGAGGACCTTGAAACCACTAATTGCTTCTTAGACTGCCATGAAATGAGGCTGCTACCCAAAAGTATTGCATATCCAGAAACAGACCTTCTTGTGGTAGAGCAGTTTGCCCAATCACTGTCATAGTAGGTGGTGAGCTCAAGTGTGTTTAAGGTTGGAAAGAAGATTCCTTGTTCTGGATAGAGTTTAATGTATCTAAGTCCCACTGTCCCTGGCTGAATATAGGTGATCAGTCTATATTCACCCGAGGTTCAATGAATTTTGATATACTCGACTTAGTTATACTAGCACCATGTCCTCTACATCCTAAATCATTCCCAAGGCTACTACTAGTGTGCAAGCTCTAAATCGAATAATGAGATTACGCAAGGAAATTGCATAACTCTGTGAAAGGCATAGTGCGTGCATAAGCATGTGGAAATGCTTATGGTGAACTACTAAAATAGGCGTACTTAAATCATCTGCTAGCGAGGCATATGTTCAACAAGTATATCATTAAACAATTCATCAAATATACCGTAGACATCTCATCAATTATCTCATCAATCAATTCGTCTAATATATCCTCAATCATCCAATCATTTAAATCCTTAAACAAAATCATACGCGAGGCTTCAGCTTGGCAGGAAGCCACGTGGCGGTCATAGGGTTAAGTTTTCACAAAAGTGGTTATAGTCTAGGTTTTGAAAATTACCCAATTCTCTATAACCTCGGCTCTGATACCAATCTGTAACACCCCCAAAATAGGGTCCATCAGAAGCATTCAAACATTGGGGGTGCTACCGTATTGGTATCACAACATAACATTCATTCAGAATGAAATTCATTATTTACAAACATTAAGTTTACATTATATGAAGGTAGTGCGGAAATAGGCCCATAAAGAAGTTTAAAGAGGTCCTGATTATTCATCAGAGTCGCCTATGACCATGCCCCTTGCCAAGCGTCTTCCAATAGTGAGCTATCGCCTTTAACATGATAACACATGCTAAAAAGGTCAGCTTACGCTGGTGATTTCATAGAGATTAATTACAAAATTTAAGAGTGGACCTGACAGAGTTTACTTGCTATGTGCGACTAAGACAGATATACAATAAACATTCCAATAACATTCCATCAATAATCGAGATCTCAGCAGGGCCCCAAGCGACTCTAGCCAGGTACCATAGTTATAGCAGAGTTGACCACAATGCTACCTTAGACTAGGTCGGATACAGATGTCTATTCTTAGCTAGGTATCGCGCTATAGCAAAGGATTGCTACCCTATTCTAAGTCAACATCTCTCACAAGTCTAACCTTACCTAGTCAACACATTAGCAATTCAAAGGAGTAGTATTAGGTCCAAGAAATAGTTTGTGATAAGGTTTTAAAATGTACCTTTTTAGGGATCAATTTAAGCCCTTATTTGATCACTTTATTGTATCCGTTATTACTTAATATCCTTTTTGAGGGTTCCTTTTCACTTTTTAGGTATCTTGAAGGCAAAATCAAAATGGAATGACACTTATTCGGACGAAAAGGCGCGAATATCTGAAGAAAATGGCCAAAGTCAAGAATCGAGACACTCAGTTCTTTGGGCCGAAGGGGGACGGCGTCGGTGTTATCTGCGACGCCGTCGCATCACTTTAATGACTACTCGAGCCAAATTGCTTATTTACAAGTGGCGGTGTCGGGTTTTAAAATAGTAGGTCGTCGCAACTCGGACGGCCTAGATTTGATCGAACGACGTCGAGACTAAAGGGACGGCGTCGCAAGCATAAGGTGACGCCGTCGCAAGACTAACGTGGCCAAGGCGAAACCCTAATGACGGCGACCGGCGGCGTCACAAATCAAATGGTGGCGCGTCGCATATGTAATCTTATATATAGAATCCGAATTTTTAGTTTTCGGTGTGTAGTCTTTTGGGTAAAAACCTAAACCGAACCAAGGTTTGTCTTGTACAATATTTTAGGGTTCAAACCCTATCTTACATCAAGATAAGTGTTTTACTTCATTAATTTAATTATGTCTTCAATTACTTGTGTGTATGCTTGCATGTTCCCCATGTCCGGCTAATTTACTTGTGTGTTTGCTTAGGAATATGAAACTTAATTATTGAATATTGATTGGTTGTCTCTTATCTTAATTGTTAATGATCTAGTAATGCGATAGGTCATCCGTTGTGTAGTTAATGCTTGATTAATCTTTGTGAACCTTAGTTTATAATACCTAGAGTTGTTGTAGGCTAAACCATCCGAAGAGTACCTTAGAGTTAAAGTTTATAAATCCTAGAGATTTTGTGGCGATACCCTTTGGTAGTTTCAAAGAGTTAGGGATAAGCATACCCTACGACCTTAGACACACAACGTGATTAAGAATAAGGGCGTGACAATTCAACCATCAATAGGAGATAATTAAGGAGTAATAAAACCTAAGTAAACACATCTTTAAATCATCATACGAGCACACAATAATTAGACATAGACTACATACCTTACTAGATTAGATAATTAGATAAGTAGAGTAATCGGTGAAATACCAAAACCCCAAATCCAAACCCGAGATTCGTACCTTTCCATTTCCTAAAAACATAAAAGATAAAAATAATCTTCCTCAACCCCAACCTTAGCGTAGTAACTTCTCACTAGCATTCCTATTCCCCAGAGAACGATATCAATTCCGTGGCTTACCCTAATACTACACTACAACGATTAGGTTCACTGCCTGGGGTGTTGAAAAACTTGCTCGACGAAAAGGAAGTTCCTTTGACCCCGAACGACGCGTGTAGCGTTATCAAGTTTTTGGCGCCGCTGCCGGGGAATAGAATAGCTAGTTAGGAGTCCACCTCGTTTAGGTTTCCTTGCTTGATTCCTATCAAGTAAGATTTTTCTCATTTTTAGCTTCCTCGTAGTCTATCCCCCTTCTTCGTGACCTTTGTTCGTAACCCCATCACTTTTCATCATGGAAGGTGATAACCAACCACCACTCAACAACCCACCACCAAATAAATCACTTTCACTCAAAACCCAAACCAATGACCAACACAACCGCCGAAGCCGTTATGTGAGTAGAAACACCGACCTTCAAGATTTGCAGAAGGTATTCGATAGCACAATTAGGGAAGTTGTTGAGAAAGTGGTCAGCGCCTCTGTAGTTGGCTCCATGATCAACGTTAATTCGGAAGATGGCTTAGTAAATAAAAATGTGAATGAGGAGGATAGTGCTTATTTTAATCTTTACCTCACTAAGGAAGAGGTTGCCTATCATCAATACATAATCGATAATCCCCGATCACCCATCATTAGGATATGTCCAAAGATTAAGAGAGGAAAACCTTGGAACCTCAAAATTCCTTGTATGATCGGATACAGGAATGTCGAACATGCTTACATAGATACGGAATCTCCCATTAATGTGATGTCATCTGCTGTTTACAATGACATTATGAATGAGCGACTTAAGATTAGGAGAGACCCTAAGTATCCAGGTGGAGTTTGCAACTTTGTGGGAAGAGTCAAGGATGTACATGTCTTTATAGGAAATTTCACCTACCTAGTTGATTTTGTGGTCCTAGAAGATGTAGGATGCGTCATTGACTATAGCTTATCCCAAGTAGTGCTAGGAAAGCCGTTTGTTGAAACATCTAAAATGAGCCATAACAAGTATGATGGAACAGTTAGGTTTAAGGAAGGAAATGATGAGATCACTTATAGGATGCCTTGGAAGACGAATGAATATGGCCATCTATCCCTTTTTGAACGAGACAACATTAGAGCTTTTGAGGACAAAAGCAAGGACGATGTTGAAAAAGGTTATAAATTCATGTGGGAAAGAAGGAGGCTTTATTATAAGGATTGCTTGACCCTAGGGCCTAGGTATAGAGTCGATGAAAATTTTGTCAACATGATAGAATTCTCATTGAGAATGCAAAACGAGACCACGTAGGGGCACGACTACGAGTCTAGCTACAAGACTCATAAATAAAGAAAAGCGCTTCGTGGGAGGCAACCCATGCTTAATTGTTTGCTTGTTTGTGTCATATATCTTTTGTTGATTGTTTATTCTCATGTTTAAATTTGTAAAAATGCTTTATTTTGTTTTTAACCTCGTCTTAATTACATATAAAGGTATTTTACATAAAGGATAAGTGTAGGGAGGATTACACACGTTTTCAAAAGAAACGTAAACATGAGAATTTCAATTAATTAAAAGATATACATGTGTGTTTGTTCGAGTCAAATGTTTGTATCGAGTCATAATGGATGTTTTGCGAAATTTTTCCAGATTCTAAAGATGTAAATTTTCCGAATTTTTTCCGAAAATCGCAGACCGGTTTTGTCGGGATAACCTAACGGCGTCGGGATCGCAACTTGACGGCATCGGAAGGAGCAAAACAAGTGATTACTTTTCTCGTTTTCGAGCTACTTATAATTTTTGGAATTTTCCGGTCTTAATTTTCGAAAATGCAGTAAACATCCATTCCACAAGCATTATATCCTAGTTTAGTAGAGTCCTATATATATTATTACCGCCGATTTTACGCGAAGGTTTCGTTTGTTTTCTTCAAGTGTGCGGGTTTAATTTATCAAGAAGAAGATACATAAGATGAGAAGGAGCTTTTCATAAACGTTCTTGAAGAAAGATGTAACCACCACTTTACGGATCCTACCGAGCTAATCGGGGAGTACTAGTTTCTTTCATCTTTTATTACCTTCCATTATCATAACTTTGATACTTTCGGGAACATTGGGGACAATGTTCGGTTTAAGTGTAGGAGGGAAAATAAAGCGGGAACTTTGAAACTATGCTTATCCTTGATTATTTGCTTTGTCCAATTGCATTTGTGTAATAAACCATGAGAAAATGTCGGTTAGGGTAATTTTGGCACCAAATTTAAAATTTTTCATGACATATAAGAGTGGGCCATTAGTCTTAATAAAGCGTCTCATGGATAGGAAATTATATGACTAGCACAAAAAACCCTTTACCACTTAAATTCCACCCAAAATGTGAGGATCGCCCTTAAAATAGTAGGAATTAAAGCATTCATCTTTAATGCTTAGTGTGTGAACCAGTAGTATAATAGATTCTAGAACTTGTTTTGTGATGCATTCCGAGATCGCTAGTAAGACTACACTTGTGTAGTTAGGAATAACTAAATGATAAGAGGCATTAGGATAACCATTGTTTGATACCCGTAATATAATTATTTCTTCCACATCGGTTGAGTAATTTCCCCCACACCTTTGCGTTGTACTCATCTTTAGTACACGATACCCTAGTTAACCCCTCGAGCCTATCCTTTTCGCGGTTCTCGTGATGTTTCGGTTTTCGGAATATCAATGAAGAGCATTGTTTACACCCCACCCCAAATATACACCCAAATCGCCTTAGCCTACCTTGTATGCACTCACTTTTAGTGCATTATTGTTATCACCCTAAAACCCTTAGTTCAATTATCTAGTTGCTTGCATAAGTTGCTAAGTCGAGTCATATCCTTTGTATACGATTTTGGGACGATTGGGACTCATGGGAAAAGTTAAAGTTTATGAAATGACGGGAAGGGCGTTAAATTCAAATTCCTTTTATTTGCGTAATAATGTACTCCAAGTGTTTTGATCTTTTCAATTCGGGTCAAATTAGTGTTAGAGTAATAAAAACTCAAGTGTAGGGATGTGCCTATAAATCCCTATCATTTTGATGTTACCGTAGAGGATGGTAGAGTAAAAGTGTATTAAAAAAAAAAAAAAAAAAAAAAAAAAAAAAAAGAAAAAGAAAAAAAAGAGTGTTGAAAAAAAATAAATAAAAAAAAGCAGCTACCATCCTACATCTATCTTTAATTTATGTTTGTTTGTTTGAGTTATCTAGAGTCTAGAGTGTCGAGTCTTGGCTTAGCAACGCCATTCTTCGCATGCTTGTAACATAAAGATTTTTGACTTGCCACCACTAAATAGCCTATCCCACCAAACCCTTTGTTTCCTACCGTAAGCCTAACATTACAACCCTTTAAAAGACCTCTTTGATAGTCTTTCCTAGGTGCTTCCAAAGCGATGGAGGTTTGATCTAGTCTCAAGCCTATGGTAATCTATGTACTAGGACCGGTTAATGAGTGTTTATCTTCCATTTCCAACTTGTTATATTTCATATACACCGAGAGATGTGAGTATCCAAACACCCCATGTGAGGTGCTAGTATGTAATTCGTGCTTGTTATGACTTTCTTGGGGCTTATATGTGTTGTGGATTGTTCTAAACCAATGCTTCATGACCCATAACTTATAAATTAATTGGCTAAAAGCACATTTGCTTGAGGACAAGCAAATACCAAGTGTAGGGATATTTGATAAGGTTTTAAAATGTACCTTTTGAGGGTCATTTAAGCCCTTATTTGATCACTTTTGTATCCGTTATTACTTAATATCGTTCCTTTTCACTTTTAGGTATCTTGAAGGCAAAATCTTTGGAATGACACTTATTCGGACGAAAAGGCGCGAATATCTGAAGAAAATGGCCAAAGTCAAGAATCGAGACACTCAGGCTGCTAAACTGAAGGGGACGGCGTCGGTGTTATCTGCGACGCCGTCGCATCACTTTAATGATGGCTCGGTAGCCAAATTGCTTATTTACAAGTGACGGTGTCGGGTTTTAAAAGAGTAGGTCGTCGCAACTCGGGCGGCCTAGATTTGATCGACGACGTCGAGACTAAAGGGACGGCGTCACAAGCATAAGGTGGCGCCGTCGCCAAGACTAACGTGGCCAAGCGAAACCCTAATGACGGCGACCCGGCGGCGTCACAAATCAAATGGTGGCGCCGTCGCATATGTAATCTTATATATAGAATCCGAATTTTTAGTTTTCGAGTGTGTAGTCTTTTGGAGTAAAACCTAAACCGAACCAAGGTGTCTTGTACAAGATTTTAGGGTTCCAAACCCTATCTTACATCAAGATAAGTGTTTTACTTCATTAATTTAATTATGTCTTCAATTACTTGTGTGTATGCTTGCATGTTCCCCATGTCCGGCTAATTTACTTGTGTGTTTGCTTAGGGAATATGAAACTTAATTATTGAATATTGATTGGTTGTCTCTTATCTTAATTGTTAATGATCTAGTAATGCGATAGGTCATCCGTTGTATAGTTAATGCTTGATTAATCTTTGTGAACCTTAGTTTATAATACCTAGAGTTGTTGTAGGCTAAACCATCTGAAGAGTACCTTAGAATTAAAGTTTATAAATCCTAGAGATTTGGAGGCGATACCCTTTGGTAGTTTAAAAGAGTTAGGGATAAACGCATACCCTACGACCTTAGACACACAACGTGATTAAGAATAAGGACGTGACAATTCAACCATCAATAGGAGATAATTAAGGAGTAATAAAACCTAAGTAAACACATCTTTAAATCATCATACGAGCACACAATAATTAGACATAGACTACCCTCACCACTAGATTAGATAATTAGATAAGTAGAGTAATCGGTAGAAATACCAAAACCCCAAATCCAAACCCGAGATTCGTACCTTTCCATTTCCTAAAAACATAAAAGATAAAAATAATCTTCCTCAACCCCAACCTTAGCGTAGTAACTTCTCACTAGCATTCCTATTCCCTGAGAACGATATCAATTCCGGCTTACCCTAATACTACACTACAACGATTAGGTTCACGCCTATGGTGTTGAAAAACTTGGTCGACGAAAAGGAAGTTCCTTTGACCCCGAACGAGCGTGTGGCGTTATCGCTCTAGGCGACCCATTGACCTCAAGTCCCACAAACAATTATAACACTTGCAGACATGAATCCATCACTAACAATCGAAACCGACTACCATTTGTATGACAAGACCCAAGAACAAAACAATGGATTATGAAGGTCTTGAACCAAAACTGTGGCACGAGACCATGTACTAATCGACAAGCATCAAAACAATTAAACCCCGTAATCGATCAATATAACAGATGAGCTAGTGACAAGCCACGACCAAGACTAACTCCATACGCATGTCCATTACCAAACTGAGCAAGCAGAAATCAAATCTAAACGCCATATCAAAAGTTTTATACCACACGAATTGATTCAAACCTCGTTTCCAACACAAAATTAACCACACGAAACTTATAACAAAAATATTTTTAAATCAGTTTAATCCCATAAACTTGATACTTATTTTTATTAACTTTGATTCCACGAAATCATTGACAACATTATACTAATTCGTTCAAAACAGAAAATTACAACATATATGAAACGGGTTTACGGTTTTACCATGAGGACGAGAGGAAGAGATGAGAGACAATGGTGGTGTGTTACTAACACACCACCTCCACAGCCACGAGCTAATTTTAGCCGTGACTCGTCTCGAACCAAACCCGATCTATAATCCTATTGTGACTCAAACGTCACATCTATTCCCGATCTAAAACAACATCTATCAAGACTTGAATACAAACTGCCCAAACCCTAGATCTATAGCGCGTGTGGCAGTTCTACGGCGCGTACAACGCGTAGAAAGAACCACAAGGATGAGATCTATCATTTGGGAAAGGCACTGTGATATGGTGGTGGTTGCCGGAAGTTGGCCGGAGGGAGATGACGGCGCCGGAACCCTAGAGAGAGAAGGTTTCCGGTGAGGTGTGTTTATTAAGAGGGAGGAGAGAGAGAAAGGGGAAGTATTTATACTTCCCGGAGGGACCAAATGTGTAAATAGAGTAAAGATGAGGGGCGGCGGGTGAACTACCACAGGGAGCTAAGTTGTAATTTTGTTATCTTTTGTAATTTAGCGATTCGGGGATCGTTTAGACTAGCAAACGATGGATTCATGACCCAGGAATTACACCAACGCGCTCAGAATAATATTTCCGATAAAAATGATATATAAATACGGCTGGTATCCCAAATTAGAAGGAAAGATCAACTCTAATCGTCGTTTCTCTGAATAAGACGCATTGGAAAAATTACGGGTTGTCACAGCCTCACCTCCTTAAACGGAATCGCGTCCTCGCGATTCCATTCAAGTTACCCGTTAAGGTTTAAAAGAGGCGAGTTTATACACACGAGGATTTGTCTTCACGTTCCCTACGTGAATTTAGGATTTTTTTGCGAGTTTCGACGAACTTCGGTGATATGGATGCGACTTTACTAAAGTCGTTTGACTTCATGGTCTACGATTTCGATAGGTCAACAAGGTTTAAACGTTCAAAGATATGGATTTCTCAGAGGAATAACAACACCTCATCGGCGAGTCATTTCTTCATATTACGCACAAAATGTCGGGAATACTGCTGAGTCTTGACGGTAGCTCAAGGCTCTGAGCTACTGGTCTAACTCCACCAAGGATTTTGAAAAGTTCGATATAGCAAGGATTAAGCTTTTCACGTTTACTAAACGCTTCACACATTCTCATGGTGAATCCTTAAGCTTAATCTAGGCAATATCCGGGGATTCAAGATATTTACGTCGTCTATGTCCTCTAACAATCCATCTCGTCTTCGATTGGTCTCCTCTGCAGCTTCTCGAATAGGTTCGGGGTCGGTAGGTTGGGTATTTCCATTTCTACCCAACAATCGGGGTCGGCACTTACGACCATAGAGGGTCTCTTACGGTGCCGTTGAGGTACTGAAGTGATAGGTATGGTTATAGGATAATTTGGCCAACGGAAGGTGTCTATCCCAACCATTGCCAAACTCGATAGACACACGACGTGTCTACTACTGCTCGAATGATCTCTTCACTTCTCAACTGACGTTGCTACTAAAGACTGACGGCATCACACATCTCAACTGACGTCGTCCCAACGATGACTTGGCCCAAACGAAACCCTAATGACGGCGACCTGACGGTGTCACTAGCAAAAGATGACACCGTCGCGATTGTAAACCTATATATAGAATTCGATTTTTCTGTATTTAGGAGGTAGAATTTTGGAGAGCAAACCCTAACTCAGTTGTAGTCCAACTTGGACAGTATTCTAGGGTCCCATATCCTATTTTACATCAAAAGATAAGTTTGTTTATCCAATTTATCATTATGTCTACCCCATGTTCAATTGATTGTGTGTATGCTTGCTTGTTTAACATGTCTAGCTAAATTATTCTTGTGTTTGCTTAGATCTATGAAACCTAGTTATTAATTGTTGTTAGGTTGTATCTCGTCTTAATTGGTAGATGCTAGAGTAAGGAAAACTGGCTTCTTCTTTCATTGTTGTGAGCTTGAACGTCCTAAATAGCAAAAAGCCTTAGGAGTGCACCTAAACCATCATTGTGTTTATTGCGTGAGTTGTAGCTTTAGGATAGTAGTGTATTCGGGGGAGATGCTATTGCACTTGCCGATCCCGGGTATTATAAAGGAGAGTTACAATTCATAGAACTAGGGAATTAGGCACCCCCCCTACGACTAATCGAAATACAACGCACCAATTAAGATAAAGGAAGTGACAATTCAATCGACCAATAAAAGATAACTAGGGAGTAATAGCATCTAAGTGAACACATCTTTAATCATCATATGAGCACACCTCAATTAGCATAATCTATCCATAGTTAATTAGATAATTAGAAAATTAGTTAAAGTAGTAGAAATCGGTAGAAGTACCAGCCCCCCCAATCATATACCCTGAGATTTTACCTTTTCTTTCTAAAAAATATAAAAAAGACTAACAAGAATCTTCCTGATGGATCTGGACACACACCTTGTGTCAATGATATTTTGTATAATATTATTAAGCACGCGGAATTTACTTAGTAATACTTAGAAGATGGATTGTATGATGTTATGTAGATAAACACAGATTAAACACAAAACTTAAGCTCCAATATTATTAATGAATAATACGCGTGATCTTAACTTATCACTAGGGTTATACCTTGAAGCCTTTGTGAGTAATACGTAGGTAATTTTCTAGTACATAAGACAATGACCTAGGACCTCCTTTTATACAACAAGGAGTCCTTTACAAGATAAGTATAAAGCTAACATTATAGAATATACACAAGATCTATTCTATACTTATCTAAACACGTTTTCCTATAGCGATGGTAATAATGTACCGGTGGTAATACATTTCCTTTGCTAGTGTTAATCCGAAGCGTGTAAATCACAACTATCCGTGGTAACGGATTATTCCCAACACTTCCTCAACCCTACCTTCTCGTCATATATCTCTTTTTAGCATTCTTTTTCCCCTAGAGAACGAAATCAATCCCCGAGGCTTACCCCATACTACACTACAACGATTAGGTTCACTGTCTAGAGGGTTGAAAAGCCTGCTCGTAGAAAATGAGGTTTTCTCGACCCCAAACCCACGCATCAAGTTTTTGGTGCCGCTGCCGGGGAATAGAATAGCTAGTTAGACTTCTATCTCGTTTAGGTCCACTCGCTTGATTCCTATCAAGTGAGCATTTTTCTCTTTTTTTATTAGCTTTCTTGTAGTCTATCCCCCTTCTTTGTGTTTGTGTTTGTGTTCGTAAAACCCTTTTCATTTGTCGTTATGGCAAGTGAAGTTGCATTTGAATCATTAACAAATGAGGAACAATTGTATTTCACAGATAGAATTGCTTTTTATTGTTCTAATAAATTTGTGAGTGATCTTAGAGATATCCAAGAGGAGATGGGTGTAAAGTTAGATGGCTTTGATGAATTTTGTGCATGTGTGGCTTCTATTCAACAATCATTGTTAGGATCAACTCCTTTTAGTGAGACCATTTGGAATTTTTTTGAGAAAAGCTTCCTAAGCGTAACCAATAAGTTGAATGAAATCATAGGCTTGTCTACATCACAACTTGAGGAAACAGATAAGGAGGATTTATCCAACCTTAGGTACCATGAACAAAAAGACCTAGATTTTAAGAACATGGAACCTAAATCCAAACAAGATTGTGAGATGGTTAGAGTTGAACTACCTAGTTGCATGCGTGGGATAGATTTCAAAACATATGACACGCATGAGGAATCCATTAGGCGAATAGAACATAGTAATCAAGTTTTTGAGAACGATTCTTGTGAATCGGACCAAGAATTTGAAATGGCTAAAGAAGGATTCGAGATACTTAGGAGTGTATTTGGGTTAGATCATACTAAAACACATGATGAACATATAGGTGGTCTAGATATAATGGAGAATGAGGTGAAAACTCCAAGCCCACAAGCCCTACCATTATGTGAGGAATACACACCACCTATAACTTACCTGGAAGAAGTAGAAGAGACTATAGGAACCCCAATGGATGTAGAACATTTGGACCAAATACAACTAGAGGGAATAGGTTTGAATACTTGTAGTGATGACCTTTCTCTTAGTTCTACGAAAGTTTCTAGTTTTATTTGCATATAAAAGTATTTTACATAAAGATAAGTGTAGGGAAGATCAAATATATTTTTAAGACAAAACTGTGGGCTTTCTGTCGTCTCTTTTTAATGTCTACATCATTTCTACAGTATGTTTACGGTGGCCGCGAAATAGCTTTCCATTCTTTTCGGCGTCATCCTTCCGCATTGGAGGCAAGTGGAGTGCCACAATCCCATTCATCAATGTTTGATCTACAACCGTACAGGTATACCCTTCTCGCTTTTTTAGCTGTGACCATTACCATACACGTGGAGCTTATGTTCTAAGGTTTACTTATGTGATGCTTTTCACGTACATGTCAGTTACTATCCAACTTATGGACATGTAATGTTTTGAAGTCTTAGTGATAAACAAATAGATAAAAAGGTATATAGTTGCAGGAAAAATGACATTATAAATATTCTAAAACCGCGTACTATATTGTCGATATCAGAATAATTTCAATACCAAAGCAACGAACGAAATTCACATTATGAAACTACGTCCTTTCATGTGGTTTATAAAATATAAAAAAATATTTTGGGTTGTATTTTGGCCTTTAATAACGGCTACGACTCAAAACAAAAACAGGTTCTCTCTTCTTCCTCTTCTTTTACTTTTTTTCCTTCTTTTTATACACACATTTTTTTGTGAATTAGGTGGTAACAGAGAATCAGGCAGTGGCGGTTAAAGGCAGATATTTGTTTGACTAAAAGGTAATAAATTGCTTAAAAGGATTTTTTTCCAGGTTAGGTGAACGCGTTATTGCAATACAATATCTTGCAGATTCAGGAACAATTACGCATGAGGTAAAGCAACATGATGAAAATTTCTCATTGGTGTTTGGATTTCGAAGTTGATATCGCTCACGGTTTTAATACCATATTCATTCAAAAGATAAAAAAAAACATTTGGAGGTGAATCTAAAACTCCCAAAGGAAAATTGTCGTTCGAAGGTGTAACAGCAGGTGACATGTTATTTCATACTATTTGAACTCTTATAGCATCAATGGTCTCTTAATACCGAAGGACAAGAACCAAATGGGTCAAATATGATGATTGCGTTAAAAATTATCGGGTTAAGGTGTGTTTTGTAAGGTTATGATACATGATATACAAATAATAACATGTAGACATCACAGAGTACACAACGGAAGACTTAGAATATAATAGCAATTAATTAACTAAAAAATAAACGCGTAACATACCTCTTGCAATTAGGTTAGATCTCTTGAACAAAGAAGATGAAGTGGTTTAAAGAGTTGTCCCTTACCATTTTACAACTCAAACCAATTGGTGTAAGAATAATGTCTTACCACCACAGTTTTGTACACACGAATCAAAGCGATTGCTAGATCTAACACAAGCCCTTGTTTTATGAAAAAAAAAACAAAACCAAAACACCCTAAGGAGGGGGGTTCGGCCGAAGTAAGCAAGAGAGGGAGAGATCTAGGGTTAATTCAATGCACAAAAGTTAACCTTAAACCTTTACCCTAGAACTTGCTTATATAGTGATACAATAACTTAGGGAAAAAGCTAGGGTTTGGGCTTGGGAAAGCCCCCCTTGGCCGGCCACTTAGAGAGGGAAAAGGGACAACCCAAATCTTTTCCTTTATTAAGTTATTCACCATATATTCTCTCCTTTTAACATTTAACGGTCGTTAGTTATTTCCGTTAAATACTTAACGATCGTTAGACGAGCTTTTGTGTAATAATTAATCGTAATCATTAACATTAATTATAACTTTAATTGTCATTCGCTAATGTGTGCAATCCCGTGGTCACGAGTTCGAATCCGGACATGCATGGTTTTATAAATATATACATATTCCAACAGCTCCCACTTGGATATGTTTACAAAACGTGTAATGACATTGGTTAGTGTCTAGCAACACGCCAATGCCCCCGGTACAACTTGTGTATGGTTTTCTGGAGAAAAACCACTTTGATGATTAATCATCATATTCATCCTTTTGTTTCTAATACCATGTTAATAAGAATATGGATATCACTCATTTCTTAATTAACTATTCTGTTTCTCGCTTTATATGATTGATCAAGATTACCAATTCTTATGAACATATTCCGAAGACCTTGGGCATGGCCATGCAAACATCTTGACAACCCTACGAGGGCCCAACAAGATTATACTTCAAAATAAATTTGAAGGAAACAAATCCCATTTTGACTACGAGCGAAATTCATAAATTTTGCAACACTTCGAAAACAACCCTTATAACTACCGATTCGTATAGCGTTAGATTGCTTCACATAAATGCACTACATCCATGACATTTTCTCGGTATCTCAAGTCGAGGATAAATATTCATGTTGTACTTAATGACTAAGATCCATAAAGTACCATCATGTGGGTGGGATAAGTCTTATACTCAATCAATTGAATATCATATGAAATTAGTCATGCTACGCATCAATATACTTTCAAGTATATTCTAACTAATACTCAAATTTGTCTTAATTCAATATCATTCTCATGTTATTGATTGACAACATACTATTTAGAATAACTTAAGTTATTCAAGGATTTAAACATGTAAATATAGGATAACATCATAATAAATGAATAATAAACATAACAAAAATACTTTATTTCATTTGAATAATAATTTTTACAATATCTTTTATCTAAAATACTTAGTCGCAGATGGGCATGAAACTACTAGCTAAGCGAAGTCCAAACTTATCGGACAAATGATTAAGTTTTCACCGAGTAAGGCCTTCGTCAAAGGATCGCTAGGTTATCATCTGTGTGAACTTTGAGCAACTCAATTTTACCTATCTCGACTTGTTCTCGAACATAGTGATATTGTCTAGGATAGTGTCCGGTGCCCTTCATGACTCGGGTTCATGGGCAAAAGTAATTGCGCAGAGTTGTCACAATATACTTTAATAGGATTTTCAATCGACGGCATAACACCAAGCCCCGAAACAAACTTCCTTATCCAAACAACTTCCATGGCGAGCTTCGACGCTATGTACTCACTTTCAGCGGAGACATCGCAAGAGTGGTCTGCTTTTTGCTCTTCCAATCCACGCACCTCCATTGATGACAAATATGTAACCCATCGAGACTTTGTATCATCTTTGTCACACTTCCGTGATGCATCGCAATAACACATAACACACGCTCGCTTTTAGATTTCCCATACACTATGAACATATCTCTTGTAGCCCTAAGGTACTTGAGAATATGTTTAACAACGATCGATGAATTTCACCGGATTACATTGATATCGATCGATTCGGTTTGAGCAAACGCCACATCGGGCCTTGTGCATCGCACCGCATACATGATAGATCCTACACCAAGCATAAGGAACTTTCTTCATGCGTGCCACCTCTGCGGTGTTGAAGCACGACCTTCGCTACTCAAACCATGGTTTACTTGCATCGGCAAAATCCCTTCTTGGAATTTTGCATATTGAATCTCTTCAATATTTTGTCAATGTAAGCACTTTGGCTTAAACCAATTAGCCGCCTTGATCTATCCATGTAGATCTTGATTCCAAGTATATATGTTGCTTCCCCTAAGTCTTTCATCGAGAAACATTTACCAAGATAGGCTTTCACCTCATTTAAACTTGGTATATGATTTCCCATGATTAATATGTCATCGACATACAGAATAAGGAAAGTAACATGACTCCCACTAGCTTTGTGATATACACATGGCTCATCAAGATTCTGAGTAAATCCAAAACTTTTGATTTCTCCATCAAATCTTTTATTCCATTGCCTTGATGCTTGCTTTAGTCCATAAATGGACCTTTTAAGCTTGCATACACGGTTAGAAAATTGTGGATTCACAAACCCCTCAGGTTGTGCCATATAGATGTCTTCATCTAGACGACCATTTAGAAAGGCGGTTTTGACATCCATCTGCCAAATCTCATAGTCATAGTGTGCAACTATAGCTATGAGAATCCTAATAGCTCTTATGTCTACTACAGGAGAGAATGTCTCCTCGTAATCAATGCCATAGGTTTGAGTAAAACCTTTAGCTACCAGACGAGCCTTATAGGTGTGTACATTGCCATCCATGTCAGTTTTCTTCTTGAAGATCCACTTACTTCCAACGACTTTAGCATTGGGAGGAAGGTCAACTTCAATCCATACATCATTATCTTTCATGGATTGCATTTCCCCATTCACAGCAATCTACCATTTATCCTTTTCAGGATCAGCTATGGCAGCCTTATAGTTGGTAGGTTCATTAAGATCCCCAACCATATTTTCCTCCACCTCTACGTTAAGACATAGACGGTCAGGTGCACGTATAGTCCTTTCAGACCTACGAATGGGAACAACTTCAAGAGGAGCACCCAAGCTTTCTGGCTCTTCTTGAAGTTGGCTAGTATTATCAGAAGGTGTTGTATCTTCATGATCATCTTCCATATCATATACTCTCCCACTGAGTTCTTGAGATATGAGATTCCTTTCAAGGAAGTCTCCATACCTAGCCACTATGACTTTGTTCTCAGCTGGGTAGTAGAAGTAGTAACCCATAGTTTCCTTAGGGTATCCTACAAAGATACACTTAACAGATCTTGGTTGGAGCTTATCTGGTGAGTCACGTTTAACATACGCCTCACAACCCCAGACCTTTAAGTAAGAAAAGTTGGGATGTTTTCTTGTCCATAGTTCATATGGAGTCTTAACAACCTTCTTAGTTGGAACCATATTCAAAATGCGAATAGTAGTTTCAAGGGCATAATCCCTAAAAGAGTTGTAAGATTAAACATCGATCGTACCTTGTCTAGTAAAGTACAATTTATCCTTTCAGATACACCATTTTGTTGTGGAGTATAAGGAGATGTGAGTTGCTGGACAATTCCACACTCAGCTAAGTAATCTTTGAACTCTTGGCTTATGTATTCACCACCTCTATCGGATCGAAGAGCTTTAATCTTCTTACCGAGTTGTAATTCTACTTCACTTTTGAAAACCTTAAATGTTTCAAAGACTTCATGTTTATGTTTAAGTAAATAAACATAACCATAACGACCAAATCATCGATAAAGGTTAAAGTAGGTAGCACCACGTTTTGACACATGTCTAAGTGGACCACACACATCGTGTGTATCAATCCAAGTAGATCTGAAGCCCTTTCCACTTGGTGTGAAAAAGGTTTCCTTGTCATCTTCCCAGATATGCAAGACTCGCATTTGTCAAATGATTCATCATCGGCACTTTGTAAAAGCCCTTCATGTTGCAGCTTTTACATGTGTTTCTTGCCTATATGAGCAAGGTGACAATGCCAAAGATAAGAAGAGTCCCAGTTAGACTTGCTCTTCTTATTGCTAATGCTATACAACGAATTATTTTCTTTGGATACACAATCATCCGTATCAATTTCAAACACACCATTTATAGGAATTGCATTAAAATAAAAAACATTATTAAAAGAAACTAAAATTCCATAACTGGTAAAAGTGTGCATAAAACCAATATATTTCAACAAAGAAACTGAAATAACACCCCTAACAATGGAGGGTGCATAATGACAATTATTTAGTTCAAGAATTAAGCCCGAAGGCAACACTAAATCAAAAGTCCCTATGGCTTCAACTGTTGCATGCTTGCCATTGCCAACGTACAAGTATCTTTCTCCACAGGTCAGCTTCTTTGCACCTCTAAGTCCTCGCGATGAATTACAGATGTGAGTACCACATCCTGTATCATAAATCCAGGAATTTTGCTTATGAGGAAAAGAAAATAATTCAAACATAAAAATACCCGAGGTGCTGGTCACCATCTTATTTTTATTCTGAAGCAACTCACTCAACAACAATGGACAGTTCCGCTTCCAATGACCTGGTGAGTTGCAAGTGGTGGCAAGCCGAATCCTTCTTAGGATTCTCCTTTCTCTTTGTAGGGTTCTTCTTAGGAGCTGGTGGGATCACAACTTGTTTCCCCTTTCCTTTTCCTTTCCCTTTCTTATCTGCTTGCGGCTTTGGCTTATTTACCCTACCACCTTGTATTGCTAGTACCGCAGGTGTAGGTGCCTTCTTAGGTAACCTGTTCTCGAAGTCTACAAGCATTGCATGTAACTCATTCATTGTCTTCCCCGTGCAATGCATATTGTACTGGCGCACAAAATCACCAAACCGCTCCTGATTAAGGGAGTGATTGATGAGGCCAACACACACATCTTGGGAGTAACCACAACCGAGCTTCTCCAATTGGTCCAAGTGATGTTTCATCTCAAGGACGTGGTCGGATACAGATTTACCAACCTCTTGCTTGCAGTTATGAACCTTTTGAATAAGTTCATACAATTCAACTGTTGGTGGCTTCTCAAACATACGTTTGAGTTCATCTAGCATGCTCATAGGCGGATAGTGCTCAAATTGTTTTGCAATTGAGCGAGACATCCCTAAAGCATAAGACACGCCACATCATTGTGCTTCTCATACTCGACACGATACTCCTCTTTTTCAAGAGCAAGATCCGTTCGTAGGAGCTTCAGCAGAGGTGTAGACAAAATCTCAAGTCTTTTGGCAACACGAAGGATGATCCTAAGTGCACGATGCCAATCATTGAAATTTGGGTCAGTCAGTTTGTCTCTTCCAATCATATCTTTGAAAGCAACACTCATTAAGCTCATAGTGTTTTCAGGTTGATGAGCCATCTACAAAAAAAGTTCAAAAACCATAATTAGTATTTTGATAATTTTCCTTTTCAATAAAATTAAATACCCAAGGTTCATATTCATATAACCAATTAATTTTTATTGAAAACTAGGATCCAAATTGTCATAATCTCATCACATCGCTTGATCCGCTAGTAATGAAATTATACAAAATGGTACGAGCCCTTGCCCAATTGCCAATTTCAATTGCAATTCCTAGATTTATGGGATTTACATTTAGCCAACATAAGTTGCCATGTAAACATGTTTTATCCCCATCTTATGCCTTGAGTTGCCGCTCACCGCCTAACTCAATTAAGTTGTCCAACTTAAGAAACGCAAAATCATCCATGCCCGTTCTCACGACACGTGGATATTTTACCCTTTGATTATGATCTAAATCACGTTCTCACGCAAATAAAAGGTAATCTCGGTGTTTCCGTTTCGTTGGATGGCATACAACTTAAATTAAGGGTAATAATTTTGATGTCAAATCAAATATGTACAAAGGTGTCATGCATTCACCTTCGTAGCATAAGTTTTATTAAAACATTTATATCCTTATTTTAATGTTTAAGCTTTTCATCATTAAACTTTAATCGAGGTATTGGTTAACCAATTAAAGAATTACCTTTAATTACCACTATATCCTACTGCTGCATGAGTCATAAGACCCAAGTTATTCGGATAATTACCACAAAAGTGGCACGTAGAATTTAAGGTCAATTCACCCTTAAGATTTTATGCATATTATATAGGAATACTTGGTAGCTCCATTAAGATGCACAAACGAGCGAAGAATTAGGTCAGCGCAAAGTATATTACATACCCTCTTCTATAAGGTCACAATTTAATGCGTACCAACCTTATACCCATCGATTCGGTGGTGGCCAAGAGTTTGAAGATGAGTACGATGACTATGACTACGATGACTATGCGGTCGGTTTCGATCTTCCGTGAATTTGGATGCCTTTAATGCCATGTATGGCACCAAGCTTCAAGGACCTAGAAGTAATTTTCTTTCATTATGTCCTATGTTATCATTAGAGTAGTGGTTTGTTTTCTTGTATAGAAAATATGTAGTATCTTGTTATGTAAGCTTTATGCATATGTAACGGGCTGAGATATGGGATTTCACTCATATCCATTGTACTTAAACGTTTTTTTGGTTAATATATTTACCAGGGTGCAGGATTACTCCCCTTTACCCAAAAAAACCTTATACATATCTTATAGTTTGTCAATAATGGGTGAGCCGTTCTAACTATATTGTGCATAAGCATCAATCAATTAAACGTTTACGATTACTATGCTTAAAAAAACACATGTTTCACCATTGTTTAGATCAGTTTATTTTTCTTATAAAAATACCATTGTCACACAAAAAAAACAAGCAAGTATTTAAAAAATAAACATACAAACAATGAATACATAACTTAACAATTAATCATGCATATCAAATAGCCACATGCAAACCTTTTGATAAATCCTGTTAATAATCAATATCTAGATCTTTCAATATTAGGGGTGGCAATTTTTGATACGACACGATAAACGACATGAAACACGAAGTTAAACAGGTTTGGGTTGAGGATAAATAGGTTTGGGTCAAAAACGGGTCAACCCGTCTAACCCGTTTAATAAACGGGTCGTGTTTGGGTTGAGTAAGTATTAAACAGGTCAACCCGTGAACCCGTTTAAGTATATAAGATCTTAAAAATAAAATATATAACATGGTTATTATGTTGGATGTGGATTAAATTTTGTTATTTACTTAGTATGAGTGAATTGTAATTTTATACCTTAGATATCATGAAAATTGACGCTTGTAATTCAGAAAATTGTCGCATAGTTATTTGTATGTTATTCTTATCATATTTTAGATCCTTATATCATTTTTTGCGTTTAAACTAGTTAAATCGACAAACCATTAACTTCATTCATTGCTTGACCTATTTACTTATATGGGTTAAACGGGTCACAAATGGGTTACACGTGTTATGCAGTGCAGGTTAGGGTTGAGTTTCTTGACACGATTTATAAATGGGCCGTGCTTGGGTAAAGGCTATATTAAGCCGTCAACACGCGAACCCGAATAGGTTAACACGAACACGACTCGATTGCCACCCCTAGTCAATATGTATATGTATAATTAAAACTTTCACCCGTTTTCATCTATGTACAAGGTGAGCCACATGCATCGATTCATCGATTGCGTAAGTCAAAATTAAACACATACCACATAGTACATAATTGATTTAATAATAATGATTGAGGTCTTTCTCAATTTTAGATCTATAAACAATTAGTGTATATCACTTAACCAATTAAAGCATACAATAAAAGAGATCCATGACAAAACATGCATGTATTTATCATGGACATAAATTACACTTAACAATTATTGCAATTTAAACAAGAGTTACGCAATTTAATACACATAAAATTGCATGCAACTTAAGGTTTTCTAATCCAATTAAAAACAAAAGTTTACAAAACCCTAATTAGGGCACAACCCCCCCCCCCAAAAAAAAATTAGGGTATAGGTTTCGCAAACCCTAAATCTAAGCATACAATTAATAACACAATACAATTTATTTGTTTTATGCGTTTCAGTAATTACATACTCATTATAAATAGCTCGTGATGCCACTGTTAAGGTTATGATACATGATATACAAATAATAACATGTAGATATCACATAGTACACAACGGAAGACTTAGAATATAATAGCAATTAATTAGCTGAAAAATAAACGCGTAACATACATTTTGCAATTAGGTTAAATCTTTTGAACAAAGAAGATGAAGTGGTTTAAAGAGTTGTCCCTTACCGTTTTACAACTCAAACCAATTGGTGTAAGAATAATGTCTTACCACCACAGTTTTGTACGCACGAATCAAAGCGATTGCTAGATCTAACACAAGCCCTTGTTTTATGAAAAAAAAAAAAAAAAAAAAAAAAACAAAACCAAAACACCCTAAGGAGGGGGGTTCGGCCGAAGTAAGCAAGAGAGGGAGAGAGAGAGATCTAGGGTTAATTCAATGCACAAAAGTTAACCTTAAACCTTTACCCTAGACCTTACTTATATAGTGCTACAATAACTTAGGGAAAAAGCTAGGGTTTGGGCTTGGGAAAGCCCCCCTTGGCCGACCACTTAGAGAGGGAAAAGAGACAACCCGAATCTTTTCATTTATTAAGTTATTCACCATATATTCTCTCCTTTTAACATTTAACAATCGTTAGTCATTTCCGTTAAATACTTAACAATTGTTAGACGGGCTTTTGTGTAATAACTAATCGTAATCATTAACATTAATTATAACTTTAATTCTCATTCGCTAATGTGTGCAATCCCGTGGTCACGAGTTCGAATTCGGACATGCATTGTTTTATAAATATATACATATTCCAACATTTTTCTGGTGCAGTTTACAACTCTTTGTGTTGTAATCAATTAATCAACTCTTTGTGTTGCTAAACTGATGCATTTTATTTTCAAGGTTGTAATTATATTAAATGGTATTGTTATGTTATGATTAATTGATTATGCCAACACATGAATTTGTTAAGTAGTCTTAATTTTTTGTCATCCATTTAGGTAATGGAACTTTGAATGTGTTCCAGTTTAAACTAAAACATAACGTGCAATGATCGACGACGTGAAACAATGCTTCGTCGCAACGCGGCGGGCCGTCGTCCATCTCGTTGATCAATAAGAATTTTTTGTTGTTGTTGTTGAAAGGTTTTATGGATATTTAAATAATAGTATGTCCGGATTCGAACTCGAGACTTCGGGATTGCACACATTACGTATGAGAATTGATGTAAATAATTAATGTAATAAAACGTTGTTATTATTAATTATTAGTCGTGAAATAAAACATAACGCTAGTTAAATAATTAACGAGGTTTGGTTAACGGTTGTTAAATATTAACTAGAAGGACTAAGAATGAAATTAGAAGTCGGGAAGGTTCTAGAATCACTTTTGGGAGCCTAGGCCGATCGGTTGGGGTTTACAAACCCAATCCCACACAAACTTGGTCACCAAGATAAGTTACCTATAAATACAATTCATTGTATTCATTCATAACCTAATCTTGGATCACCAATAACCTAATTTCTTCTCTCCTCTCCTCCCTCTTTTCCTTGGCCGATCGGTTCTACCCTTCCCCATAGGGTTTCGATTTTCCAAGCTAAAGAAACAAGTGTTTGGTTTATTTGTGATTCAAGGAACTAGCTTTTCCACATCAAATCGCTATTAGTGCGTGTGTACAAGAACGAAGAACAAGCACGCTTGAGCTTGTAATCCTTGGTGGTCGATTCTTGTGTGGGTCGAATTATTAAACCCTAAAGTTAGGGTTTTGGGTTTTGTTCTAGTTCAAAGTTAGTTTGGTTTACTTGAATTGCTAAAAGGTACGCGTTTTCTTATTCGGTTAATTACTTACATATATTATTCATATTGTCTTCCGCTGCTTTGCTTTGATGATGTTATTTGATTTATATAATTGTTATGAGTATTAAATTCCAACAGTGGCATCACGAGCCGTTAATATGATGTAATTAATTACCGAAACACATAAAAATTGGATCTTTATGATTATATGCATGCTTTTTATGGTTTCTAGGGTTTTGAATTCGAAACCCTAATTTTTTATATATTGGGTCGATTACCCTCTAATTATTTAATTAGGTTTTAATTTTGTAAAACTTGTAGAAACCCTAGGATTGCATGATAATTTTATGTGGTTAATTAATGAATAAGTGTTATGTGCCATGTAATATGCGTATCTTGGGTGATAATTGTTATGCGGGATCCATGGTGGAACATGCATGTTTTGCCATGGAGTATTATTTATTGTTTATTGATTAATTGTTAAGGGATACACACATGTCTTATTTATTTGATAATTATTGAATTGGGGAAGACCTCAATTATAACTAATAAAATTCATTATGTGCTATTTGGTATACTACTAACTTTGGTTTACGCAATCGACTTGTCGATGTATGTGGCTCATCTTCTTGCGAGGTGAAAACCCTAGTTAATGTATGCATTTATTTACGCCTAGAATTGTTATTAGAGTTTATCGAAATAATTTTGCATGTGGCTAATTGTTTTACATATGTTAAATTGTTTAGTTATATGTTTATATTATTTGAGTGTGTTTAATTTTATTAAAATGCTTTTTGTTTATATATTGTTTGACATGTTAGTAAGCAAAAGGGTTTTTATGAATAGAAAATTAAATGGACTAAATAATGGCGAAACCGATTTGTTATCTAAGAATTAATCTTGAACTTTTAATCGATTGATGCGTGTACTAAATGGTTAGAACGGCTCACCCACTAGAACAAACTCAAAGGGGTTTAAAGAAGCGCTTAGTCACAATTTGAATGGATGTCTAAGGTTATGCTTGTTTACTTACGGTCTCTCTTGCAATGCGTTCGATTGGAGCTACCTAGTATAACCATTCTATGTACGAAGCATCTTAGTGCAAAGTTGTAAGTTTCTCAACGCATCGATTAAAACTTTGTAGAATTCAATCTTAGCAATTAAAATCTTAATGTAAGTTTTTGAAAATTTTATGTCATAAAGTTGTATGCATGCTTCTTTATACATAAGTTTTGATTACACGTCAAAAATTGTACCCTTTAAAATTTAAGTTTATGCCATCTAACGATATGAAACACTTGAAGTTATAATTTATTTATGTGAGACCTTGATCTAGATTACAATAACAAGGTGAATTATTTTGTTGTGTGAGACCTCAGCTTTATGATTTGCAGTTTCTAAGTTAGACAACTTAATTAAGTTAGTTAGTGAGACCTATTACTTAAGGCATGAGATGGGATGAAACATGCTTACGTTTTGCATTAATTGTTTTGGCAAAATTGTAAATCCCATAACTTTTGGAATTGAAAACTTGTTTGTCAATTATCGTTCTTCAACGATTACCTATTCTATACTTTCACCACTAGCAGATCAACTGATGTGGTGAAACTATGTTAATGAGGATCCAAAATTCAAGGAAAATACTAGGGTTAATATGAATATTGACCAAAGGGTATTTTATTTTCTTGAATGCTTACTTATCGAAAGTACTAACTTTTGAACTTTTATTTACGTAGAAATGGCTCAAGTGAATCTCTCGCACTAGCCTCGTCGTTCAAATCTATGTTTGATCGAGAGAATTATTTAGTAGCAATTTCAATGATTGGTATCGGCAACTCGAATTGTCTTGAGGTTGCCAAAAGACTCAATGTTGACTACGCCTTGTCCTCCCGAACTGCGGTGATGCTACTTCTTTGAAGCACGAGTTGCATGGCAATCGAGTATGACAAGTATAATGAGGTCGCTTTGCATTATGCTCGGGAGTATGAATCAAACTTGCAAAAGCAGTTTGAAAATTACTTCCCTAATCTCATGCTTGAAGAATTGCAAAGGTTGTTTGAAAAGCTTGTGATTGTGAAAGTTGTATGACTTGATAGATGCTCTTCATAGTTGCAAGCAAGGAGAAGGAAACACATGGCGCCAACGCCTAGAAATGATGAGTTACATGGACCACCGGGCGTCTCAACTATGTCTACCCCAATGACATACAAATTGGCCTTATCAGATCCCTTAATAAGGAGTTTGATGGTTTAAATGCGCAATTATAATATGCATTGCACGGGAAGGCGGTCGATGAGGTACATGCAATGCTCATTGATTACGAGAAAGGTTTGCCCGAAGGCCCCTACACCTACGGTTCTAACCATCCAAATGGGTAGGATTTCTAAGCCTAATAAGCCGCTAGCGAACAAGAAAGGGAAAGGTAAGGGTAAAGTTGATAAGGAAAACAAGTTATGTCCTATCAACAAGAACCCAAGTAGTACCTCCCAAAAGCGTGAGAATCAGAAGAAGGATCAAGCTTGTCATCACTTTACCGAGGTAGGACCTTTGGAAGAGGAATTGTCCACTGTGCCTTGATGAGTTCGCAACAAGAGGTATAAAAATCGCACCTGTGGCGGTGCTTGTGTACTCTTTTGATGATAGAATTATTGCTTTTCCTCATAAAATAAATTCTTGGGTATATGATCTTGGATGTGGTATTCACATTTGTAATACACATGAGGACTTAGAGGACAAGGAAGCTTGCCTATGGATGACAATACACCGCGTGGGTAATGGAGCACATGCGATCGTTGAAGCTATAGGCACGTTTGATTTAGTTTTACCTTGGTCTAATCTTGTCATTAAACGATTGTCATTCGCACCTTCCATTGTTAGGGTGTCGTTTACATTTCCTTGTTAAAAGATATTGGTTTCGTTCATACATTTACTGATTATAGAATTTCGGTTTCTTTAAATGATGTTTTTTACTTTAATGTTATTCCAGCAAATGGTGTGTTTGAAGTTGATTTGCATGATAATATGATTGATAAAAATAATTTTGTCTTTAGCATCAATAATAAAAGAATCAAAGGTGATTTGGATTCTTCATTTCTTTGGCATTGTAGACTTGCTCATATAGGCAAGAAACGCATGCAACAATTTGCAACACGATGGGCTATTGCAAGACATCAATGATGAATCATTTGATAAATGCGAATCTTGCATATCGGGAAGATGACCAAGAAACCTTTACAAATAGTTTAGAAAGGGCTTCGATCTTCTTGGTGTGATACATCTTGGCGTATGTGGACCACTAAGACATGTGTCAAGAAAGGGTGCTAGCTACTTAACCTTTACCGATGATTTCGATCGTTATGGTTATGTTTATTTACTTAAACATAAACATGAAGTCTTTGAAACATTTAAGGTTTTTAAGAGTGAAGTAGAAGCGCAACTAGGAAAGAAGATTAAAGCTCTTCGATCCGATAGAGGTGGTGAATATTTAAGCCAAGAGTTTAAATATTATCTAGTGAGTGTGGTATTGTCCACAACTCACATCTCCATATACTCCACAACAAAATAGTGTATCGAGAGAAGGAATCGTACATTGCTAGACATGGTGCGATCGATGTTTAATCTTACAACTCTTCCTTATCCTTTTGGGATTATGCTTTGAAGCTATTGCATTCGCATATTGAATATGGTTCCAACTAAGAAGGTTGATAAGACTCCTTATGAAGTGTGGTATGGGAAAGCTCCCAACTTGTCTTACTTAAAGGTGCAGGGTTGTGAGGCGTTTGTTAAGCGTGACTCTGGCGATAAGTCGCAACAAAGATCTGTAGTGTGTCTTCGTGGGATACCCTAAGGAAACTATGGGTTACTACTTTTACTTTCCACACGAAAACAAAGTAATTGTTGCTAGGTATGGAGACTTTCTTGAAAAGGATCTCATATCTCATGAATTCGGTGGGAGAGTGTATGATGCGGAATATGATCAAGAAGATACAACACCTTAAGAACACTAGCCAACCTCAAGTAGAACACGAAAGTCCAGGCGTTCCACACGAGATTGAAGTGGTTCCCATTCGTAGATCTTGAGAGCTACAGCGTGCACTGGCGTCTATGTCTCAGCGTGAAGGCGAGGAAAATATGTTAGGGGATCTTGGTGAACACACTAACTATAAAGCTGCCATGATGAGTCTGAAAAGGAAAAATGGCAAGTTGCAATGAATGGGGAAATGCAATCCATGAAAGATAATGAAGTTTGGATAGAGGTTGACTTACCTCCAAATGCTAAGGTAGTTGGAAGTAAGTGGCTCTTTAAGATAAAGGCCGACATGGATGGCAATGCACACACCTATAAAGCTCGTCTTGTAGCCCAAGGGTATACTCAAACCTATGGGGTAGACTACGAGGAGACATTTTCTCTGTGGCGACATTAGAGCTATTAGGATTCTTATAGCCATAGTTGCGTACTATGACTATGAGATATGGCGATGGATGTCAAAGCGCCTTCTTAAACGGTCGCCTAGATGAGGACATCTATATGGCGCAACTGAAGGGTTTGTGAATCAAAGTTTCGAGCGTGTATGCAAACTTCAAAGATCCATTTATGGGTTGAAGCAAGCATCAAGGCAATGGAACAAGAAGTTTGATGAAGAAATCAAGAAATTTGGTTTCACTCAAAATCTTGATGAGCCATGTGTGTATCACAAAGCTAGTGGGAGTGATGTTATTTTCCTTGTCTTATATGTCGATGACATATTGATCATGGGAAAGACATTCAAGTATGCAAGATGTAAAGTCTTATCTTGGAAAGTGCTTTTTATGAAGGACTTAGGAGAAGCGACATTTATTCAGGAATCAAGATCTACCGAGATAGATCAAGGCGGTTAATTGGACTAAGCCAAAGTGCTTACATTGATAAAATCTTGAAGAGATTCGAGATGCAAAATTCAAGAAGGATATTTGCCGATGCAAGTTGAACATGGCTTAAGTAATAAACTATGCGTCAACACACGAAGAGGTGGCGTACATGAAGAAAGTTCCTTATGCTTGGTGTAGGATCTATCATGTATCTTGTGAGATGTACAAGGCACGATGTGGCGTTTGCATAGAATATCACCGATCGGTATCAACAGAACCGGTGTGAAGCACGCAGCATCTTTATTAAGAACATTCTTAAGTATCTAAGGGCTACTAAAGAAATGTTTCTAGTGTATGGAGAAATCCAGATGCGTAACTTGATGTTCTGGGTTTTGCGATCGTCATTTCAAACGATAAAGATGATCTGAAGTCTCAAACCGGTTATGTCTTTGTCATTAATGGTGGAGCGATTATTGGAAGAGCGAAGCAAACAACAGTTGCGATGTCTATTCTGATGAGTACATAGTCGCTTGAAAGTGCGATGGAAGTGTTTGGATTAGGAAATTCATTTCGGGACTCGGAGTAATGCCCTCAATAGAATTACCTTTAAATGTGTATTGTGACAACTCTGCTTTGCAATAACATTTGCCAATGAGCCCTGAGTCATGAAGGCGCGGACATTTTCCTCGTCGATATCACTATGTTAGAGAACAAGTCGACATAGGTGAAATCAATCTACTCAAAGTTCATACGGATGATAATCTAGGCGATCCTTTACGAAGCCTTTGCCAAAAGAAAAACTTCTTGACCATCTTGATGGGATAGGACTTCGTTTAGCTAGTAGTTTCTTGCGAGATCCGTGATTAGTATTTGGATAAAGGATGTTATGAACAAATATTACTTTAATGAAATAAAATAGTTGTTTATGTTTATTTTCATTTTCTTAATATTATATCCTATATTTGCATGTTTAATCCGTGAATAACTTATGTTATTCTAAATAGTCCGTTGTCGATCAATGATGTGGGAATATCATTGAATTAAGACAAATCGAGTTTTGGTAGAATATACTTTTAAAGTATATTGATGCGTGGGACATACCGATTCACATGATATTCGATGAATTGAATATAGGACTCATCCCAACTTTACATGATGATACTTTATGGATTTTGTCATTAAGTATAACATGAAGTGTTTATCCTCGGACTTGAGATATCGGATAAGCGATATGAATGTAGTGCATTTGTGTAAGATAGTCTAACGCTATCCGTGGCGGTAGTTATAAGGGCTATTTTGGAAGTTTTGCAAAGTTCATGAGTTATGTTTGTAGTCAAGAGAATTTGTTCCTTTGAATTTGTTTCAAAGCATAATACTATATTTGGGCCCATCGTAGGGTTGACAAGATGTTTGTATGGCCATACCCAAGATCTATCTGGAATACGTTCGGATGATTTGGTAATCTTGTTCAATCATATACAACGAGAAACAGAATGTTAACTTATGAAATGACTTGATCCATATTCATAGTTAATGTAGTATTAGTAACAAAAGGATAAGTAAAAATGATGAATCATTAAATGGTTTTTCCAGGAAACCATACTCGATTCGATCTGGGGACATTGGCGTGTTAAAGCTAGACTAACTAATGTCATTACTATATTTGGTAATATCCAAGTGGGAGCTGAAAGGTTTTATGGATATTTAAATAATAGTATGTCCGGATTCGAACTCGAGACTTCGGGATTGCACACATTACGTATGAGAATTGATGTAAATAATTAATGTAATAAAACGTTGTTATTATTAATTATTAGTCGTGAAATAAAACATAACGCTAGTTAAATAATTAACGAGGTTTGGTTAACGGTCGTTAAATATTAACTAGAAGGACTAAGAATGAAATTAGAAGTCGGGAAGGTTCTAGAATCACTTTTGGGAGCCTAGGCTGATCGGTTGGGGTTTACAAACCCAATCCCACACAAACTTGGTCACCAAGATAAGTTACCTATAAATACAATTCATTGTATTCATTCATAGCTAATCTTGGATCACCAATAACCTAATTTCTCCTCTCTCTCCTCCCTCTTTTCCTTGGCGATCGGTTCTACCCTTCCCATAGGGTTTCGATTTTCAAGCTAAAGAAACAAGTGTTTTGTTTATTTGTGATTCAAGGAACTAGCTTTTCCACATCAAATCGCTATTAGTGCGTGTGTGCAAGAGCGAAGAACAAGCACGCTGAGCTTGTAATCCTTGGTGGTCGATTCTTGTGTGGGTCGAATTATTAAACCCTAAAGTTAGGGTTTTGGGTTTTGTTCTAGTTCAAAGTTAGTTTGGTTTACTTGAATTGCTAAAAGGTACGCGTTTTCTTATTCGGTTAATTACTTACATATATTATTCATATTGTCTTCCGCTGCTTTGCTTTGATGATGTTATTTGATTTATATAATTGTTATGAGTATTAAATCCCAACAGTTGTTGCATACATGACATCTAAAACGTGTATAGCTTAGTTGGATCATAACCATACAAAAAAAAACAACCATATATTTTTAGTCATCGCACGATATAGTAGGCTGGTGTTACCCTGAAATTTATTCCAAGAATATGAATGTTGTATGTTCACATCCTCTTATTACTGGTACCACAAGTCTTGCTCAGCGGGGGACCGCATAGCCCTTTGTTTCCCTCAAACGACGAGTTCGTAAATGTATAAAACCAAACTCCCTCTTGTGGTATCTTTCCAGAAAGACGATTATACGAAACATTTAGGAACCCAAGTGTCGTAATACTGGTAAGCTGCTCAGGGATCCTCCCACTTAACTTGTTATTCGAAAGATCTAACGATGTTAAGCTGAACGTGCTTCCATCCAATGAAATTGTACCTGTTAATGAGTTACTTGATAAGTCCAGCAACCAAAGCCATCTAGCCTTATTTATCGAATCAGGAATGACTCCAGTCACTTTACTGTTGGCGATTGAAAAATAGTCCATGAGAGGTTAGTGCATTCCCGAAATCCGCTGGGATAGACGATCCAAACCTGTTATTCGAAAAGTTGACACCTTGAACTTGATTAGGTGGAACTGGGATGTCTCCTTTGAGCTTATTAGAGCTTAGATCAAGAACCCTAAGGTAAGAAGGAAAAGTGTAGGGCTTTTCTAGACTCGAAAACTTATTTTTGACAATCTCAAAACCCAAAGAGACCCGTTACCCACATTCAGATCGAGTTCGGTGTTTCACCGTTAAATAGATTATCCGAAAGATCTAGTGTCCTAAGACTTACTTGATTCTTCATGTTAGGAACTTTTAGCATCTTGCAAAGCTAGCCTGAGTGTGTCGAGTTTAGCAAGTGGCGAAAATGAAGATGATTCTTTTGTGTTTGAAATGACCGTAAGATCATTATACGAAAGATCAAGTTCGTGAAGATTTTAAACTTTCAAACACATCTAAATGTACACTTCCAGTGAAGTTGTTTATGGAAAGTATAAGACTTGAAATGGAGAAGTTTGAAGATAAATTCAGGTAGTGGCCCTTGGAATCTGTTGCTACTCAGATCAAGAAAACTCAGGTTATTTGTGTGACACGAATATGTTTACTTATAGGACCAGAAAATTTGTTGTTTGAAAGAAATAACTCTTGAAGCGAAGGCAATGTTAGCAAAGATTCAGGAAAATTACCACTTAATAAGTTGTATCTGAAACTAAGAAACTTGAGACTATTGAGACTTCTTAAATGAGAAGAAGTAATCCCGCCACTTATCCCTTCAGCTCAAGAAAAGACCCGTGACATGACTGGCTTCGTCACATTCCACACCCAACCAGTGGACACAACAATCCGTGCCGGTTCCAACTCACGAGCTTGGTTGAAACTTTAGAGTCGAATATGAGATCATTTTTAAACGAAAGCAGCGACGATTTCTGGCTATCGAGACACCAGCTTGATGTTGTTATGGGATGTAATCCCAAAAACAATGATACTAAGAGAATGCTTGTCGATATTTTAACACTCATTTTTGTGCTCATTTAGGTTTTGACACTAGCCTACATGGGATTCATGCTTTCTATATACTAGTCATATTCGAATATGATATTCAAAACGTGGGAATTATAACAATTGTTATTTACTTTGGAAATATTTTCAAGATCTTGATATAATTTTAAATAAATTTTGAATCTATTTTATTGTAATACTAAGACATGTGCTTTGATTCCTTTTTTATTTTATAGACGAGAAACAATTGTTATTTGCTTTGGAAATATTTTGAAGATGATCTGAATATATATTAGATAAAAATTATGATATGAAAGACGACCGTACTAGTTGCTGTAAATCTTGAATCTGTTTTATTGTAGATACCAAGACACGGGCTTTGATTCCTTTTTTATCTTATAGACGAGCTATACTATATACGTTTTGATTATAATTTTGGCAAGTCGGGATGCATTCTGTAAGTGCGCCTTATGGATCATATCCGCTTCAAAATCCAAGGATAAGAGTAAAGATTTTAGTACTAGATCATGGTCTCATGGAAGTGGATGCCTTTGTTAGTATATCTTTTGATCAGGGATGTAATATGGTTAGTGTTAGTGTGTTACCCTGAAAATGATTCCAAGAAAGACGATTATACGAAACATTTAGGAACTCAAGTGTCATAATACTGGTTAGCTGCTCAGGGATCTTCCCGCTTAACTTGTTTATCGAAAGATCCAGCGATTCTAAATATTGCATGCTTCCATCCAATGGAATTGGACCTGCTAACGAGTTACTTGATAAGTCCAGAAAACGAAGGAAACTAGCTTTATTTATCGAATCAGGAATGACTCCAGTCACTTTACTGTTGGAGATTGAATAAGAGAAGGCAGAAGTTAGTGCATTCCCGAAATCAGCCGGGATAGACGATCCAAACTCGTTATTCGAGTAGTTGACAACATAAATTTCAGTTGGTTGAACCGGGATATCTCCTTTGAGCTTATTAGAACTCAGATCAAGAACATTAAGAGCACAAGGTGTTTACATGCAACTCATGTTAAACCTTAACATTTGGGCGTTATTGGATGTAATCTCAAAAACAATGATACAAACATAATCCATGTCGATATATTAACACTCGTTATTATTATTTTTTTGGATCATAACTAAAATTTATGTACCTGCAACTTGTATCTATAATAATAGATTTTAAGATTATAATATGCATGATGGGCTTAACTTTACATGCTGTCAATTTGTTCTATTGCAAAACCCCACGCCTGATAATGCCATATATATAAACCCATACTTTTTCTCTTGTTCATATGCCAAAATATAATACATTATGTAATAGACGACAAGATGCTAGAATTGTTAGTGAACTATTACTGCGGGTGCTGTTAGTGGACTATTATTGAGTGTGTAACGGGCTAAACCCGTATAGTCGTTTTAGGCTCAACTAGGAAGCACAGACACGTCTGAAAGTAAGGAGTGGCAGTGTCGGACACGGACACGCCTCGGACACGGCTCGGACATGTGTCCGACACGCACGTGCCATGTCCCACGTGATGTTTGGGCGCGACACGAATTTGGACACGTCTTGGACACGGACGAACACGTTTGGACACGGCTTGGACACGGTTTGGATTTTTTTTGAAAAAAATGAAAAAGAAGGTTTTCAAAATTTATAAAGAAGTAGAAGAAAAATTTTAAAAAATTAAAAGAGGAGAAAGAAAGTATTTAGCTGGTCATGCGGTGGATGGCGAAAGCACTTAGAGAGAGGGAGAAGAGAAAGAGATTAGTCGTGTTTCTTTATTATTATGATATTTCATTTTATTTTAAGGCTTTGTACATGTTTTTATATATATTTATATAGGGCAAATAACCTATTTAAGCATCATACTTGTCACAAATGTTAGTACGACGTATCGAATAAAAAAAATAACCCCTTTGACCCCTGAACTTGTAAATGTTGTCTTTAACAATACATTTTATACTTGTGCACCGGTTCCTGTTTTTCCACACTTTTTGCCTAATCACTATCCATCTTTGGAAACCTCGTACCTTCCCCACACTCCCATCAATGGTCCCCACACTTCCTTTCTATGTAGGATTTGCGGTCGAGGTTTAATATAAACAAGTACAACTTTCATCTTTATAACCACAAATGGGCACCCTTATCCACTCACACATCATTTTTCTTATCCCACATCTGTGAAACCCTAAATCTTTAATAATAGCGAGTTGATTGTCGCTTTCTGAAATTGGCTACACAAAAGTCGTTCCATATATTTTGAATGTCTTATTACCCCAATTGTGTTATTTTACATTATAATTTAGTGTCGGTGTTTGGGGTTTTTTCAATTAGGGTTTTGATATTTTTGTATTATCTCCATTAATTCGGTCTTATGGAAGTTCCACTAGATGTGGTCTTCAAATACACTACAATGGTGTATTTATGTTTGACCCTTTAAGGTATGACTTTGGTAGGGAGATAATAATGGAGGCATCTTCAATGATAGGCTTATGTAGCCCTCTTTAGATATATTAGTTGCCAAAGTTAAGAATAATATATGGGCTTTGTACATGTGCATTCCTACATTAGACATAGACAATGGTGGTTTAAAGATAATTGAGCGGGATGCGGATGTAATGTATTTGTATGATCAAGCGAAACTATTTCAGAAAGTGGACTTGTTTGTTGCTCATTCCCCCCAGAACTTAGCACCATACTACCACGGGAACCTACGTTTAGATAGTTCTGACTCAGAAGTTACATCCCGGAAAAAGAAACATACCAAGTTGAAAAAAGATGCTGGTAACATGTCTTGTGAGGAGTTGATAGCTTGGGCTGAGGAAGAATCACAGTCGCCTTATTTAAGGTCTCCTCCATTAAAAGATAGACCACTAAGAAAGGACTTTGAGGGTAAGGTGACCTTTACTAGAGTTTGGAATGCAGACGATGATTTCACTTATGATTACCCTATGCTTACGGAAGATGAGGTCTTTAGGGAGTATAATGTAGTGTTTGATGAATCTGCTAAGGTTAAGGAGAAAGAAGATGTTGTTAACGCTATGGTGACTGATAGGTATTTGTTATAATTGTTTTGCAACACCTTAGTACATATGAAGGGTTATTTTTAATATTCTTCTTGTTACACTTGTTTGAGATTCATTTGGTTGATACTCTTCTTGAACACGAAAAACATACATTGAGATGGGCCGATTTTAATGCAACCGAGAAAGATGTCCATATTGATAAAAGGGTCGTGATGTTAATGAAATGCATTCTAATGATGACTCGGATGGGAATTTATCGGATGCGGTGCTTGCTAGACAAAGAAAGTTAGACAAAGGAAGTCCGTCATGAAAAGGAAAAAGCTAGCAAGGAAGACCACCTCTAACGTGCGTAGACCTCTGACGTTGTCATTAGAAAAACCCATGCACTGCATCATCACGATCGTCTGACCCAAAGGCGATGAGTATGAAGATGCACTTAATTACGATTCGGGAGGTGAAGGTTTAAGAATAAAGCGGTATTCCTCAACATTCTTCCGGATCACGAGTCTTATGATTACGCACTACAATCGAAAAATCATATGACTATCTAAGCAATGGAGATGGCGAGGTCATCCAATTGAAAGATGCTTCTTAATGATGATCAACCTTTGTCGGATGAAGCGGAGGAACAAGATGCAAATGATGATGAACACGAGGATACAAGCGATGGCGTTCTTTCGAGACGGACCAACTGGATTGGGTCCATTAGTTAGAGAGCATGAGAGGTATATGCAAGCTTTGTTGAAACATATCAAGGGAAAAGGAGGCGGTATAACGAGATCCTTTTGTTCTTTGTTCAAAAGTCACAAAAGAAGACATTTACCCAATCTATGATGCGAAACCATTGGCGATTGAAAAAACCAGCGGTAAGTTTTCAATAGTAAATAGTTACAATTATTTTTACTTGATGATATGTAACAGTTTACTCGATATAATAAGTAACTTGTTTGTCTACTTTTGATTTAGCTTGGACAAAAGTTTCAGACGTTGCCGGTTTCAAAGAGTGTCTTACATACTATGCCTTTGGCGACGGTTTCTCATTATGGTATGAAAGGAGCACAAGATCAAAGGTAATTGCAAAATGTGGACAACGAAAGAGAACCTCAAAGATCCTACCCTTGGAAGCGGACATCATACAACAAGTATCCATCGAGAGTGCGGAAGCGTGATTGCCCATGGAGATGTTATGGGAAAATGCTTGGGGAGAAGCTACTTTTCGAGTTATCTCTTTGAGCGACAACCATACACGTATGCGTAGTTTCCACTATGGTAGACTAGTTAACTATAAATGGATTGGTAAGCAATTTGGAGATAAGATTAGGATGAATCCGGATATTACCATTAGCAACATCTGAGGAACTAGTCTTAAGAAAATACAAATGCAATGTTAGCGAACCCAATGTCGTAATGCTAGGTCTTATGCCCTGAACGAAAGAGATGCTACCATCCAGGATCATTACGGTTTGTTAAGGTCATACGCTAAGGCGTTAGTTGACTCAAATGAGGGAACCACATTTAAGGTAGGTGTCACGGTTAATCCGGATGAGAAGACATATTTTGACAGATTTTATGTTTGTTTTAATGGGCTGAAAGAAGGTTGTAAAATTGGGTGTCGTAGAATTTTAGCATTGGATGGTTGTTTTCTAAAAAAACCAAACACTGGGGAGATACTAACTGCGGTCGGGAGAGACGGTAATAACCACATATTCCCAGTGGCTTGGGCTGTCGTCAGATTGAGAACAAAGACAAGCGGGTTGGTTTCTGAGTTGTTGGGTGACGATTTGGAAATTGAAAGTGGTCAAGGATTGACTTTAATGTCGAGACCAACATAAGGTACGTTTCATTAGTGTCTTTGCTAAATAGCTTCTTTTGAATTGGAATCGCATAATTATAACTTATATTCTTGTATTTGGACGGGGGTTTGATAGAGGCGGTCAAAGAGGTTATGCCTTGGCGAACATCGTCAATGTGCTCGTCGCATTTATGAAGGTTTAGAAACAATTCCACAGGTGGAGTTTAGACAATTGTTTTGGGTTCTTTGCTAAAGCCTCATATCCCGTTACATAATAAAGTTATGGAGAAGATCAAGCGGGCTAATCCGAGGCACCACGACTTTTAATAAAGAAAGATCCAAAGAGTTGGTCAAGGTCTTTCTTGAGGAAGGAGTGTCTTTGTGAAGCTATTGAAACGGGTTTAGCGAGTGCTTTAATGCCGTATTGGTAAGTCTAAGGCCTGAAACCAATAATCACAATACTCGAATCAATGCGGGTTCTTGTAATGGAGAGGATGCACACAATGAGAGTCCTTATGGATAAGTGGAAAGGAGATATATGCCCAAATATTCAGAACATCTTGGAGCATTCAAAGGATCACCAAAGGTAACCTTTTAATTTGCAACATAATCTGTTCTTCTAATTTAGTTTTACTGTTGTGAATTATGATAATAAACCTGAATAATCTCTGGTGTATTTGCGTATTAACAGGTTTTGGCATGTTGTCTCATGTGGGGGAAACAAGTTTGAAGTAAGGAAAGGATACGACGCATTCAAGGTAGATGAGCCAAACCGGACGTGCTCTTTGCGAATGTGGCAAATTCGGGTTTGCCTTGTTGCCACGCAATAGCTTGTCTTTTTAAGTTGAATAAAAAGGTTGAGGATTATGTCCCGGACTGTTTTAGGAAGGATAGGTATTTACTAACTTATGGTCAATATATGAAACCTGTTGATGGAATTGATTTTTGGCCCGATGTTAGCCACCTTTCTAGGATTTTAGGACCAATTCCTAAGACAATGCCTGGTAGACCTAAGCGAAAAAGGGTTAGGGCATCACATGAAAAGAAATCGACAACTAAGATCAGTAGAGCCGGTATCGTTATGACTTGCCAAAGTGCGGTGAAACAGGCATAATAGAAAAGGTGTGTAAACCAGCCGAAACCACATTTGTAAGGAAAAAGGCAAACCTGGTAGACCTTTCAAGAAACAAAACACCGAACCACAGTTGGTAGATGACCATGACATACCTAGATTTGTTAACAATGACATAAATGAATTTGAAATGGGGGCTACAAACATAAGAGGTGTGTTAGGTGACGGTAGACCATTTTACTTGGGAAAACAAAAGAAGAAGAGGGGTGGTGCTAATGTTGATCGGGGTCATTTGAAAATGAGAGGAGGTAGGACCAAAAGTGGTGGACTTATTCCAGCTCAAAGGGTTGCCAGGATGGGAACGTGGTTGGCAACGGATGGTGCTACTTCTGATACGATAGAGGATGAACAACGTATGCATTCAGTTATCCCGGGGAGAACCGCAAGAGCTAATGTGAGCCAAACATAGCGGTACTAGTGAGTAGACCAAATTTTGGAAAGCATTATATGTAATATAGCTGTAACACATATGACTAATGTACTTTTATTGTGTATTGAAATAATGCTAGAAACTCAAGAATCTCAAGTGGGTGGGTCAGTCAATTTGGCAAGTAACGTTGTAACAAGAGCACGTAAAGCTGCAGCATCGGAGATAGTTCAAGTCCGAAGAATGGCAGGAGGAGCAAGGGGTGGTGCTAGTGTCCGTAGAGGAGGCAGAGGCGGAACAAAGCAATTACTTGGAAGGAAAACCATGTCAGCTGAAGCTCCACCTGCTGAACATACTAAAGAAAAAAGTGCACCAAAATTGCCACCGCCTAGGTTGCCTAGCCAAAGAATCCTTAGCAAGAAGCTCATGACACCACCTAAAGTGCAGTTCGGTGTGGACAATGAAATTGTCTGGACTAGACCCTTAAAAACAAGCAAATGTTAGTTGTATGTATAATTATATTGCCCTATTTTGTTCATGGAAGGGCCGGGTTTAGTGTCTAACTTAAAGCGTAATAGTCGACAAATATTGCCACTATTTGGGATGTGTAAGATAGTAGATGTAGTCTTCTTTGTTTATGCCACTCGTAGCCCTATTTTGTGTATTGAAGGGCTCTGCAATGAAACATTACATGCACGTATTACGGATGTAACAGTTGATAGGTGCTGAAGCACAAACTTGATGTTATGAAAGAACACCTTTGGTGTATGTTTATGGTATGTTAAAAGTTGAATTATATGATTTGGAATCTTGTGTACCTAAGTAGTTTGTTGGTTAAAAAGCAACCAGTTTTCTGCAATACTACAGACATTGTGCATAAAGTTGTAACCATAAATCATATGCTCAAAACAGCAGCACTTGATGTTATGAAAGAACACCTTTGGTGTTGTAACCATTCATCATACAAACAACCAACATAACCATAACAGGTAATATAGAACATCATATCTTGTGTACCTAAGTAGTTTGTTGGTTAAAAAACAACCACTTTACTGCAATACTACAGACATTGTGCATAAAGTTGTAACCATAAATCATATGCACAAAACAAAGCACCATTCATCATACAAACAACCAACATAACCATAACGGTAATATAGAACATCATATACAACAACACGAAATCCATGATTTACCTAAAATAACATAGCATTCATCACCATTCATCATACAAACAAGCAACATTTGTTCAATTGCTCGAGATAGCAAATACATTACCATACATACATTAGTACATAACAAGATACAATAGTTTGCATCTAGTGTCTTAGAGACACGACCAACATAACCGAATGAAAACAAAAGCATGACCATGAAGCATCCATGACCTCCCAAGAACATGTCATACAATTTCCCTTCATCTTGAGCTCATTCAATTCTTTGTAAATGAGTTCGACAGTAAAAGCATCATTGTGATTCTTTTCAGCAACATGGTCACTGACTTGTGCATTACTTAAGGTCTCAAGGTTGCACTCCAAAACCTGGTTGTCCTTATGCAGCCTAAACAAGAGGTCTTTGTAATACTGTGAAGGTAACTCATCATCAAGGAAACCATAGACCTCACATTTTGATTCCTTATTCTTTACAACCACATTAAACAATAATGATTAGCATAACACTAAAACACGAATCAAGTAACATTAATAACATTAATGTGTAACACTTACACGTGTTGGACGAGTTTGAATCTTGACCGAGTTCTCGGTGTCCAAGATACATTCATAGATTGGGTGCATACATTTACAATGACTCAAACGTGCAATTTCTTCTTTAGTATATTTCCTTATTTATGTGAGTAGAAGTGGAAGGCGAGCGTCATTTGCTTGACAAATTGTTTGTAAACATGATGGATTTGGTAGACGTTTGTCAATTTTGCGTTGATTGCAAAAGGTTAAAATTAGGGTTTATGTTAGGAGAGAATTGGGGAAAGTGAAAGTCTTGATATGGAAGAGAGAGAGTCAAATTGAAAAAAACGTGTATTATGTTGGGTTTGTAAACGAGGAGGTGACTTGGAATGGTGACGGGGACAAGAATATGTGACATGGCCAGAACCGGCTATCACAAGTTGTCCATGTATCAAAGAATCATTGGTGGACAAGATAATTGGTCAAAGGGGTTATTTTTTTTATTCGATACGTCGTACTAACATTTGTGACAAGTATGATGCTTAAATAGGTTATTTGCCCATTTATATATATATATAAAATTCCCGTGTCCACGCCGTGTCCGTGTCTTATATTTTTATATTTTGCCGTATCGTTGTGTCCGTGTCGAACACCGTGGCCGTGTCCGTGCAACCTAGTTTCTCAGTTATTGAATCAATAGAAATTAACCTCATTAACAAGAATAATGCACATGAAAACTGAAGGTGTCATGAGCACATATATATTTTTGCTTGCATAAAACCAGAAAGAACTTGTGTTGTAGATGCAAACTGCTTTTATTTAAGCTACATCTCGTAAAATCCCTTCTTACAACATTCTTTTACCGCAGCTATTCTTCAACGGGGGCCACACAACCCGTCGTTTCCCTTATCGACAGCTCTGTAAATGCTTGAAACCTCGACCCTTGTGGGATCCTACCGAAAGATGATTGTAAGAAACATTTAGGAGCGAAAGTGATGTCAGATTAATAAGCTGCTCAGGTATCCTCCCAGTCAACTTATTAACCGAAAGATCCAATGATTGCAAGTCTTTCAAGTTTCCAATCAAAGGTATCGAACCTGTTAATCCATTACGCGATAAGTCTAGTACACGAAGAGAAGTAGCATTACGTAGCGACTCAGGAATCACTCCAACAACTTTGCTGTTGGAAATTGAAAAGGTTAAAGTGGACCTTAGTACATTCCCAAAATCAACCGGGATAGATGATCCAAACTTGTTATTCGAGTAGTCGAGAATATATACACGTCTAGGTGGGACTGGGATCTCGCCTTTGAGTTCATTAGAATGCAAGTCAAGAACATCAAGTAAAAATGGAAAAGTGTAAGGTTTTTGGAGACCCGAAAAATGATTATGTGAAAGATTCATAAACCGAAGATACCCGTTGCCAACTTGCCATATCCAGCTCGGTATTTCACCCGTTAATTCATTAACCGAAAGATCTAGCATCATAAGCCTTGTATGGTTCTTTATATCTGGAATCTTTTGCAGCTTGCAAGAAGCTAGCATCAGTGAGTTGAGTTTAGTCAGTGACGAAAACGAGCCTCCCCTTTCAGTTACATTGACAGTAAAATCGTTATACGAAAGATCAAGTGCGTAAAGATCTTTAAACTTTCCAAACACGTCCAAATCTACACTTCCTGAAAACTTATTTTTAGAAAGTGCAAGAGTCGAAAGGGTGGGAATTTTGAACACGAATTCAGGTATCGGCCCTTGGAACGAGTTGCTACTTAGATCTAGGTTATACAGCTTATTAGACGACACACGAATAAGCTTACTAATACGACCAGATAGCTTATTGTTAGAAAGATCTAGACCTAGTAGCGATGGTATTTGCAACAAAGACTCGGGTAAATTCCCACTTAAAAAGTTGTCACCAAAACTAAGAAACTCTAGCCGATCGAGACCTTTCCATTGGGAAGACTTAATCCCGCCACTTATGCTTTCGTTACGAAGATTGAGTACTATGACATGACCAGTTTCGTCACACGAGACACCGGCCCAAGAGCAACATTCGACACTTTGGTTCCACCCACGAGTTTGGTCGAGTGTGAAGAGTCGAATATGAGATCTTTTAAGAGAAAGAAGTGACGATTTTGGTCATCGAGACACTTTGAGCGATCTTAAGTAGTATGCAGTAGGATAAAATAAGCAAAATGATACAAACAGAAGACATGATGATGGGATTTGAACACTCATTTCTTTTGGGCTAGTGAGGAATAAGAATATGATGATAAGTATGGAATTCTTTCTAGCTTAAATATACATAAAACATGTTATCTTGAACGTGTGAATTGTTGTTTTTAATGGCAATATATTTGTATTATATTAAATAAAGATGTGAAGAATGAACAAGCATGATGTAGAGTTGTTGTCAATCTTTGACTCTATTGTAAGCTAGACACGTGCATTTAAATTTATGTTTTATGGGTTTTTCGTATATTTTAGACGCGTCCTGTACTTTGACCGAATTTTCAAAAGAATATGGTGATCTGAATATAAATATTGAATTATTCAAAGATGTTGGAAGTTCTTTTAACTTAGGGTGATTGGCGGTGAGTGGTTCACGTTACACCTCAATATCACGATAGTTTTTTTCTCTTCTTACTTTTTCTCACGCTTATTCACTAAATACCCCACATACACTGACAAACCAAATAAATAATTATAAAACATTTAAGGTGAACGACAAACCTTAACTCTTCTTGAGAAGTCAAACTCGCGCGTGACTCGGTATGGATGGCAAGGGACTCACATGTTGTGACTAGTAGGCTAAGGTAACTCACTCAGCATCCTTGCTACGAGCCTTACTAAATTGGTAGTAGAACTTTAGTACTATTAATAAAATGTAAAGAAAAACATGTTAACGGATCACAACCACACATCGAAAACCAAGATGCATGATGAGGGATGAAACCAGAATTAAATAGCCAGGTGCATTTATGAAAAACTAATGGGTGTTGTTAGAATACAACCACGATGGTTGAGGGCACCCAAAGCCACTTTACCCATTTGTCAAAAGGCGGTTTTACCGTTTTACATTACGTATTTTTGTATGTTAATATTTTGACCTATCAAAATTTACATTTTATGTTCCTTACTTTTATTTTGTAGTTTTATAACAAAAACAAAATTATAAAAATAAATAAAAATAAATAAAAGAAAATGAATGGAGGACGGGTGCTAATATCTAATTAGGGGTATGTATAACCAACCTCAAAACTAAAACTATAAATATGTTTTTATGGACCATGTGCATTTCTGAAAAGAAATGACTGTTATAAAATATGAGTGTAACTATCAAATAAGGGGAGGTGATCAAATGCACTTTTTAAATTGATTGGGACACTCACAATTTAGAATGTCTTGATATTGATACTCTTATAAGATGAAAATGAGTAGAAATCGTATGAGGGTATAAATGTTAATACACTCTAAATTAGAGTGTCTCAATCAATCAAGAAAGTGTGCAAATCGCCACTCATCAAATAAGAGTAGAAACCAGAATTAAATAACCAACTGGTGCATTTATTTGGTTTGTCTAGATACATATTAGTGCCTTAGTGGGGAATATTAGAGGATAAATAGGCTCAAGCCCGTTTTATATGTTTATGGTATCTAGGTTTTCACCATTATAAATAATGGTCGATAATTAAATTATAGATTACGGGTTTATTCAATATCTAACATGGTATTATGGCGTGTATATCTTGAGACCTCTTCGGTCGTGATCGTCCACCTATACCACCCCGTCACACCTACATATCTCAAACTCATCACCTTTCCATGATATCATCTTCGCGATCTGATGTTAGGCAATTTGAATAAGCACGTAATCTATAACTTTATTATTGATCATTTTTATAATGATGAAACTCAGATCACCTAAACTGACAAACCGAATTTGGGCCTATTTATCCTCTAATAGGGAAAACATATCGATGAGTGTCTCGAGACATCCCAAAACTCATCATGGCTCCGTCACTGTGCACTACATTATATATTTGGTTTGTCTAGATACATATTAGTGCCTTAGTGGAGAAAAAATATCGATGAGTGTCACGGGACCTCCCAAAACTCATCATGGTTCCGTCACTATGCACGACATCATATATTTAGATACATATTAGTGCCTCGGTGGGGTAAACATGCCGACAGTGGTCATCTATATTGTGGTTTTGCACCACATGTGAGTATTATTATTCCACTACTCTAATATGGAAAAAGTTTTTGAAGAAAAAAAATAGAGTGCATAAATGTTCATATATAATCACTAGTTACTTAAGGATAATCGATCCATTTTCTGTCATAAAAATCAGTTGTTAACAATTGACTAGCACTTCCTAAACTTTATTCAAGATTATTAGTTAGATAACCTCAACAAAATAAAAACAATTCAAATTCTCATGCTAAAGTGAGGGAAAAGCAGTAAGTTAAACGAATGATAGTAAGATCTGTGTCACATTTTACTTGAATCTTACTTGAGTCGAGTTCAAGCCTGAATGATTAAAGTCAAGCTATGGAGCCGAGCTCGAGCATACCTAATACTTTCCAAGCCGAGCTAGTGCTTTTCCGTGACAACCACACTACTGAGTCGACTCGATTTGGAGTACTAAAAGAGCCTATTTTTCGAGTTTGCGATACTGCACCTTATGTGGACAAAGTGTCAAAGTGGTTAATTAATCCAAATTTCTCATAGAAAGGCCCATTATATCGATGTTGGGTTAATGGGTTGGTTTAAAGTGAAAGCCTGTTGGCCCAACTATGTGATGGACATTAGAATTGGGCTATATCTACCAAAACCACAAGTCTTCGTGACTTCTAGTTATGATTTTTTATTATTGTGAAGCAAATCTCACTCTTTCAGTTGTTTGATTCATTTGATCTACTTCACTTGTTGGCTAAAACTTGTAAAGTTTCATAGTTAATCCACAATAAATAATTATCTAAAACTATGAATTATAGTTTAGTGGTTATTTGTTGTGTTGTTAATCATTTTTGGTATTTATAATGGCGTCATACTGCATTACTTTTGTGCGTTATAAGTATCCGTCATGGTATTAAGGAGCATTTTATTAATGTAAAGAGGATTGAATAGGGGTGCGTTCAAGTGAGCTTTATCGAGTCTCGTGCTCGAGCCTAGAAAATGAGCTTGAAATGTTTAGCAGTGAGCTCGAGCTTATATAGGCCCTTCTCGAATTATTTTCTAGCTTTTGAGCTTTTAAGTAATATACATTATATGTTTTTAATGCATATTTTAAGGATTTATCGTAATTATATGAATGTAACAAGCTTTTCGAAAGGCTCGAGAAAGTTGCAATTTTGTTGGTTTAAAAACACATCATTATGTGTATTTCAGCTTTTCGATCCGAGTTCGAGCATAATTTCAACTTTCACAAGCCGAGTTCCAGGCAAATTTACACTTTTTCAAGCCGAGCTCGAGCTTCCTTTATGAAGGCTCATCTAGCTATCAAATCGAGCTCGAGCTGAACAAAATATATCGAGTCGAGCTCTATCAAAATTCGACTCGTTTATACCCTTAGGAGTGAATGTGTTTTTTGTTGTGTACTTGTATGTAATAAGAATGTTATTGGGAAGGATATTTGTTTTTTGTTTGTGAATGTTATTAGATAAAAGGCGGCGTGATGATCTTTGTTGACGCATAGATAACTCCGACTAGCTCTCTAACTGCCGGCAAATAAACAATTATGCATAGAAACCGACCGATCGAATATATATATGTTAGGAAGCGCGTATTTGCAAGCTTTCTAAAAGTCAAAACAATTCAAGACAAGTTCAGTTTGGTAAAATGTCAACTATTGATTATGATTAATTACCAAAATTTGATATTATGGGCCCTTTGAACACATTTTCAGTTCCATTTCCACAAGTAGAAAATTAATGTTATCTTTGATGATCATCAAGATTTAAATTACAAGTTATATTTTCTTTAGGGGCGAAGCAAACCGATGAAATCGACTCGTTCGAAAAACCGACCCGAAACCGTGTGACAAAACCGAACCGATCATACTCGGTTCGGTTCTCGGTCGGTTTTCCAAATTCGGATTCGGGATGGGTCGGTTCAAGGCAAAACGAGAAAATACAAACAAAGCGGAGAAAACCGAGCCGAACCGACTCGTCCCGAACCGCCCGAGCAAAACCGAGTAATTTCGGTTCGGTATTGATTCGATTTTCCGAAACTCGATTTCGAGATGGATCGATTCGAGTCAGTCGGTGATGAGTCCGATCTCACCCTTAATTTTCTTCGTCTCATTTTGTTATCCATCTTACTATTTATATATGTTTGAAACAAGCATCTAGTTTTATATGAAGAAACTATAATAACAACTTTACTCTTATGAAATTGTAATTATTATCTTTGAAAGTAGTGGTGGTGACTCACTCCGTGACACTCGGTTTATGTCTTCTCTTATTTTCACTCACTCTCGCTCATCATACATCCGTTTTGATCGCTTGTTAACCTTTATAAAAATATATCTCATACTCACAAACCAAATACATAGCAAGTGGATAAAAGCATTTTTTATCATAAAGTATTTATTTGTGTTTGAGAACACTAAATCACGACAAAGGCTATTTCAGATGGGGAATTGATCTCACATCACTTTTTGATTAATCGTAAATGGCATGCATTCTGATGTGTCTGATCTTGTAATGTCAGCGATTTATCAAAATAATAAAATGGTGTGATATCTACTCCCATTTCATATGCATCAACCTACTATATATAGCAAGTGGATAGAGCTGGACCATGGTGGTCCACTGATGCAAGCTACTATGAATGAATTATTTTGTTAATCCTTATAATTCTTTTAAATTTTATTTTTGTGTCATAACAAGATAAAATATATAAAAGATTCTAAATACATGATCATATGCGAGTGCTAAAGGTGTTCACATCCACCTACACACCACATTCTTCTACTTACACATTACATTAATCCACCTATTACAAGTTCAAAAAAAAAAAAAAATCCACCTATTACGACTTTGTCAACTACTTTTTTTTTTTTTTTTTTTTTTGCAGTTGCGTGAGGCGGACCTCTTTGAGAGCGGGGAAGGTCGGCTTCTTGAAATTCTGATCTAGTGTAAATATTAAGTTTAAAGTAATTCAGTTGAGGTTCTAAACAATCTCAGATTCAGTATAAAATAAATTCTACTTTCAAAATAAATGATCGAGTTAGCGTGTGTTAAACCACATCACCAAAATATTGTCGGTGTGATTAAAATATTGTTGCAGATACGCAAAAGTCAAACCAGATTCTTTACAAGTGAATATTTTGCAGTTTACACCTTCACTTTTGCATTTCTGCTAAGTCAATCCCCAATAATGAAAATGACACAAACAACAAATATCTATACTTAAATTATAATGTATTTAGAACTTCCATAAAAAAGTCTTAAAAATATATGCTCTGCGTATTCTTATAATTTGGTAATTTATATAATTAAGAAAAGAAACATAATGTACAACACTTTAATGAATATAATTTTCGAGACGTCTGAAGGCAAGAAGCGTAGCGTCTGACTTTAATGCACATATTAAAAAAATAAAACACCACACTAATGTTATTTAATATAGTCGATAAATTAATTGATCAATAAATACAATTAATACGATTATTAAAACACCCTTAACTAATAAATACAAATTATCAAGCGTATTGTATAACCAAATATACACATTCCTACATTAAATGTCACTAATGAATAATATTCAAGCTCGAGGCAGACATTATTAAATAGGCTTGAGCACGACAGGCGATGGCCAAACCGGCTCGAACCCTAACAGCACGGGATAAGCGAAATCCTTGAAATCCGTCGTTTATTGTCGAAAGAACATAATAAACAAAAATACACGATTCTTGAAAATTTTATTTGAGTCACACTACTACCCCGTGCCATGGGTGCTGCTGCGTTAAATGTCACTATCAAATAATAAAACACATTATACAAATATTAAATCTCGAGCAGACGGCGTGCAAAATGGGCAGGCAGAACAAGCCGCCAAATGTGCGTGGGCCAGTGGGCTCAAGCGGGTCGAGCAACATGCTCGAGCCGAGCAGACGCGGGGTAAATGAAATTTTGACGTTCGTAAATTTATTGTCGAAAAAACATAATAAATTAAAATACGTGATTCAGGAAAAATTTATTTCGAGTCTGCAGCACGAACGCCGGATGCTGCTAGTGTAATAATCATATATTCATATGGACGACAACGACAACGATACTAATCTATGAAGAACGGGGTATTAGAGAGGTAGAATGTAGACATATCATATCCTTACGGCCTTACCTTTGGTAAACCCAAAAGTAAAAAGGCATTTTAGAAAAACCTCCGCATATAATCATATATTCATATCCAAATATTTTATACTCTACTAAAGAAAGTATACATCTATGGTTTTATTTTAATAACTTTCAATTAAAGAAATAGATTTAATTTGGACGTAGCATCACGAATTCATGATACCGATTAATGACATATTTAAATGCTTTTATGAATCACAATCTTATCCACCAACTCATAAATATGAAGGGTCTTATTCTCAATTTTCAAAGAATAAAATAATTAACATAGAATAAAACAAAACTTATTGTGCGTTTGGTATCCTCAATCAGAATGAAGGAATTGATATCATTCGATTCAAAGTGTTTGGTATCTCGGAATGACTATCAAAGTAGAAATGATATGCAAATTTATTTCATACTTGATAAGCACAAAAGGGTAGATTGTTACATTTCGCGCCACCGGTTCCCTAACATAATTTATAATACACTTTTATCTAATTATCATACCAAACAACATTTATGAGATTGATCATCAACTTTATAGTCTTTCTTATTCCACCCATATATTAAATTCATACCGATTATTATTCAGTAAAACAAACCAAACAAAGACTTTAAGCTCATCACCATTCGTTTATGCATAAAGTACTTTACCAACATCAAGAAATGCAAAGCTTTACATGTATAAATCGTAGAAATCAAAAGAATCTGGCTGTATTATTATATTCTACTCCCTTCATTTCAATATTATTGCCCATATTTTTTGGATATCTCGAAATAATTGTCAAACTTTTCGTTTTAAGTAATAAAAGGTAAATTTAGTAGGAGAATATTCTAACCGAGTTGTTGAGAATTATAGTGGTCTAACTTTTATTAAATTATGTTATTTTGTCTCCTAACAATAATATTGAGACGAATGGAGTAATAAACGAACAATAGTACAAGAGATTAAATAGAAAAATAACATACTAAACTCTAAAGACTAGACGAGCCTAAATGACTATGTGCCATTGAGCCTAATTAAACTAGCACCCCCTCTCAAACTCAAAATGTTGCAGTGCTGAACATTGAAAGTTTGTAAAACAGAAAATAAACTAAAAATAAACAGACCAAACTAAAACCAAAAATAACACGCAACTTGGGCGTCTCGGACATAAAAGCGGACCAAAATTGATGCGAAACCAAAATCAAAGTAGAGCAACATAAATACAAGAATGAACGAGAGCGATTCGGTCGGTAAATGCAGATTCGAGACGACATATGCGACATAACAAAACCAGGGGAACGGATGCGGGACCACGTGTGAAACCGTATGTAGAACCACGTGTAGATTCAAACATGCATATTCGGTAGGCCAGTGCGAAAAGCGATTCGATGCAGACGTATACAAATAAAACCATGTGTTAACACATAACTACTCCCATCACCACTACAAACCAATTACCAATTTAAAATCCGATGTCAACACCGATACCAATACCACACGAAATGAAACCATTAACCATGGGCCGAACCATACGATAATTCGAAAAGTAATCATAATCAAGCATTCTATATTTAAACTTGTTCATATGGTGTGTTGGAAGTAAGATCTCTATGTGTAAGTTCGTTTATTTATTATCCTTTTTTTTCCAGTCGAACCAATTAATTCAATTCAACCAAACAACCAATGACAAAAAAGTTCGAACAAGCAATTTTTTTTTCCTATTTCTTCTTGTTCATCCTCTACCTAAGTCTGATACTATGTAAAAATCAAAAGAATACTGAAAACTGTATTATTAGATTCTAATAAACAAACAATAGTACAAAAAATTAAATAAAAAAATAACAGACTAAATCTTAAAGATTAAACGAGCCTAAATGACTATGAGCCAATGGGTCATATTAAACTAACATAAATAAACTAATAAATTTATATTTGAGATATTAATAGAATAATTAATCAACTACTAAAAACAATATTTTTTAAAGTAAATGCATCTATAAAGACTCATTACTTTTTTGAAACTTAAGTTGTGCGAAACAAATTCCCATCGAGTTTTGTGACACTTTCGAAACCTTAGGTGGTGTTTGTTTTTCATAAAGAGAGGCTCTTAAGTCTCTTAATTTGAACCGCTTCGAATGTTGTCGGTTTTTGGTCGTTCGGATCGTTTGTTTTTCGTTCGCTCGACGCTTTCGGAGGCGATAAGATCTTAATGGTCTAGATCGACTTGAGAGGGTGTCGAATGCTCTTGTTGACACAAAAAAAACCAAAAAAAATTAGTCTGACAAGCAAATGTGTGGTTCAAACATGAGTTTTTTTCCCGTTCGAGATGCGGTCGATTCGACATTTACGCCTCAGTTGATTCGGATGTGCGGTTGATTGATTCGAGGCGTCTTAAAAAAAACACCATTAGTTTTGCTCTCGAATATGACACATATGATATGATTGACGCGAAGAATATAAAAGCAATCACCGTTTAGCTTTAGCGAAAATTACTTGGAAGGCCTGCGAGACTTGGGTGTCTTGCAGAGCCCTCTTTTCCTATATCAAAAAGGCCTAGCATTTATTACAAACTTGTCGAGAAATGCTTAATGGACACGTGTCTCTACCCATTAATTATCGTTCGTAATTAAAAAAAAAAAGTATTTCACCTAAACTTTGTGAAATCGACTTTATGTGGGGACACCGGTAGCACAAGAGAGAACCACCATTTCACATAAAATTTTATGTGAATCCGACATATGCGCCACCCATGCACGAATTAATTGACCAAAGTTGATTTCTTTACTTTTTATATAAAAATTACAAAGTCACCCTTTAACTTTATAATATTTACAACTTTTTATATAACAAACTTCATTCGTCAAATATTTAGCAAATATAGTGAATTTGTTAATAAAAAAATACCTTCAAGAGCTCTAAATTCAACAAAAGAGCCAATATTAATATTGAAGTTGATTATATATATCAACTATTTTGAAATTGAAAACTAAAACTTACCATAACCTTAGTAAACCCAACTAATTTTATAAAAATATTGAAGTTGATTATATATATCAACTATTTTATAAAAATAGTGCATTTTTATCTATGGTTGACGAATACTAGCGGATGTAGATATGATTAGTTGACCGTTTGTATATGTATTTTCATATCTGTTACCAAATGAAAGTTTGTGTATGTTATATATCACAAGTTATGTAAATGCGATAACTAAAGTTTTGTAGATGAGTTAAATGAAAATAGTAGATGGGTTAAATAAAACATAAAAAATACAAGATAAAGATGATACAAATTAAAAGCGAAAGTCTAGTAGATGGGTTAAATAAAACATAAAAATACAAGATAAAGATGATACAAATTAAAAGCGAAGTCCAATTTAAACATCAACGATAAACGGTATCCTTGTGGTAAACCTCAACAATGTTTTTCAAAGTGATGTTAAGGTAATGGTTATGTGGTTTTGGTGTGAACACCGAGGCGTTCTTTAGTATCAAAACGACCGACACCGATAGACTTGACGTAACCCTTATCCTCTTCTAGTACTTTGTGATGAATTGTACCGGACATTGTTCTGATGGATCTTTGAGTGTCACGGTTAGGTCACCAAGAAAATTTGGTGTACAAGACTTGATGACGGCTACAACCGCTTCAAGCTTCCCTTTTTACAAAAGGTTTTCATATCGCCTAAACAAGCATCTACCCCATCCCAAAAGCATCTAGATAGCTGCCGCCGCTTAGCCATGGGCCACGCAGAAAATGATCATCTTGGATGCATCCTCCTCTATTCTCCGACATACTCTTGGGTTGGCATTACAGACGAAGGGCCTCCTTCCCAATGTCTCGTAATTTTATGCAGCCATTTGAAGAATACCCGTGGACCGGTATTATCCTTGTGGTCTATTGTACTTGCATTTTCCCAGGATGATCAATGTACAAATGTATTATACCATCGGAAGCACAAGCACACGTAACAAATAAAATAACGTCGTTGTTGTCTTTAATCTCGATCGTTGTGTCGATGGGCTTAGCCTAAACGACAATCGAGTTAGATGTTGCATCCAACTCGAATTTGTTCACCAACATTTCAACCATTAATGAGTAAGTGATGTCACCGTACATAATGACACCACTTTCCTTGCCATTGAAATGTAATTTACATTTGAATTTCTGGAAATTAGCCGACATGAATATCAAGATGGTTCAAACATGAATATCAATGTTCCAGAATTTGGTTTTCGAGATATGGTTAAGTATCTAGAGAGAAAATTACCAACAAATGTCAACTTTCTAATGAGGGTTTCAAGAAGAAAAAACAAGATAAACCTTCATGTTCAAAAAAGTTATTTGACTAGTGACTAAGTCTGGTTATGTTCAACTTGTAATGTCACTCTATGCTACTTTGTCGTTTTATTGAATGAAATTCGTTTTCTTTCTTTCATTCATATAAAATGCTAGAGTTCTACATATAATACTTAACTTTTATTCATTACACTACCAAAGTGAAATACTACATCGAAATAAAAATATAAAGTACGATACATGAAAAAATTATACCATTAAACATTAAATCCTAAAAGTTGCTTGTCGACAATGTTAGAAGAATTATTGATTCTTTGTTGGGCCTAATGAAGAATGAGCAGAATCTCCTTCAACCCCAATCTGTTAGGGTTTAGGGTTTATGGTTTAGGGTTTAGGGTTTAGGGTTTAGTGTTTAGGGTTTAGGGTTTAGGGTTTATGGTTTATGGTTTAGGGTTTAGTGTTTAGGGTTTAGGGTTTATGGTTTAGGGTTTAGTGTTTAGGGTTTAGGGTTAGGGTTTAGGGTTTATGGTTTAGGGTTTAGGGTTTAGGGTTTAGGGTTTAGGGTTTAGGGTTTAGGGTTTATGGTTTAGGGTTTAGGGTTTTTTTATCACATAATTGTATACGAAATATGACATGATAGAGACTACTCGGGGCCCTTATAGAGACAAAGATGTGGTGGTATACAAGCTTTTTTTTATCACATAATATTATACACGAAATATGACAAGAATATGACTTGTCGAAAAACTTTATAGAGACAAAGATGTGACTAGTAAATAAACTTTTCTTTTGATCACATAATTGTATACACGAAATATGACATGATAGAAACTACTCGGGGCCTTATAGAGACAAAGATGTGACCGTATACAAGAAATATGACATTTGTTTGACTTGTCACGAAAACAAAATTTTTATCACATAATATTATACACGAAATATGAAACATGTTAATTACTTTTTGCAAACACACATGGTAATATTACGCTATAAATAACACTTCCACGAAAATTGAATGTGTATACATCTCCACAATACTTACAAAAAGAAAATGGCATTGAATTTACATAAATTCAAATGTATGTTACATTACGGTGAAATAAAGCGCGGTGTGATTATGGATCACGATATAACATATTCAGGGTTAGTTGATATGGTGGTGAATAAGTTTAAATTGAAGCAAAATGCCCGAGTAAATTTAAATGTGAAAGTCCTTCACCGACTTTCGACTCGATATTCTGAGCGACAACGAGGTAAACTTTTTGTTCAATGTGCTTTAGAGTCTCCTGAACTTGTACACTTGTATGTTTCGCAAACTAAAATAATGGAAGAAACAACAAGTTTTGGTTCAACTCGGCAAGTGCCGAGTTTTATACTTTTTCCTCCAATGGTAGAAGAAAACATCGCCCATCAAATGATTTTCAAAACAATGACTATAACTATAAAGATGAACCAAATTTCACAAAACCGGGGTCATCATTCGGTTTCGATTCGGATAACGAGCAGGAAGATGATGACTCATATTATAAAGATGAGGCAAACTTCACAAAACCGGGTCATCATTTTCATTTCCTTCATTGTTCCATATTCACTATTGTTTAAAATCAATTAAGTACGTAAAACAATATTAACGATGAATAATGGTGAAATTAACATAAGTAAAACACACGAGGTAATTTTCAACATCATATTCTTATTAGAAATAAATCAAAGAATACGTTACCCAAGTACTTGCGGAATAGTACTTGGGATTGAAATGACAAAGTTTGGGTGACTCATCTCTAAGCTTAGGCTAAGTCTAAGCACAACTCTTAGAACCCAGCGAGCTAGCTCAAGGATAAAGTTGTGTTGGAGGGTGAAAAGTTGGCTTGTGTGTATGTGTGTTTTACAATTGAAGCTTAAACTTTTCACTCTTCTTCTTATGCTATTTATACAAGTATGATATTTAACTTTAACCTGAAGACAAAAACATAGAACTCAAAGAACATGAATCTTGAAGGATTCGATTCATTTTGTCTTTCTATTTATAGTAGGCGGCGAGACTATTTCCTTTGACGAGAATCGCCGCTTACTATAAATGGAAAGATATGATTTTAGAAGATTGTGACCATCGTAGACGGATAAAGACTTGAGGACTTAGTTTTATCGGGTAAAACTTTCCCGCTTTATCCACTCACTCTTCGATCTTTAAAGCCTTGGCCTCTTCCTTCATTTGTCTTGATGTTTAGCGGTTGGAGAGTCGTAGGGATTCGGTGAGTTATTGTCATCACTCATTGAATCCACCATCTTCTTCTTGACTTAGTCTTCACCCTTTAAGATCCGCCTTGCAGTGGAGAGGCGATACTTTGCCTCGTACTAAGTATCTCGAAGATGGCTCACCGAGAGACTATGCGCTCGATGACGATTGTGTTTAATGGATTAAACACTTAGGATATTTTCTATTCAAATCCAAGATTAAGGGTTTGGGTATTCTTGAACCCAACACCTTCAAATGACGAACAAGAAGATGATGGCTCGAGTTATAAAGATGAGGCAAATTTTACAAAACCGTGGTCATCATATGCTTTTCTATCGGATAACTAAGATGATGAAAATGATTGTTTTGATGAAATAAATAAAACCAAACACCGGGTAACCATAAATGGCCAAAATTTTTGACCATATCCCGAAGTTCGAACCACCACTTTACACGCCAAAACCTATGCCTACAAAGGATTATAACAAAAAAGCAAGTAAAATCAATAAGGTTTTTTAACTAGGCGGAATTAGACTTGGCATATGTGTTGAAAGCTTTACAAGATGGTTATGAATTTGTTTCGAAAAAACTAACCCTAAAACTTACAACATAAAATCGTCCATTATGCACAATGTGCATGGTATATTAATGCCGACGTTGGCCAAATTGAGATGTTTTTCAAATTACAAGCATGAATGATATTCACACGTGTCCCGTAACCCAAACATATCCTAACCATCGAAATGCAAACAAAAAGTTATTGCTCACATTATGAAAGATAAATTAGAAGATGGTAGCCGTGATTTGAAAGGGAGAGATATACAAAAATATATCATGGCACAATATAAAACATCTATATCTTACCAACAAGCATGGAGAGGGAAGGATTATGGGTTACAATTGTTAAGAGGTTCACCATTAGAATCGTTTGAAATGCTACCAGTATTCTTGTCACAACTTAAAAAAAAAAACCGGGGACGGTCACACGTATCAAGAAAATCAATCGAGGGTTCGGTAAGTCTTGTTCAATTTTTTATAAGTGCATGCAAAACCCGTTGCTATTATAATTTTAAAATTGTTTATCTGCAGATTCTTACGTTTGTGAACCATCTTCGCCACTACTTATAGTGGACGCCGGCGCATTAAAGGGAACTTACAAGGGTACAAATTTGCAAGCCGTTGGGATGGACGGAAACAACCAAATTGTGCCTATTACTTACGGAATATGCGAGAGGGAGACTAGTGATTGTTGGTCATGGTGGATGTCGATTACTTAGAGAGTGCATCGGCGATAACCCCAATATGATTATCATATCGATAGGCATCCCGCAATAGCTTCGATGAGGAATGAGTTTAGTCGGCGTTTCATGGTATTTGTTGTCGACATCTAATGATGAACATTTCCTTGAAAAGCAATAAAGTTAAAGGTCTATCTTGGGGCATATGCAAAGCGATACTCCCGATGAGTGGCAACGACAAATGAACATACTCCCGGTCAGTACAACCTGAAGCACACCGAAAGCTAATGGCGGTGATCCTAGACGCGGTCTCGAGCACATTGCCCACGTAGCCGTTACAATTATTGTACATCTAACGATGTCGAGTCTCGTTAATGCATGTCTTGTATTGTCTGAGCTACCGATATGATGTTGACCGACACGTCGCAAGTGTGGTTCAAAAGTGGTATTTTAAGCGTCGGGAAGGCTGCGGTATTTATTGTTTAAAACATAACGTACTCAAGAACAAATTTACAAGTAACAAATTTACAAGTATGTGAGGCAATAATAACATAACGTTTTTTATAATGACAATATCGATACGTTTTGTTTTTCTCATGACATCTCTAATTTATTTAAGTAGAGAGAACTTGACTTGAAATAACACAAACCCAAATGAGATTCAATTTTATACACCATCATAAACACAAAAATAAGTTCATTACATTTTATAACAAAATTAAATTACATTTTATAACAAAAATAAGTACAAAAAATTTATGTCAAAAATACATATACAAACGGTCAACTAATCATATCTACATCCGCTAGTATTCACAACCATAGATAAAAAATGCACTATGTATTTCTTAAATATTTGACGAATAAAGTTTGTTATATAAAAATTTACAAATATTAAAAAGTGTAGGGTGGTTATGGTAAGTTTTAGTTTTCAATTTCAAAATAGTTGATAGATAATCAACTTCAATATTTTTATAAAATTGTGCATACGTCGAAAGAATATTAATATTGCCTGTTTTGTTCGTAATTTAGAGCTTCTTGACGGTATTTTTTTATTAACAAATTCATATATATTTCTTAAATATTTGACGAATGAAGTTTGTTATATAAAAAAGTTGTAAATATTATAAAGTTAAAGGGTGACTTTTGTAATTTTTTATATAAAAAGTAAAGATAATCAACTTTGGTCAATTGGTCAGGCATGGGTGGCCCACATGTCGGATTTCACATAAAATTTTATGTGAAATGGTGGTTTCTCTCTCTTGTGTCAGTCGGTGTCCCCACATAAAGTCAGATTTCGCCACAAAGTTTAGGTGAAATACTTTTTTTTGTTTTTTTGTTTTTTTAATTACGAGCGTATAATTAATGGGGTAGCGACACGTGTCCATTAAGCATTCTGCGCAAGTTTGTGGCGAAATCTTGCTGCGCCTTTTGATATAGAAAAAAGAGGCCTCGCAGACACCCAAGTCTCGCGAGGCCTTCCAAGTAATTTTCGCATGTCAATGCTTACATTCACCGCCAACATCAGTGCTAACTACTATAACTAACTACTGCTTACATTATCTTTTAAAAATACTAGAAAGTAAAACCATAAACACTACATTACTAGTGTTGGAAAAGTATAATAAATTACAACTGTCATCAGCATAAGTTCTTCTAGGGCTGAGCAATCTCGACCGACGACCGACTCCGACCGACACAAACCGACCTTAACTCGGGTCGGGACTCGGTTTGGGTTTTCAACCTTGTCGGGACTCGGGATTGTTTTGGGATAACACAAACCATACAAACCGGTTTGTTTCGGGACTCGAGATTGTTTTGGGATAACACAAACCATACAAACCGGTTTGTTTCGGGACTCGGGTCGGGATTTGGGATTACCCGAACTAAAATCGGGTCGGGATTTTGTTAGGATTTTCAGCCTTGTCGGTTTCGTGATGGGTCGGGATCGGGTCAGGACGGGTCGGTTTCGGCCCGATACTCAGCCCTAAGTTCTTCCACCACATATTCCTTCCAAAACATAAAAAATAAAGAATTGAATTGCACATTTTGAAGATTGATTAGAACACTTTATCTATGTATTAAATACTTGTATAATACTGATATTTTTGCTTCAATTGCTTGTATACTAGAGTGTGCAAATAAAACAATTAAATGTGCAAATCATCTTCTATAAAAAAAATAGTAGTCTTTCCGTCTCAAATCAATGGTTCATGTTTCCTTTTGATATGAACCAATTTAATTATTCGCTTATGCTACAACCATAAAGGGTTACAAAAACATACACAAAAAAATGAGGTGTTATGTTTCAATCAAGTAATAAAAATATTAAAGATAAATTATTGCAAAACCAAATCATTTTGTTAATGGCTTTATATAAATCTTTTATGGCTTTATATAAATCTTCACTTTTTCATCTTTTACTAAAAGAAAAAATATTATCAACCCGACCAAACCCATCTATACCGTAACCAACAAATCTATATTCTATACCCGACTCACTTACACTCATGTTTCTAAAAAGCGAACCCATTTAAACCCAAATCCATCTAGACCACCCAACCTAGGGTCGAGCATCGCCGCCTCGACCGAATCTCGACAAGCTCGAATCCCGACAAGCAGTAACACAAACCGAGTCCCGACCGATTAAGCCGGTTGCTTTGGGACGGACGGACGGACGGGGCAGGATCGATTGGTTTGATCGGTTTTGTTTGTTGTTTTGGTTTCGGCCCGTCCCGACCCGATCCCGACAAGCCCAATCCCGACTAAACGAAAACACAAACCGAGTCCCGACCGTTGAGATCGGTTCGATTTGGGACATGATTCGGGACTCGGGATCGGGACGGGATTCGAGTCGGTCGGTTTTTCTCACCCCACCCAACCTACCTATTTTACCACTTTAGGTAAAACTGTAAAAAGTAAGAAAATTTAACTCTGTTTGTTTTCTTTTGGCCGACGGTACCTTTTACCCTGTTTTTGTTGTTTCTTATATCTACACTTCTTTCCTTGCTGTCCTTCTTCTTCTTCAACCTCCCCTCCCCTTAAATCTGCTCTTCACCTTTTGCACCAAAATAAAAAATCTGCCATTGACTTCCAACAAAACCCAACAAAACCCAGATCCCATATGCCCCTAAAACCCATCTAATGAAAGGAACAAACGGAAGCCAATGGACAACAATAGGCCTAGTCTCATCATGGTACGCCTCAAACATAGGCGTCCTCCTTTTAAACAAGTACCTCCTCTCCAACTACGGCTTCAAGTACCCGATCTTCCTAACCATGTGTCACATGACAGCCTGTTCTCTCCTCTCCTACATTGCTATTGTCTGGTTCAAGGTTGTCCCTTTGCAAATGATCAGGTCTAGATCTCAGTTTGGCAAGATTGCTGTCTTGTCTTTTGTCTTTGTGGGAGTGTGGTCTCTGGGAATGTTTCCTTGAGGTTTCTGCCTGTCAGCTTTACGCAGGCGGTCGGGGCGACTACGCCTTTTTTTACGGCGGTTTTTGCGTATGTTATGACGGTGAAAAGGGAGGCGTGGTTGACGTATTTGACGTTGTTGCCGGTTGTTACGGGCGTGGTTATTGCTAGTGGGGTAAGAACAAGGAAATTTTGTTAATTTATTTTATTTTGTTATTATTGTGTTAGTGAGGCGTTTTATGTGACTAGTGTAATTTTATGTTATAGACGTTTTTTAGTTCCGTAAAATAGGAATTAGGGTCCTAGTTTGACATAGGCGTCCTTCTGTTGAACAAATACCTCCTCTCCAACTACGGATTCAAGTACCCGATCTTCCTAACCATGTGTCACATGACAGCTTGTTCCCTCCTTTCCTACATTGCTATTGTCTGGTTCAAAGTTGTCCCTTTGCAAATGATCAGGTCTAGATCTCAGTTTGGCAAGATTGCTGTCTTGTCTTTTGTCTTTTGTGGGAGTGTGGTGTCTGGGAATGTTTCTCTCAGGTTTCTGCCTGTGAGTTTTACGCAGGCCGTTGGGGCGACTACGCCTTTTTTTACCGCGGTTTTTGCGTATGTTATGACGGTGAAACGGGAGGCGTGGTTGACGTATTTGACGTTGTTGCCGGTTGTTACGGGTGTGGTTATTGCTAGCGGGGTAAGAACAAGGAAATTTTGTTAATTTATTTTATTTTGTTATTATTGTGTTCGTGAGGCGTTTTATGTGACTAGTGTAATTTTATGTTATAGACGTTTTTTAGTTCCGTAAAATAGGAATTAGGGTCCTAGTTTGACATAGGCGTCCTCTTCCTAAACAAGTACCTCCTCTCCAACTACGGATTCAAGTACCCGATCTTCCTAACCATGTGTCACATGACAGCCTGTTCTCTCCTCTCCTACATTGCTATTGTCTGGTTCAAGGTTGTCCCTTTGCAAATGATCAGGTCTAGATCTCAGTTTGGGAAGATTGCTGTCTTGTCTTTTGTCTTTTGTGGGAGTGTGGTCTCTGGGAATGTTTCTCTCAGGTTTCTGCCTGTCAGCTTTACGCAGGCTGTCGGGCGACTCGCCTTTTTACCGCGGTTTTGCGTATGTTATGACGGTGAAGCGAGAGGCGTGGTTGGCGTGTTGGCGTTGTTGCCGGTTGTTACGGGTGTGGTTATTGCTAGCGGGTAAGATCCTTTTTAGTTGTTAAGGGCGTGTTTTGTTAATGAGGCGTTTAGTATAATTAAGATACTAGGAGATGGAACATGCAAAAGGGTGCAGGTTCAGGTTCGTTTAGTAGATACTTATGAATTAGTAGTTAAGGACGTGTTTTGTTAATGAGGCGTTTTAGTATAATTAAGATACTAGGACACGGAACAGGGGGAAGGGCCCAAAAGGGGTGCATGGGGTCAGGGTTTAGACTTTTTTAGAGTACTAGTTTGGCGTAGGGGTCATAAGTCATAGGAAGTGGCAGCCTCACTTTTGGAAATTTAACGTTTGTGGAATAGGCTCTTCCTACCTTTGAACTATTTTACGCTCCTGCCTGTTGTTACGGGCGTGGTTATTGCTAGCTGGGTAAGGGTTTTTGTTAGTTCGTATGATGTGTTTGTTTCAGTCAAATGATTATCTGTTATGTAAAATAGGAATTAGAGTACTAGTTTGGTATAGGGATCGTGAATTTATAGGAAACTGTTTATAGTTAGTCAACGGAATAGGCTCCTACCTTTGAACTATTGGTTACCAAAGACGTCTTCAATTTGGAAGAAGCTAATTGTGACGCTGAGGCTTTTATGTGCGACAAAACAGACTACTTGTAATTTAATGTTAACACGTCACAGAAACATAATAGAGGCTACTAGTGTCAGCTTGTTAGTCACTTGATATCATAACGAGACTAAAATTGTTTGCTTATTTATAATTACCTCATTTTGCTGTACCTAATGCATGTTGGTTATCTTGTTCCTTGCTTCTGTTTCCTTGTACTTGGTTGGGCTATATTTGCCGTGGACATAGGCTTCTATCCTGCTATATTTGCTCATTTATTCAATTTGGAAGCAGCTAATTGTGACGGGTAGGCTTTTGAGTGCGACAAACCAGGCTACTCGAGATTGTTTATAATGACACAAACTAGGCATTTGGTGCAAAGCTATGTAAATGCAATATTAACATAGTATAGAGACATCTCATGTGACCTTTGTTCTAATAGTTACAGAAAATGATGTACTAGAGGTAGGTAGCATGTTAGTGACGCTTCTTTGCTTAGTGTTTGATTACCTCATTTTTTGTACTCGATTTAAGTTAGTTATCTCGTTACTTGTTTCTGTTTATGTGTACTAAGTTGGGCCATCTTTGCCATGGAATCAGTCAGAGAAGCGTCGAACATCAAGTACATAGGCTTCTGTCCTGCCTGCACTATCCATAAACTTCAAATGCAAATTGTAACCCATAAAGTTGGTCTAGAAGAGTTTAGGCAATAATGTATTCCTCATTTCTGCTCGCATATGAATGGCTAGCTGATTTATGTCGAGAGTTTTAAAGCTGGTCTTGATTGATGATAGTATACGGCAGTCACAAAAAATGCGCTTAAGTTTTCCTCGAGCCTATCATTCTACAGGGATGCCCTTATCTGCTCTTTTATTCTGATATTGTCAAAAGTTGTTTCTTTTTAGTTTATGCCTTTACGTAGTATCTTGTTATTTCCACAACATCCAGTTTTGGTCAATAATATACGGATTGCTTTTCAAATCGGCACTTGTCTTAATAGTATGAGTTTGGATACATGGCTTAGAGTGTAGGAACCAAGGATCAGCCATAAATACTTAAGTTGTGGTAATGCAACTGTTTGGATCACTACGGCCCAAAATTGCGCCAAGTCCAACATATAACCCCAACTGCGGTTTTATCGTTAAACCAATTGGCAATAGAAGGAGTTGCCCACCAAACTTATATGTTAACTTTGAAATAATTATTTCTACCAATGTGTGACCTGTGGTTTTGTATACATTTACACTTTTACAGTAATATACTGTTGTTTAAGTCTGAATTCCTTTTGAGTGCTTATCCCTATCTAAACAAGTTGCAGAAGAAGTTATCCTTTGTAGTATGAATTCCTCTATGAGCTTATTTACCATGTGCAGTTTATGCATTTCCATGTAATTGTTGATTCTTTTCTGGGATACATGGAATTTTACAGAATGTTAGCACTGAATGATCTATATTTTGTACTGCTATATGTTGTTGTTGGCACTGCGTTCTTTAATTCATAAGTGAGATTCAGGAGCTACTACTCAAGTGTTTCTAGTGGTGGAATAAGGTATATGGATGTTATTGCTAACCCTTCTGCTAATTTTCGGAAAAGGCAGAAGGTGCATTTTCCTTTAGTGTTGTTGTCCTCACTTAAATGCTTGATAGGACTGGAGTAAGATCAATAGTGATGTTCCTCGAAGCGTATTATCACTGGTGAGGGTGTTTTCTAAGGAAAGAACAAAGATATATGTTACATGGGGAGATAGTATGAGACCATGAGGTCATTATTATGACTATGCTTTCTAAGGAAGCTTTTAAATATATTATAACGAAAGGATTACAATATCTCCCAAGCCCCGTGCTATGTTTGTAGGTGATATCTGAGTGTGGGCCCCCCTAGTCAGAGTGTAATTCTAAGGGGAGGATTAAGTTCCCATTCGGTGGGAGGGTGTGGCTCCCAAGTGGAGGAATCTGGTGGGTAGCAAGCATAGGTTACGTCATTAAAATAGTACTATTTCCTCCTAAAATCCTAACTGACGTGTAATATTGACTTGCCAGAAGTCTTCATGACTTACTCTGTTGCTCAGTGTGCTTAAGGAGGATTATAAGCAGGATGTTTAGGGGGATTTGTAGAGTAGATAATGAATCTAACTATTACGGAGTAGTATTTAACTTCTGAATGTAGTCTAGTTTATAGATATCAGAATTATCATTCAGTAGAATCGCATAGTTAATAATAGTGTATGCGTTTCAATATATCTACGTGACACTGATTTCCTGAATGATCATTGTACTAGTATTCATATATCTGGAATTATCATTTCTTCTTTATGCATATGAACCTACATATTTTTTGTGGCAGGGTGAACCAAGTTTCCATTTATTTGGATTTCTCATGTGTATTGGTGCTACTGCTGCAAGAGCACTAAAGTCGGTGCTTCAAGGAATTTTGTTATCGTCAGAAGGGTATTCCCTTTACTTTCGTTGGTGGTTTAATATTAACTTATATTTTTCTTGCTGAGAATATAATTAACCGTAACTGTGTTCTATTATAATTATAGGGAAAAACTGAATTCCATGAACCTGTTGCTGTACATGGCTCCTGTAGCTGTTGTGATATTACTTCCTGCAACATTGATCATGGAAGACAATGTGGTTGGCATCACCATAGCTCTTGCTCGAAAAGATGTTAACATTGTTTGGTATCTGCTCTTCAATTCTGCTATGGCATATTGTGTAAACTTGACGAATTTCTTGGTTACCAAGCACACAAGCGCGTTGACACTTCAGGTATGTCTGATTGATTATAGGCGTATTTTTGGTTCATTCATTTTCAATTTTTGTGCTGAAATTCTGTGTACGTGCTTTCTTTGCTTGCTGATTTTTCGGGTGAGATGTTTCTGTGAATGTTCCTATATGCTCTTAAATTTCATAAACTGTTGCTGTTTCTTCTGAATGTTCCTACATGCTCTTTAATAGTGCAACACAAGGGTCATGTGCATCTGTATAAAACTGTATTCGCGTTCTGGTGTTACACTCAAGAGATTGTTTTGGACTGTATAGATATTATAATAAAACATACTGTAAAATGTTTCCATGTGAGTATGCGATTCTTGAAATTTCTAACTGATAGGTTGATGCGGATCAAATGAATCTTTGAATTAAGAAAAACTAGGGACTTAAGGTACATTAATTTTGATAATGTGATGTTTATGGTAACACTTTTTTTTGATGATGTGTTTAGTGTAATTATGCGGTCACCTTCTTTTTGGAATTCATATCTTACACTATTTTTGGCTTGCTTTTTATGGATGCTGTATGCTATTTGGCTTTCATTGAATTATGTCACAGAACTTATCAAAATTATCTCACATGATGTACTGAAATGGCTAAGCGTGTATGAAGTTTCAACTGTATAGGTAGTCATGTTTTTGTGTATGGCAACACGAAATTATTAAATTGCTTACCTTTTGAAAAGTATTCTCCTCTCTGGCGAAAAATGTCATGTACTCAAAGTAATACCGGTGCTAGTGGTTAAGGACTTAAGGGACAGTTTGACAGATGTGATGTTAACACTGAATGCTTTAAGAAACAGAAACTTGTCAGTTCCGATATGTCATTAGATGTCGAAAGTTTCTGTTTTGTAGATCAAACCTTACGTTTTTCCTATTCACATACCAGGTACTTGGAAACGCTAAAGGAGCGGTTGCTGTCGTGGTGTCAATTATGATTTTTAAGAATCCGGTGTCGGTAACAGGGATGCTAGGATACTTGCTTACCGTCCTTGGAGTGATTCTTTACAGCGAAGCTAAGAAGAGGACCAAATAAACCTCTTATCGGAGCAAAATATTAGCTGATTCTTTTTTGGGAGGAAAAACTTCAAGTACGATTCGTTGTTCATTAAAGTCCCATGTATTTCGATAATTTTTTTCTTTTTGGTTTTGACTGATGAACACTTTCCATTTGTATCTTGTGACATGATTATGGGTTTACAATTATACGGTTGTATAAATACTGTAGAATATCATCAAATGAACATGAATACCTGACTGTTCAACTTCATTCTAGTTGTTCTGTTCTTGCTCGATTTTCCGTTTGATTTTTCTTATGCAAATCACTTATCTTTTCATCTTTAGTTTTTCATGAAACAGGATTCTAAAATTGTAAACATGTAAATGGCAGGTTTAACATGTGATGATGTACTAAAGGCTTAGGATGGAGACATCCGTAGATTTTGTGAGGCAGTGTTAATTTTGTTAAAAAAACAACGATCTTTATTAAATGCATCCGATATCCAAAAAATGTGTTTGTAGTATTGTTTAATTTATTCTAAATGCGTCTGGTCGATTTGTATTATGGTTCCGTCTTTGTAAAGGTTTACCAGAAATGCAATTTGAGTGTGATGTAACCCAATTGGAATGGCATTGTGACAAGGATTCCAATTACATAAGAATATAGGTGTGAGTAGATATTATGCTTTACAAAGATGTTTCACTTGGATTTTTTTTTTCTTTTCAATTAGGACATTTTTTATTATTTTTTTTTATAATTAATATTTTACATAGCTCAAAGTTTAGTTTCTATATATGAGATGCTAAGAAAGAGATATTACTATATATACTATACATCAAGATGTGTGTCACACTGCAGTGTGAAACACATTAAACGCTAAGTTTAGAATGACAAAAATAAATTTCGAGGTTTAAGCGTCGCGTAGTAAGTCAAGTTGGCAAAAATAGTCCCTAAAATTTAAGTGTCACGCAGTAAGTCCTTTTGAGCGATTTGGCAAAAATAGTCCCTATCCAAACTCACGCTCTAAAAGCAATCCCACGCGTCACGCGGCCACACTCGCTTATTTACTAATTACCAAGCGCTTTTACAAAACAAACAAATTATGAACACTGCTAATTTTGTCAGAAATAACTATGACTTACTTTATTACAAGTAACGATACTTTCATTCTAAAATAGTGTCTTTCGGCCAAATTCATATAGTTAAAAAAAAAATCACAAGTGTTATTTTATTTTTTGCTACCAATTTTATTTTTAATTAATTAATTAATGAATCTTCAGAATTTTGTAATGACATTCTAAAATAAGAGTAACATGTTAAAAGCAACTTAATTTATATAGGGTTACACTATTCTTCTGAAATACCCATACCGCCACCTTTGTCCTGGGAATATTCCTTCGTCCCCCGCTTTTTCAAGACATCACAATTTTTGTCAATTTACTGTTAGTATTTACGGCGGTTTTAAGCGTTTTCTTATTAAACATTATATTTACGATTCGCGTTTTCGGGTTTATACTTTTGATATAAACAAAATTATAAAAAAAAAAAAAAAAAAAAAAAAAAAACATAGGGGGTATATATAAAATATATACCGTATTAATAACTCATCCCTTTATATATTTTTGATAGTTTAAACTTGTGCCCACTAGGCACATGCTAAAGTATCTTGGTTTTTGTGTATTTAAAGAGAAAATATATCTAAACATGGTAATTTATATCTATAATTAATGTTCATTAAATCCATTTTTTGTTATAAAAGAAAACAAATGTTCATATAATTAGCAAAATCCTTTAAAAAAGACAAATCTTAACTACATTATATTGTATATTTAGGACATTTTTTTTTAAAAAAAATTGTTAAAAAATAAGCCTACACACTTACTATACAAAAAAGGCTTAAAATTCAATACATCTCATTACAGTATTAAAATTCAAATGCTGATGTTTCAATTAAGTTAAATACAGTTTTCAAATCATTTGTAAGTCATTATTAAAAACGTGACACATCTAAAACATCAACAATAAAGCTGAATGTAGTAATATTTAGTCATAAAATACCCGCCGCTAGGGGTGTCATTCGGGCTGATCCGACCTGAACCCGACCCGAGTCAATTCGGGTCGGGTCAATCGGGTTCAAAATTATATTCGGGTCAACCCGAATTGACCCGAGTTCTAAACAAGGTCGGGTTCGGGTAAAATTTTTTAGCCTTGACCCGACCCGAACCCGACCGACCCTACAACAACACTTTTATAATGTAAAAACTCGGGTTGACCCCAACCGAATCGACCGACCAGTTAACCCGAGTTCTAAACAAGATCGGGTTCGGGTATAAAATTTTAAAGCTTGACCCGAGTTGAACCGAACCCGACCGGAACAACCCGAATAACACCCCTACCATGCACATTACGAAATGGCAAGACCCTGATAATTATCAAGAGAGTTTGACCAACAAACAAAAAAAAAAAAACATTAATAAAGGGTGACGAGGATGCATTAATGTTACATAAAAGTAGTTGGATGCCAAGTTGATGGTGTCACATTTCCCAAGGAAGAATCTCCCTTTCTGTCTGTTTTTGCTCATCATCTTCTTCTTTCTCTTTCTTTCTTTCGTTGCATTAAACCACAGTAGTCTAAGAGAAAAAAAGATGGTGGGTGGTGGCGGAGATTCCAAAGCAGCTGATATATCATTTGCCGGTACCTTTGCTAGCAGTGCTTTCGCTGCTTGTTTTGCTGAGGTACCCATATTTCCTTCCTTTCTTGTTCCTAGTACTGTATCCAGGACGGGACCAAATATGACCGGGTGCACAATTTTTTTAAACTGTAATATAGAAACACATTTCGATGGAACGAAGTCATTTAGGATGCATTTCGAGAAAATCAATGTTTTCTTATAATATTAATACTACATCGAAAAAATCCATAAGTGTCCCGGGCACCCGCGGGACACCCCAGCTCCGTCCCTGACTGTATTACGCAATGTTTTGAAAACCGGGTCTTTAACCGACTCACCGAGTTACCAGTTCAACCGGTTTCTAAAAAAAGAAAAAAAACTTTTATTTCTAACAACGCAATTTTTTTTTTTGAGAACCGGGTTGACCCAGGTGGCTTCAAACCTTAGGTTTCGAAAATGATGAACCCGGTTTAATTTGGGCTTCTTTTACCAGACCGGTTTAACCGGCTGTGTCGAACCGGTTTAATAACAAGTAAACAAATTAAGTTACCGGGTGCATAAATTTTTTTACGAGGAAATAAAAATGAACTAAAAGGTAAAATAAAAAAGGCATGTATTTATTTTTACATATTAGTGGATTAACTAAACTAGACATGTATGTTGTGACACAAAATTTCGAGACTAGGTTCGTTTAAGGGAAGTAGGGATTTTTAACGAAAATTTACACTAAGCCGCAAACATCCATTGGGTTCGCGGAAACCCTCATAGGTCATCCCCTGCTGCTGCAACCATTTTAGTCGAGCTTTATCTACCTCGAAATATGTAACTAGTCAATATCGATCTTATAAAGGCTTGCCTCAAGTTATATCGAGCTAGCTTTCTAGTCATATACATGTTTTCCATATATCTTATATGTATATGTATATTTAAGGGCTTAAATGTTAAATATCCCTGCTGTTAGATACTGTACTTATTTAGGAATGTATCGAGTTTTTCAAGCCAAATTCAGACGTTATCTTTAATATAAAGCTGAGTTGGTTTAAATTATTAAGAATAAAGCAAGCTTTTCGAGCCGAACCAAATCTGTCTTGAGCCTAGCTTGAGCTTCCTTTATGACCTATGAAGGGTCTCTAAGCTTGAGGTGCCATAATATTGGTCGAGTCGAGTCGAGCTCTGCCAAAGTTCAACTCAGTTGCAACCCGAACCTTAATCCTACTGTACTTACTGCTTGCATTAACAATACTGTTATGTCTACCCCACGCCAATCTTACTACTTGCAGGATTTAATCATTCTTAAGCACCAACTAGCTACCTAGTTAGCTATATTTGCTACAGATTATGTTATCTTTTTCTTTTTCAAGCTTCACTTAATAATGACTTGATGATCAGATATGCACAATTCCATTAGACACTGCAAAGGTGCGCCTTCAGTTACAAAAGAAAGCTGTTACAGGGGAAGGAATAGCCTTACCAAAATACAAGGGAATGTTGGGTACCGTAGCTACTATTGCTAGGGAAGAAGGTCTTGCGTCTTTATGGAAAGGCATTGTACCTGGTTTACATCGTCAATGCTTGTTTGGTGGTTTAAGAATCGGCTTGTATGAACCTGTACGTAGCTCCTGTTTCTTTATTTCTCGTATCCATTTTCTGCTCAAGTTACTCATATGCATTCTGCTTCTTGCCAAACAGATTAAAAACTTGTATGTTGGTGATAACTTTGTTGGAGATGTTCCTTTGACCACTAAAATACTCGCTGGTCTCACAACCGGTGCTCTTGCAATATCTGTTGCGAATCCAACGGATCTAGTGAAAGTCCGTCTCCAAGCGGAAGGAAAATTGGCACCTGGTGTCCCAAGGCGTTACTCTGGCGCATTAAATGCTTATTCCACAATCGTCAGACAAGTAATGTCCGTCACATTCTTTGTTCATTTATTGATTGTTTTTATTTACGTCTTTTATATTTGAACTGCAGGAAGGGGTTAGAGCTCTATGGACTGGACTGGGCCCAAATGTTGCACGTAATGCTATAATAAATGCTGCTGAGTTAGCAAGTTATGATCAAGTCAAGCAGGTTGTTACACACGTACACAATCATATACTGTTGAAGTATAATAAAGTTTTGTGTTTTGACGAGGTCTAAATTTATATGTTTAATTCTGATATTACTGCAGACAATACTGAAAATCCCCGGGTTCACTGATAATGTCCTCACACATCTATTATCGGGTTTAGGTGCCGGATTTGTTGCTGTTTGTGTTGGATCCCCTGTTGATGTGGTACTACAACTTATTCACAGTTTAATTATATTCTCCTAATCAAAATATTTAGAGAAATCTAGCTCAAGTACACATAGTTACGCATCATCCATTATAGTTATCTTGTCGTTTATGTTATTTTTGACCTTAATAATGACTGCTAACGACCCACTTTGGACTGAATTTCATTACTCATTTGTCTCTTCTTCCATAAAGCATTTCATGTCAACAAAGTATACGAAAGGCAAAATTTTAAACTCTCAGCCCTTTAAAACCCTCCAAAACAGGTTCTTGAATTTACACTCCATGCATCTGCAGAGTTAGTGTCAGTATCGTCAAAACTATGCTTTATGAATTAATTAAAAACTATACTTGCATGTGTTCTGTTTTTGCAGGTTAAATCAAGAATGATGGGAGATCCAAGTTACAAAGGCACCATCGATTGTTTTGTTAAGACACTGAAGAACGATGTAAGCTCTTACGCTCACTGATTCGCTTACTAGCAGGCTCATATATACAACACACTTCTCTTTTTTTTAGTGAATAGACATTCAGTTTGTGAATTGGAGAAGAATCATGTGTCTGCTAAAATGAATCGGTTTATCTTTTAAATAGCCCAAAGTAGTAATCTTGTGCCATGGACCAAATCAAGTGGACTTTATGCTCTTGTGTTTGTCTATGTTAACAGGGACCATTTGCTTTCTATAAAGGCTTTATCCCCAATTTTGGAAGGTTGGGTTCTTGGAATGTCATCATGTTTCTTACCTTGGAGCAGGTAAATACTATCATCCTCAAATATCTTTTACTATCCATCCCTTGGATATTTTTACAGTATTTATATTCTCAGATGAAGTTGAACGCTTATATAATGTCTTAGTTACATGACTGGATAGAATTTTGGTCATCGTAAATTCTTTTTTTGATACCAAATGGTATTTAAAGATATTTTGGAAAGTTGAACATTCCTTTAGAATCCACATGTTTAGTCAATTTTTTCCATCTTTGTAAGAGATAGCGAGAAAATGAGATTCTCTGTTTTGTTAGTACTTACTAAGAGTTTTTTCAATTAAGTGCTATAATTATCACTGGATTCAAGTATATAAATATACGGTACCTTAAACCTCTACCAGCATTGCATTTACCGTTATCCAAGATTTTTTTCTATCTTGCGCCCTTGTCATTTAAGGTTTCCATATATATAATTCATTGCTTTCTCCTTTGTTGGACAGGCAAAGAAGTTCGTTAAAAGCATTGAATCAGGTTGAATACAACCGTGAGCAAGTACAAGATTGCCCTTATTTTCGTTCACATATTATGCAGTTGAATAAATTCATCATTGAAGAACCATATTAAGAAGTCATTGAATATATACATGGGACTGAAGTTCTTTGTCCCTTTAACCATGGAAACTCCATTTGCCAAAACTCTGGCTAGCTCCTGTTCTTTTTACTCTCTGGCACAATATCAATGAAATTTAGTTACAGTACATTTTACTTCTGTCGATTTTTTTCCATTATGATTTAAACTTTTTGATGCCGGGTAAGTAATGGGGAGGACGAGGTATCGGGTTCGATACAAATGGACAACTATGCTTACCACTTCAAGGAATCCACCTTGAAGATACAGGGGTTCACCACTCAATGGAAACACGAAAGAGATACAGAACACAGATAGAAAGCTGAATGCTTCAATTTTATTGGTATAAATTTTATTAAACTTGACATGCCATACTTGGCTTAGGACTCACTTATTTATAAGGTTTTAGGACATAACCCTTGAACCTTGATACACCAAAAGACTTATTAAATAAGCTATGAATGATCAAAGGCTTAACATAAAGGCATAGGAGACTCAAAAGGCTTGGAACTGAAAAGATAGGACAAGATTCGGATGAATCTGCTACATAAACAGGCTGTAGTAAAACAAGCATAACTCTCTGTAGAAATCTCCAAACGCTTCACCGTTTCTTTCCCGTGAAACTAGCCACCCAGGGCTTTCAATCCATACAGGACACTTAATTCGTGGACTTCTTGATCAGTAGAGTTTAACTGTTGAAGTTGGACTAAAATAGGAAACATTTCACAGTTTTTGTGTCTTGATTACTTGTTTCAGAACTTTTGCTTGTACCTGTATCACGCTCCCCTTGTTCAAGAAGACTCGTCCCCGAGTCTCTACTTTCAGAATCTTGATAATACGGAGATAGATCAGTAACATTGAAGATATCAGAAACTTCACAACTCTCCGACAAATCTATCTCATAAGCATTATCACCAATTCGTCTGAATACTTTAAAGAACCATCAGCTGTTGGTTTGAGTTTTGCATATTTTCCAGGAGGAAATCGACCCATAAGGAGATGTATCAACACCATGTCACCCTCATTAAATTGGACATGCTTCCGATGTTTTTCAGCTCGTGTCTTGTACTTTTCATTTTGTGTCACAATTTTTTTGTGAACCTCTTCATGTAGTTTCTTAATAAACTTGATTCTTTTTCTGCATCTCCACTGAACTGCTATTTTATTTCTGATGTAGAACGGAAGCGTGAAAACAAACGCTAACCAAGGTTTAAACAAATCAAAAAGAATTTAAAGAGTAAAAGTCACGAATTTTATTGAATAATTGAATCATAACAATAAAACCAAGCCCTAAATTTATAGGGACACCAAACTTGGGGAAAAATTAACAAAATTCGTCAAGAACCGTCTTAAAACTTAAAATAAGGAAACCTATCGCGACATAGTTACGGCGTAAGTGGAAAACCCAGTTACGACGTAACAATGGAATATCCGGTTACGAAGTAACCAAACAAGACTGTCGAAAACTAGAAGAGGGGGGCGGTTTGAATAGTTTTACCGATTAAACTTCGTTTTAATATATTTAGATCGACTTATGTCAATCCTTTTTGATGTATGAATATTGATAGTTAGATATGAAAAATGCTAAATAAGAGTTAGAGTAAAGAAAGAAAACCGTTGACACAAGTATTTATAATGATTCAGCTAGAAGGTCACTTTGCTTGCCCTACTCCACTCCCCGAGTACCCAACTCGAGAGTTCGTAAACTCTACGCCACAAGCTTCTTATCTTGGCGGAAAAGCCTTCACAACGCCGCTTTTAATTAATCCGGTATAAAGCTAGATACCGGGTTCTTCCACAAGGTAGAACCAAACCTACGTCTCCTACACTTTATCTGGTTCAAGGCTAGATCCGGGTTCTTCCACAAAGTAGAACCAAACCTACGTCGCTTATACTTTATCCGGTACAAAGCTAGATACTGGGTTCCTTTACAGTGGATGAACCAATCCCGACACCACTAATTAACATAACAAATCTATGACATGATAAGTAGAATCAACTCCAAGATTCACTTCATTGGTCTTGTGACGATGACAAAGCCTAGCAACCCATGTCTTCTAGTTTGCAAGTCTTGTATGCGAATGATCGTGATCTCTCCTTTAAAAGGAACCTAGAGAATCACTAAGATAAAAGCTACATGGATGATCATTAGATCTGAGGTTAGAGAGGTAAGAATATAGAGAGAAGATATATCTAAAAGGGTTGGAAAAATGAAGAAATGACTCACTGCTTATAGGAAAATAGTGCTCGATCACACAGATTCGATGGATCCTTGAAAAGAGATCCTACCATTGTAAACCGTGGGTCCGACAATTGGGTTAGTCCAGTCCGAATTTTGGGTTAAGGGTCATGGATACCTAATATGATGTCATGCATGATGCAAATCATACTTTGGGTTATTGGTTATGGACTTTGGGTCATGGGTCATGGACTTTGGGTTATGGGTCATGGACTTTACCCATTTTGATATCATGCATGATGTAATGCACATGGGCCATGGGTTATGGGTTATGAGTAGTCCAAACTATTTACTTACACATTTATTTAGATTTTAACTATGTATTTTTATAAAAGTGTAAGTAGCAAATGTTACTTATTAAGTGTTTTATAAAAATGGTTTTGGCTTTGTATAAACTATCTAACTAGATATGTTTGATGATGTATTTGTTTAGTGAAATGAGTTAGAAAACTATTGGCTCGAAAACTTACGTATTTTATTTATTTCGTTAAAATAATTTTACGATTGTTATCAACAAAACATAAGAAAATCGAAAGATATAAATAAACGTTTTATGGTTTATTTATATTAACAAAGACTACCGACATAAAATTTAACGAGACGATTGGTAGGGCTCTAGCCTCACACCATAAGTAAACGCCTTCTACATTTTCTTTCGTTGAGACTTTTGCCACACTTTATTTGCTTCATGTACTCCTCTGCTAGATCTTCAATCATGCCCTCATTATTCTCTCCACTTTAGAAGAACTCGTCCTCGAGTTCTCGCCCTCAATCACATCTTTAGGGTGAAACTCATAAATATCCAACACATTGAAAGTCTTCAAAATTCTCATAGTACTTGGCAAGTCCACCACATAAGCTTTATCATTAATCTAAGTATTTTGTACGAACCATATTTCTTTGGTTGTAACTTGCTATACGCACAAACCGAAAATCACTCCTTTCGATGAAACACAATCACATCATCTCCAACTTGAAATAGCTTGACACGATGATGCTTATCTCAGCAGACTTTGTACTTAGCATTTGCTTTAGCAATCTTAGCTCGAACAACCTCATGAGTAACTTGAACATCTTCTACCGTCTTATTTTCTTGAAAATTCTTCTTTCCCGTTAAATCAACCAAGTCTACCACTTGCCTTGGTGAAGTCTCGTAAACAACCTCAAATGGTGAGAACCCCGTTGATCTATGAACCGCACTATTATAAGCAAACTTGGCTTGAGCCAACGACACATCCCAAAGCTTAGGCCTTTATCCACACAAATATCGTATCATATTCCCCAATGTTTGATTAACCACCTCAGGTTGACCGTCCGTTTGAGGATGATCGGTACTACTAAAATTCAAAGATGTACCCAAACACCTCCAAAGTGTTAGCCAAAAGTGAGCAAGAAATTTACTATCCCGATCCAAAGTAATTGACTTTGGAACTTCATGCAAACGAACAACTTTTTGAAAGAACAACCTTGCAATATGAGCCGCATCCGAAGTCTTCTTACAAGGAATGAAATGCGCCATCTTGGAAAACCTATCGACAACAACAAACACGGATTCAAATCCTTTGGGTACGAGGAAGTCCAAGCATAAAATCCATAGAAATATCAAGCCAAGGACTCTCGGCATGGGCAATGGCATATAAAACCCGTATTTTGTGCTTTACCCTTTCCTTCTTGACACAAAACACACTTTCTTATGAAAGACCCAACACCCTCTTTAATTGAGCCAATAAAATCGGTCGTCCATGCTAGCAATAGTCTTATCACGACCTAAATGAGCACTTAATCCACCCACATGCACCTCTTTGATTAATTGACTCCTAAGTGAAGTCCTAGGAATACACAATCAATTTCCTTTAAACAAATAACCATCAAGCAAAAGAAACTCACCTTGATGTTGCTTGGTTTCAATCTCCTTCCAAGTGCCAAACAAAATCTTCATCACTCGCATACAACTCCTTGTTTGATTCAAAACGCACAACATCGTTTCTAATTATAACCAATAAAGTATACTTTTTACTCAATGCGTCCGCCACCTTATTACTTAAGTTGTAAAACTTTAAGTAAGAATCTTGCCTATAATTATCAGGCAAAAACCTTCTCTTAAGCTCCGTTTTCATCTCTTCCCAAGTGCGGATAGTTTTTCTACCTTCACGAACCCTTTTCCTCTTCAAATTCTCCCACCATAAGCCAGAATGTTTACGAATCTTTATAGCAACAAGCTTCACTTTTCATTCCTGACACCTCCTTAAAATCAAAAACTTTCAACCATATGTAGCCAACAAGAAACTCATCAGTTGTATCTTTCCATCAAATTCGTGGATATCAACTTTAAAATCGAAATCATGTTTACTCCTTCTTACCCTTCGACGATGATTATAAGGACCTGAATCACAAGCGGATGAAGAACCAAAAGGATTGTAATATTCCTCATCACCATCTGAATCTTCATCATGAACTTGATCCTCTTCATTAACAACTTTGACACGGGCTATTTCTTCTTATAGTTGCTGAACTTGTCTCCTGAGATCATCCATCTCCACATCTCGGAGATCTCTTTGATTCACATTATTTTTTCGTGGTGGCATAATCTTAACTTTGCTCTAATACCAAACTTGATGCCGGGAAAGTAATGGGTAGGACGAGGTATCGGGTTCGATACAAATTGACGACAATGCTCACCACTTCAAGGAATCCACCTTAAAGATACATGGCATAAATAGTTTTACCACTCAATGGAAACACCAAAGAGATACAGAACACAGATAGAAAGCTGAAAGCTTCAATTTTATTAGTAAAATCTTATTAAATTTGACGTGCCATACTTGGCTTAGGACTCACTTATTTATAAGGTTTTAGGACATAACCCCATGAAACCTTGACACACTAAAAAGACTTATTAAATAATTTATAAATGATCAAAGACTTAACATAAAGGCAAAGGAGACTCAAAAGGCTTGGAACTCAAAAGATAGGACAAGATTTGGATGAATTTGCCACATAAACAAGTTGTAGTAAAACAAGCATAACTCTCTATAGAAATCTCCAAACGCTTCACCATTTCTTTCCCGTGAAACTAGACACCCAGAGCTTTCAATCCGTATAAGACACTTAATTTGTGGACTTTTGATTAGTATAGTTTAACTGTTGAAGTTGGACTAAAAATGGAAATATTTCACGCTTCGTGTCTTGATTACTTGTTTCGAACTTTTGCTTGCACCAGATCACTTTTAGATGTCAAAACTTGACAAATTAGTTGGAAAATAGGTGGATACTTTGTGAGTAATATCGGTGCCTTTCCTGGACAGTCCAAGTGTCACTTCCACCTTTGCGCTTACAATCAAGATAAGTGGGCGCAAAACTAACGTAGTGAATGATCGTTAAATTTCTAGATGGGTTGTCATAAATTTCAAGATCGAGTGACTCAAGATAAGTTATTGAATGAATTTAACAATACTAATAAAGATGGAGAAATCAGGTATCTGAATGAGCCAAGACCAAAATTATGTAAACTAGTAAAAAATTTCATAACACTCGTTCCATAAAAAGAACATTAAGGCTTAGTGCTTGCGATTAAAAGGCAAAATATTGAATACATCTTCAACGAGATTAAACTTTACTCTTACAATTGATCTATACTAGACATAGTCCCTCGTGGACTGACCGTATAGGGAATCCTTGTAACGAACTCTCGCTTATGTGTAGTGATCTTTTTTCGCTCTGAATCACTTGCTAGGATGCTTATAAAATCTCAACTTTTTTGTTAAAAAAACAGATATTTAATTTCCCAAAAAACTTGGTAGGTGACAATCAGATTTTCTAGTTGGATGATTTGGCCGGGATATTCAAACATGCCGATAAATTCTCAATCTTAATATGCTTTGGAAGCGTCCACGCCTTAAGTTTAATGATGTCTCTTATGTTTGTCTTTAGAACTATGATTGGCTACTTAATTTTCATGTTGCATGTTCGTTGAGCACACCTTGTGCTTAGCTAGCTTCTATTGAGTTAATCCCAATCTGTTGATCCAAACAAGCAGTTATAGACAGTTACATAAAGTATTTATAAGTTAGTTATAGAAACAGTTATGGTAGTTAACATGAAGGGAACCTGTTGATTCAAACGAACCAACACACCCTTTCAGTCATACCTTTTCACTATGTTTATATAGATAGATTCTGTAAACAAATAAGATGATGACAGATTAATATAAAGCATTTTACATTTAGCAAAGTTCAATCTTTATCTTGTGTTTTGGTATATTTTGACTATTTAGATCCGTAACAGGTCCAATATTTGGTATCAGAGCAGGTTTGGTTACTTAACCAAATCATCATATACGAAGTTTTCTTTTTCCTGTTTTGAATCAAAGGAATCAGTTTTTTGTTTCGGTAAATTTTATTGCAAACCCAACGAACACACAAATCAAAAGATCATTTTTGTGTTTCCTGATTTTTATCAAGAAAACAGTTTCTGTCACCCAGGGATCATTCACATATTAGTGATCAATCAACCGACATCAGAAACAGTTTCATCTCGTTTTTAGTTTTTGCAAAAATCTTTTAGAAAGACATTTAATCCGAAAACAAAACCAACCCAGAATTATCAGGTTAAGATAGGTTGCAAAAACCTAATAACCAATTTATTCACAAAAGAGAAAAACTATACCAACAGATAACACAAAGTCATTAGAGGTAAGAAATCAATCAAATAAAAAACAAGGAACAAACACACCCGTTTTTTTGAAGATAAGAGATTCACACCCTTAATTGAATCACCAATTGATTCAATTGATCAATAAAGCCCCAATTTACTCATGATTCAGAAAATCCCCAAACTGACGAAACCCTATTTTCGCATAAGAAGGATTCCAAAAGTTCAAGAAGAACACACCAGACCGTGGAGTAGAGGAGGTTAACCAAGCCACAATAATTGGAGGTCAACCATCAAGATCAGAAGACGGTTTTTTTTATTAAGTCTTAGAGAAAAAAAAGAGAGACGCGTTCATCTCAAAAAAGAGAAGAGAGGCGCATAAATAAGGGCATCACAAGAGGAACAATATTAGGGCTACGGGTTTTATTTTAACCCATCAAGTTCCAAAAGAACTAATACAACCCTTTCACTTTTCATTTTTGATATAGTATATAAAGTCTTGATATATATTGTATAGATTACTTTAGAAAAGTTACTTCCCTTAGTTATAAGTTAGTATCTTTTTTGAGGTTTAGGAAGTATAATAACCTATTGATTACACTGCTTATTATATTATTAGTAATAACTTAAGACGTAATTAACCTTAGGATTATACATTTGAAGAATACAAAATCTCCTAGGATAGTTTTTGGAATAAAACTAGTCCCCATAAGTTTTTGATAGCCTTTAAGGTACAAAACGAAAGAGCTCACCAGAAAGAAATTTCCGACACACTTAGTGTTAGGTATTTTGGAGATTTTAGTCAATATCCAAGAGATATGACGAAAGAAAGTGGAGAAAGTTCAAAGAAGGAAGTGGTACTATTAGTACACCACAATTCCAATGTCCGATGTTAAAACCCTCGAATTACTCATTATGAGAAATTCAATGCAAATCATCATCGGCGAATGGTTTGTGGGAAATGATAGAACCTTTAGAAACAACTCAAAGTGATAACAAGAAAGATAAAATCGCTATCGCATTCCTTTACCAATCTTTACTCAAGAACAATTACTTCAAATAACAAAGCACAAAAACGCGAAAGCCATATGGGATGCTCTGAAGACTAGATACGTTGGTGAACAAAGAGTTCAACAAGCAAGGTTGCAAACACTCAAATCTGAGTTTGAGATTTTACATATGAAGGAAGACGAGACAATCGACACCTTCACCACGAAAATAACAACCTTAGTAAACAAAGCCGCTAGTCTAGGACACACAATTGAAGATCAAACAATAGTTAGAAAGCTATTAAATGTTGTACCCAATAGGTATCTGCAAATAGTTGCATCAATAGAGCGATATTCTTATCTCAATGAAATGACGATAGAAGAAGCAATTGGAAGACTTAAGACATATGAGGAAAGAATTAGGTACAAGAAAGGAAAACAAGTGGACAATCAAGAGAAACTGATGTTCACACGACATGAGAATAGAGGAAAGTATTTTAAAGGACATGGACGTGGAAAGTATAAATTTTCACAGGAAAGAACCACAAAAATTTAAGGAAGAGAGAAAGATGGAGAAACCTCATAGCAACTTCAAGAAATCAAGCTATGATACTAGAAAATTACGATGTTACAAATGTAGCAAGTTAGGTCACATTTCACCTAAATGTCCTCAAAGGACTAATTCAAATGAGCAATCTAATCTTGTAGAAGTGGACTCAGAACCTACCCTATTAATGGCAATATTAGAAGACTCAGACGAAGGGATACAAATAAAAGAAATTGAAGGTCAAATGGTCTCGATACATGAAGAAACTGTAGCATATAAAGAGACAAATATGGATAGTCTATGGTATTTAGAAAATGAAGCAAGCAATCATATGACTGGAGTGAGAGAACACTTCAAGGAATTAAATGAGAAGGTCAGTGGAAAATTAAGATTCGGAGATGGTTCACACATAGAAATCAAAGGAAAAGGTTCAATCCTAATAGATTGTGATGACGAGAAGAAAAGAATTATATCACACGTCTATTACATTCCTAGCTTGAAAAGCAACTTATTGAGCCTTGGAAAATTCAACGAAATTGGTTGTAAAGTAGTAATAGAAGATGACGAGTTACGACTTTATGACATGGATGACAAAATCTTCATGAAAGTCACGTGACAAATTAACCGACTATACAAAACAAGTCTAAGGATAGGCACACCTGTTTGTCTATTAGCAAATTTAAAGGATAATACTTGGTTATGGCACGCAAGACTAAGACATCTCAATTTTGAGTCACTAAAATCAATGGCTCAAAGGGATTTAGTTCATGGCATACCTGCCATTAAACACACAACACAAATATGTGATGTTTGTTTAATTGATAAACATAGTAGAGCGCCATTTCCCAAGAAACCAAAAGCTAGATCAACATCACCTTTAGATTTAGTATATGGAGATTTATGCGGACCAATCAAACCACCGACACCTTCTGGAAAGAAATACATATTCTTGTTAGTAGATGATTACTCAAGATATATCTGGGTGTATTTCCTAAATACGAAATATCAAGCATTTGATACTTTCAAGGAATACAAGAATACGATAGAATAGGAGTTAAGAACAACATTAAAGATGTTAAGAATTGATTGTGGAGGAGAATTCACATCAAATGAATTCAATCAATACTGCAAAGAAAATGGCATAGCATGACAACTTACCGCACCTTACTCACCGCAACAAAATGGAGTAGTTGAACGAAGAAATAGGACAATTATGTCTACAACAAGATGTATGATGAAAGCAACGAACAAGCCACAACACTTTTGGGTTGAAGTTGTTAGACACGCCATTTACATCTTAAATAGCGTTCCTACAAAAGCATTAGAAGACATTACTCAATATGAAGCAATTAAATGAAGAAAGCCAAACTTAAAGAATTCTAAGATTTTTTGGCTGCATAGCATATGCAAAGGTACCATCACAACGTTTAACGAAGCTGGATGATAGAAGCAGTAGAATGGTATACTTAGGAAATGAACAAGGATCAAAATCTTATCGACTATTTGATCCAACAACACAAAAGATATGTGTAAGTATAGATGTGAAGTTTAAGGAGGATGAAACATGGGATTGGAAGGATTACATGACTGAACACATTAATGACGAACTCGATTGGACTGACTTCAAAATAGAAAATCTTGAAGCCACAAATGAACTTCCTGATCAAGAAATCCAACAAAGTGACGAAGACAACGATTTCCCTAACAATGATGATGATGGATATACAACATCAATAACAAGCTCACCCTCACATTCACAAACACTTCACACAACATCAACAAATACATCGCAAGTAAATTCTCAAGTTACACCCAATAACTCAACACAATCAATCTATCAAAGAGATAATGGTTCAAAATCAACCACAAATTCACACTCACGCTTTGATCATACACCGTTGAGAGGTTTTAGAACATTAAATGATTTATACGAGAACACTGAGGAATTACTATTGGCTGAAGATGAACCCAAGAACTACAAGGAAGCATCAAGCGATCAAAAATGGATCGAAGTAATGAAGGTCGAGTTAGATTCCTGATAGCGTGGGTTCGGGGTCGTGAAAACCTTCTTTTCTACGAGCAAGCTTTTCAACCCTCCAGGCAGTGAACCTAATCGTTTTAGTGTAGTATGGGGTAAGCCTCGAGTATTGATTTCGTTCTCTAGGGGAGTAAGATTGCTAGAAAGAGATATATGACGAGAAGGTGGGGTTGAGGAAGAAACTTTTTAGTCTTTTTTATGGTTTTTTAGAAAGCAGAGGTAAAATCTCAGGGTATAAGATTGGGGGGTGGTACTTCTACTGATTTTTCTACTTTAACTAATTATCTAATTAACTATGGATCGATTATGCTTAATTGAGGTGTGCTCATATGATGATTACAGATGTGCTCATATGATCGATTATGCTTAATTGAGGTGGCCTAATGGGCATTGATCTAGGTCGTCTGGGGTGAAACTTGTGAGTGAAGCCTTCCAGAATTACTGCGTGACGCCGTCATGCTTTAGAAACAGAAATTCCACTGAGCCGTCGCGTGCACTTTTGATCAAGTCTTCAATAGAGGGACGGCGTTGCCCTTTGGTTGGGATGCCGTCAGGTATGCTGGATGGCCTTTGATCTTGACTTTGCCATTTTCTTCATGTTTTCGCTCTTTTTCTTCCAAATGTGATTCATTCTAGCATTTTGCTTCCAAAAGACCTAAAAAGTGAAAAGGAACGATTTTAAGCAGTAACGGATATATAATGTGTCGATTTAGGGCTTAAATGACCCACTAAAAATGTATGTTTTAAATCCTTATCAAACATCCCTACACTTGGAATTTGCTTGTCCTCAAGCAAATGTGCTTTTGGCCAATCAATTTATAAGTTAGGGGGCATGAAGCATTGGTTTAAGATAGTCTAGAACAAGTATAAGCGCCACAATAGTCATAACAAGCACGGAAATTATACACTAGCACCTCACAATTGGTGTTTAAATTCTCTCATCTCTCGGGTTTATATAAAATATAATATGAATGAAAATGGAAGATAAACACTCATTACCTGACATAGTATATAGATTACCATAAACTTGAGAATAGATCAAACCTACACTGTTTTGGCGTAAGCACCTAGGAATAACTATCTAAAAGGTCTTTACAAGGGTTGTAACTTTAGGCTTAGGGTAAGGAAGTAAATGGTTTTGTTTGATAGGAGATATTTAGTGGTGGCAAGTCAAAATTTTTATGTTATAAGCATGTAAAGCGTGGCGTTGCTAAGCCAAGACTCGACTCACTAACACTAGATAACTTGAAACAAAACAAAAACAAACTTAAAAACATAAACTTAAATGATAGATGTAGGATGGTAGCCTGTATGTTTTTCTCATTTTTTTTTAACTTTTTTTTATTTTTTATTATTATTATTATTTTTTCATACCTTTTTACTCTACCATCCTCTACGATAACATCAAAATATAAAGGATTTATAGGAGTATCCCTACATTTGAGTTTTTATTTCTCTAATACTAACTGACCCGATTTGAAAAGATCAAAACACTTGGAGTATTTAATTATATAGACAAAGGGAATTTGAATTTATCGTTCTTTCCCGTTACTCCATAAAATATTGCTTTTACCCATGAGTCTCAATCGTCCCAAAACTGTATACAAAAGTTATGATTCGACTTAGCAACCATGCAAGTAACTAGATAATTGAACTAAGGGTTTAGTAATGATAACAATAATGCACTAAAGATGAGCGCATATAAGGTAGGCTAAGGCTATTTGGGTGTAACATTTGAGGGTGGATTGTAAACAATGCTCTTGTATGATAATCCGGAAAACCGAAGCATCACGAGAACCGCGAAAAGGATAGGCTCTGAGGGGTTAATAGGGGTATCATGTACTAAAGATGAGTACATCGCAAGGGTGTGGGGTAATTACTCAACCAATGTGGAAGAGGTAATTATAATACAAGTTTCAAACAAGGGTTATCCTAATGCCTCTTATCATTTAGTTACTCTTAACTACACATGTGTAGTCTCACTAGCGATCTCGGAATGCATCACAAAACAAGTTCTAGAATCTATTATACTACCGGTACACTCACTAACCATTAAAGATAAATGCTTCTATTTCTAAAGATCTAGGGGCGAACCTCACATTTTGGGGGTGAAATTTGAGTGGTAAATGGTTTTTGTGCTAGTTATATAATTTCTATCCATGAGACGCTTTATTAAGTCTAAAGTTTAGCTTGTAAATGTCATTAAAAATTTTAAATTTGGTGCTAAAATTGCCCTAACAAATAATTCTTATGGTTTATTACACAAATTACCAAGGACAAGACAAATAATCAAGTGAGTGAATAGTTTCTAAGTTTCCGTTTTATTCTCTCTCCCTACACTTAAACTGAACATTGTTCCCAATGTTCCCCGAAAATATCAAAGTTATGATAAAGGAAGGTAAGTAAGGAAAAGAAACTAATACTCCCCTGATTAGCTCAGTAGGATATGTGTGAAGTTGTGGTTAAATCCTACTCCAAGAAGAATGCATAAGTAATAAGCTTCATCCAATATGTGTTTCTTCTTCTTGTCCAATATAACCTGCATACTTATAAGAAAACAAACGAAACCTTCGCGTAAAATTGGCGGTAAAACTATATATGACACACAACTACACTAGAAAGTATGTAAGATATAATGCTTGTGGGATGAATGTTTGTAGTTTTTTTGGAAAATTAAGAATTGGGAATTTTCAAAAATTATAAATTTTACAGAAAACGAAACTAATATTTTGTTTCTACATTGCACCAAGTCGTCAGTGTTAATCCCGACGCCAGTTGTCCCGACAAAACCGGTATGTCGTTTTTTTGGAAAAATTCTGGAAAAATCACCTCATTAAAACCTGGAAAATTTTCTGCAAAACATCAATTATGACTCGATACAAGCATTTGACTTTAACAAACACACATATATATCAATTTCAATGATTGTAATTCTCATGCTCATGTTCTTAAAAACATATGTGATCTTCCCTACACTTATCTTTTTGTAAAATACCTTTATATGTAATTAAGACGAGGTTAAAGACAAAATAAAGCATTTTCACAAAGTCTAATATGAGAATAAACAACAATGAAAAAGATATATAAACACACAAATTGAAAAACAAATAAGCATGGGTTGCCTCCCACGAAGTGCTTTTCTTTATTTATGAGTCTTGTAGCTAGACTCGAAGTCGTGCTCCTACGTGACTTCCTTTTTCATCCTTATTGAAAACTCTATCATATTGAAAAAATTCTCATCGACTCTATACCTAGGTTCTAGGGTCAAGCAATCCTTATAGTAGAGTCTCATTTTCTCCCACAAAGTTAAAGCCTTTTTCAATATCCTCTTTACTCTTTTCCTCAAAGGCTCTAATGTTATCTTGTTCATAGTAGGATAGAGGGCCATATCCGTTAATTTTCAAAGGCATCCTATATGTTATTTCATCGCCCCCTTTCGCAAACCTAACCGTTCCTTCGGACTTGTTATAGCTTAGTTTAGATTTTTCAACAAACGGTTTTTCTAACACTACATGGGATAAGCTATAGTCGATGACACATCCTATATCTTCTAAGATCATAAAATCTACTAAGTAGGTGAAGTTTCCTACAAAGAGGTGTATATTCTTGACTCTTCCCACAAAATGGCAAACCCCACCGGGATACCTAGAGTCCCTCCTAAACTTAAGTCGCGGATTCATTATGTCATTGTAAATAGCTGATGACATCACGTTGATAGAGAGTCCATATCTTTGTAAGCGTGCTCGAAATTCCTATATCCAATCATACAAGGGATCTTGATGTTCCAAGGATTTCCTCTTCCTAATCTTTGGGCATATTCTAATGATGGGTAATCGAGGATTGTCGATTATGTGCTTGTGGTATGCAATTTATTCCTTAGTGGGATAACGATTAAAACAGGCATTAGTATCCTTATTCTCACATTCATTTACCATCTTGGTGACCTCAACGTCATCTCCTCCTAAGTCATCACCTGAACTATTGCTAACCATGGAACCAACACCCGATGCACTAGCTGATTTTTCAACTGCATCCCTAATTGTACTCTCAAATAACCTATGCAATTATTTAAGCTCATTGATTTCACTAGTGATTTGGTTGCGAAGAAGGTTGAAGGAATGTCGGCCAAGCGGTTGACTTGGAGTGGGTGGGCAAAACTTAGCAAGGAAACGGGTAGTGAGATCATCCCAACTTGAAATAGATCCCACAGGAAGATGCCAAAGCCAATTACTAGCTTGGTCCCGTAGAGAGAATTAGAAGAGACACAATCGCGTGATCTCCCATGTGGTAGCTTCAAGGTCAATTGAGTCAATGATTTTAAGAAAATCCTTGAGATGTTGATTAGGATATTCGGAAAGAAGTTCATGGAATGCACATCCGTTTTGCACCAACCAGATGGTATCGGATCGCAGGGCTGTAGTTTGAGCTTGAAGTGGGAGCTCAATGGTGTTCCTATAGCCTTGATGGCTCGGTCTAGAGTATTCACCAAGAGTACGGCCTCTTGGCGGGTCAAATGGTGGTTGGTTGAATGGAAGTGATTGATGTGGTGGTGGATTGTCACCCATGGTGAAAAGTGACAAGGTTATGGACAAAAAGACAAAAAAGGGGGATAGACTACAAAGAAGCTAATGTAAAAGAGAAAAAAAGCTCACTTGATAGGAATCAAGCGAGTGGACCTAAATGAGATATAAGTCTAACTAGCTATTCTATTCCCCGGGAGCGGCGCCATAAACTTGATAGCGTGGGTTCGGGGTCGAAAAAACCTCCTTTTCTATGAGCAAGCTTTTCAACCATCTAGGCAGTGAACCTAATCATTGTAGTGTAGTATGGGGTAAGCCTCGGGGATTGATTTCGTTCTCTAGGGGTATAGGAACGCTAGAAAGAGATATATGACGAGAAGGTGCGGTTGAGGAAGATTCTTTTTAGTCTTTTTTAAGGTTTTTTAGAAAGCAAAGGTAAAATCTCGGGCTATGTGATTGGGGGGTGGTACTTCTACCGATTTTACTACTGTAACTAATTATCTAATTATCTAATTAACTATGGATAGATTATGCTTAATTGAGGTGTGCTCGTATGATGATTACCGATAAGGTTTTAAAGGTACCATTTTGAGGGTCATTTAAGTCCTTATTTGATCACTTTGTATCCGTTATTGCTTAATATCGCTCCTTTTCACTTTTAGGTCTCGTGAAGGCAAATGTCGGAATGGCACTTATTTGGACAAAAGGCGCGAATATATGAAGAAAATGGCCAAAGTCGAATCGAGACACTCACAATCGCCGAATGTAGAAGGCGACGGCGTCAGAGCTATTTGCGACGCCGTCGGAGAATTATTGTGACGGTCGAACTCAAAACTCGTGGTTTTCAAGAGACGGCCTAGTTGTGAAAGAGTAGGCCGCCGCTACTCGCACGGCCTAGATGCGATCCGCACGACGCCGGTCAAGAGGACGGCGTCACGGACATAAGGTGACGCCGCCGCAAGGTTAACGTGGACAAGACGAAACCCCAATGAGCGGCGACACGGCGGCCACTAAACATAAGGTGACGCCGTCAGTAATTGTAATCTTATATATAGAATCCGAATTTTTCGGTCTTTGTGTGGAGAGTCTTTGGAGTAAAACCTAAAACCGAACCTAAGGTGTCTTGTACAAGATTTTAGGGTTTTTAACCCTATCTTACACCAAGATAAGTCTTTGCTTCATTAATTCAATTATGTATTTGATTATTTGTGTGTATGCTTGCATGTTCTCCATGTCCGCTAATTTATTTGTGTGTTTGCTTAGGAAGTATGAAACTTAATTATTGAATATTGATTGGTTGTTTCTTATCTTAGTTGATTAATGATCTAGTAATGCGATAGGTCATTCGTTGTGTACTTAATGCTTGATTCATCTTTGTGAACCTTAGAGTATGATTACCCGAGTGATTGTAGGCTAAACCATCCGAAGAGCGCCTTAGAGTAGGAGTCTATAATCTCTAAGTGGATTTGTAGACAAGACCCTTTGGTAAGTTCAAAGAGTTAGGAGAAACGATACCCTACAACTTTAGAAACACAACGCAACTAGGAATAAGACGTGACACTCAACCATCAATAGGAGATAATTAAGGAGTAATACAAACTAAGTAAACACATCTTTAAACTATCATACGAGCACACATTAATTAGACATAGACTCCCACAACCTTAGTTTAGATAATTAGATAATAGTAGAGTAATCGGTAGAAATACCAACCCCCAAATCCAATACCCGAGATTCGTACCTTTCCATTTTTCATAAAATATAAAAGATAAAAATAATCTTCTTCAACCTTAACCTTAGCGTAGTAACTCCCTACTAGCATTCCTATTCCCCAGAGAACGATATCAATACCCGTGGCTTACCCTAATTACTACACTACAACGATTAGGTTCAACGCTTAGGTGTTATAAAACTTGCTCAAGAAAAGGAAGTTTCTGACCCCAACGACGCGTAGCGTTATCAAGTTTTTGGCGCCGCTGTCGGGAATAGAATAGCTAGTTAGTAGTCCACTGCTTAGGTTTCTTTGATTGATTCCTATCAAGTAAACTTTTTTCTCATTTTAGATTTCTCTTAGTCTATCCCCTTCTTCGTAACCTTTGTTTGTAACCTCATCACTTTTCATCATGGAAGGTGATAACCCACTACCATTCATCAACATACCACCAAATGACCCGCCAAGAGCCCGTACTCTTGGTGAATACTCAAGACCAAGCCACTTAGGCTATAGGAACACCATTGAGCTTCCCGACCAAGCCCAAACTACGGCCCCGCGATCCGACACCATCCGGTTGGTGCAAAACGGATGTGCATTCCATGGACTTCGTTCAAGATCCAAATCAAGATCCGAGGATTTCTCAAAATCGCCGATTCCATCGACCTTGATGCTACTACTCGGGAGACCACGCTACCGCTGCTCTTCCACCCTCTCACGGGACCAAGCTAGTAATTGGCTTGAGCGACTTCCCGCCGGCCCATCTCAAGTTGGGATGATCTTACTTCGCCTTCCTTGCTCAATTTTTCCCACCGGGAGAACCAAGAAGCTTAGGAATGACATCTTGATGTTCCAACAACGCCAAGGTGAATCTCTCTACGAAGCATGGACCCGATTCAAGGACTTACTTCATAAAGTCCTCATCACGGCATTGATCTTTGGCTCCAAGTCCAAATCTTTTATGATCATGTCAACTTTCCCACTAAGCGATCCATTGACCAAGCGGCCGGTGGAAAACTTAGTGATCTCACCGCAGAAGAATCATGGGAAATAATAGAGGACCTTGCCCTCTATGACAACGAAAGTTGGGATGACCCCCGTGAGCTGCCCAAACCGCAAGGCAATCTCCTTGCCTCCTCCCGACCGTAGGATGATCGAACTCAAGATCGGTTAAATTCCTCATGAGTTCCTACAAAATCCTAAGTCTTCACACCATGTGAACAAAGCTTCCTCTTCATGTGAGCCGCTTTGTGATCCTCATAACACGCAAGAATAGCACCCGATCCCCGAACACGCTTCGCTGACTACGCATCCTCGCAGATTAATGGAACGGAGGAAGATTCCTACAACACCCGGACCTAGGAATTTCAATGAAACCCGAGAGGCATGGAAAGGAAAGCCCGATTTCACGGGGACAAACCAAAGAATTCACCTCTAATGATTTCCCATGGCCCCCACCTAACGGTCCTAACCAACAAAACATCAAGGGATGTTGCAAACCTAGTTACATCCCAAGAAACCCAAATAGCTAAGCTCCTGACCGCTTTAATAATCAACAAGCCGAGATGGATAGGAAAATAGACAACCTTTGAAAGCCATAGCTAATAGTGATAAGAAGGTTAGTGCTATCTCAACTCCCGAGCCTTCGTGCATAGAGATTAAGGATCCAAGCAAGCTAAAGTATGTCCAATTCACAATACCATCGCCTTAGTTGAACCCGATGACTAAGAAGACTATACACTAGTGGATGAGGAAATACCGAGGAAGTAGATGAAGTAGACATTGACTATTTCAACAAATTTCCTACGGAAGAAGAACTATCTCGCCACCCTCACTTAGTGCGTGACCTCCGTCACATGTATGTTAGAAAAGTCCTCGAATTAAGTTTGGGAACCCTTGGAATCTTAACATACCATGTGTCATAGGACACCTTTTGTGTAAAGCTACATTGATCGCAAGTCCCCAATCAACATAATGACTAGCACCTACTACAATTGGATATTGAAGAAGCCTATTCCAACTAGGCAAGACCCCAATGATCCTAATGTTAGTTGCAATTTTCTTGGTAGAGTTAAGGGATTGCCTGCTTATGTAGGTAGTTTCACGCTTCCTACGGATTTCATAATTGTGGATGATATTAGCACACCCATAGACCCTAGCTTATCCCATGTTATTCTAGGAAAACCTTTCATAGAAAGCACCGAATGACCTATGACCCCTCATTAGAGTAGTGCGATTCAAGAATAAGAACGATGACATAGCTTACCAAATGCCGCTTAAGATTGAGAAGTTTTCACACTCTAATGATGAAAAGGAACTTAAACTATCGGTCTATTATAGGAATGATGAGAATAGGGAGAAAGGTGTTGATTATGTTATGGCTAAGATTTTCGGATTCTACAAGGATTGTTTGAGCCTAGGACCGAATACAGGACCGAATGGGAGAGGATGAACTCTTAGAGAAGCGCATTTTAGGCACTTCTACAACATGGAATCCCCATTAGAGGTCAAAGAGAACGGTGGTGAGAAACGAGAGCACGACTATGAGTCTAGCTACAAGACTCTTAAATAAAGAAAAGCGCTTCGGGAGGCAACCCATGCTTAATTGTTTGCTTGTTAGTGTCATATATCTTTTATTAATTGTTTATCCTCATGTTTAAATTTGTAAAATGCTTTATTTTGTTTTTAACCTCGCCTTAATTGCATATAAAGGTATTTTACATAAGGGATAAGTGTAGGAGGATTACACACGCTTTCAAAAGAAACGTAAACATGAGAATAACAATTAACTAAAAGATATATATGTTTGTTTGTTCGAGTCAAATGCTTGTATCGAGTCATAATGAATGTTTTGCAAAATTTTTCCAGATTCTAAAGATGTAAATTTTCCAAATTTTTCCGTAAAATCGCACCGCTTTTTGTCGTGATAACCGACGGCGTCGGAAGGAGTAAAACATCGATTACTTTTTCTCGCTTTCGAGCTACTTATAAATTTTGGAATTTTCTGTGTCTTAATTTTCTTAGAAATTCAGAAACATCCATTCCACAAGCATTATATCCTAGTTTAAATCGAGTCTTATATATATTATTACCACGATTTTACGCGAAGGTTTCGTTTGTTTTCTTCAAGTGTGCGTGTTTAGTTTGTCGAGAAGAAGTTACATAAGATTGGAAGGAGCTTTTCACGCAATAATTCTTCTTGAAAAGAATTTAACCACCACTTTGCACGGATCCTACCGAGCTAATCGTGGAGTATTAGTTTCTTTCGCTTTTAATTACCTTCTTTATCATAACTTTGATATTTCGGGAACATTGGGGACAATGTTCGCTTTAAGTGTAGGGAGGAAAATAAAACGGAACTTTGAAACTATGCTTATCCTTGACTATTTGCTTTGTCTAATTGTGATTGTGTAATAAACCATGAGAAAATGTTGGTTAGGGTAATTTTGGCACCAAATTTAAAATTTTCATGACATATAGGAGTGGGCCATTAGTCTTAACAAAAGCTGCCTCATGGATAGGAAGTTATATGACTAGCACAAAACCCTTACCACCCAAATTCCACCCAAAATGTGAGGATCGCCTTAGATTAGTAGGAATTAAAACATTCATCTTTAATGCTTAGAGTGTGAACCGGTAGTATATTAGATTCTAGAACTTGTTTTGTGATGCATTCCGAGATCGCAAGTGAGGCTACACTTGTGTAGTTAGGAATAACTAAATGATAAGAGGCATTAGGATAACCCTTGTTTGATACTGTAATATAATTACTTCTTCCACATCGGTTGAGTAATTCCCCACACCCTTTGCGTTGTACTCATCTTTAGTACACGATACCCCTAGTTAACCCCTCGTAGCCTATCCTTTTCGCGGTTCTCGTGATATTTCGGTTTTCCTAATATCAATGAAGAGCATTGTTTACACCCCACCCCAAATATACACCCAAATCGCCTTAGCCTACCCCTTATGCACTCACTTTTAGTGCAAATGTTTGTTATCACCCTAAACCCCTAGTTCAATTATCTAGTTGCTTGCATAAGTTGCTAAGTCGAGTCATATCCTTTGTATACGCTTTGGGACGATTGGAATTCATGGGAAAAGTTAAAGTTTATGAAATGACGGGAAGGGAACGTTAAATTCAAATTCCCTTTGTTTACGTAATAATGTACCCCAAGTGTTTTGATCTTTTCGATTCGGGTCAAATTAGTGTTAGAATAATAAAACTCAAGTGTAGGGATATGCTTATAAACCCTAGTATTTTGATGTTATCTTAGAGGATGGTAGAGTAAAAGTGTATGAAAAAAAAAAAAAAAAAAAAAAAATACGGGCTACCATCCTACATCTATCCTTTAAATTTATGTTTGTTTATTTCAGTTATCTAGAGTTTAGAGTGTCGAGTCTTGGCTTAGCAACGCCATTCTTCATATGCGCTAACATAAAGATTTTGACTTACCACCACTAAATAGCCTATCCCACCAAACCCTTATTTCCTACCGTAAGCCTAACATTACAACCCTTTAAAAGACCTCTTTGATAGTCTTTCCTAGGTGCTTACGCCAAAGCGATGGAGGTTTGATCTATTCTCAAGCCTATGGTAATCTATGTACTAAGACCGGTTAATGAGTGTTTATCTTCCATTTCCTATATTGTTATATTTCATTTATACACCTGAGAGAGATGTGAGTATCCAAACACCCCATGTGAGGTGCTAGTATGTAATTTCCGTGCTTGTTATGACTTTTATGGGCTTATATGTGTTGTGGACCGCTTTGAATTAATGCCGAATGACCCTAACTTATAAATTAATTGGTTAAGCACATTTGCTTGAGGACAAGCAAATAACAAGTGTAGGGATATTTGATAAGGTTTTAAAAGGTACCATTTTGAGGGTCATTTAAGTCCTTATTTGATCACTTTGTATCCGTTATTGCTTAATATCGCTCCTTTTCACTTTTTAGGTCTCGTGAAGGCAAAATGCTGGAATGGCACTTATTTGGACGAAAAGGCGCGAATATATGAAGAAAATGGCCAAAGTCGAAATCGAGACACTCACAATCGCTGAATGTAGAAGGCGACGTCGTCAGAGCTATTTCATGACGCCGCCGGAGAATTATTGTGACGGGTTAGAACTCAAAACTCGTGTTTTCAAGAGACGGCGCTAGTTGTGAAAGAGTAGGCCGTCGCTACTCGTGACGGCCTAGATGCGATCCGCACGACGCCGGTCAAGAGGACGGCGCCACGGACATAAGGTGACGCCATCGCAAGGTTAACGTGGCCAAGACGAAACCCTAATGGTGCGACACGACGACGCCACTAAACATAAGGTGACGCCGTCGCAATTGTAATCTTATATATAGAATCCGAATTTTTCGCCTTTGTGTGGAGAGTCTTTGAGTAAAACCTAAAACCGAACCTAAGGTGTCTTGTACAAGATTTTAGGTTTTTAACCCTATCTTACACCAAGATAAGTCTTTGCTTCATTAATTCAATTATGTCTTTGATTATTTGTGTGTATGCTTGCATGTTCTCCATGTCCCATAATTTATTTGTGTGTTTGCTTAGGAAGTATGAAACTTAATTATTGAATATTGATTGGTTGTTTCTTATCTTAGTTGATTAATGATCTAGTAATGCGATAGGTCATTCGTTGTGTACTTAATGCTTGATTCATCTTTGTGAACCTTAGAGTATGATTACCGAGTGATTGTAGGCTAAACCATCCGAGCGCCTTAGAGTAGGAGTCTATAATCTCTAAGTGGATTTGTAGACAAGACCCTTTGGTAAGTTCAAAGAGTTGGGAGAAACGATACCCTACAACTTTAGAAACACAACGCAACTAGAATAAGACGTGACACTCAACCATCAATAGGAGATAATTAAGGAGTAATACAAACTAAGTAAACACATCTTTAAACTATCATACGAGCACACATTAATTAGACATAGACTCCCACAACCTTAGTTTAGATAATTAGATAATAGTAGAGTAATCGGTAGAAATACCAACCCCCAAATCCAATACCCGAGATTCGTACCTTTCCATTTTTCATAAAATATAAAAAGATAAAAATAATCTTCTTCAACCTTAACCTTAGCGTAGTAACTCCTACTAGCATTCCTATTCCCCAGAGAACGATATCAATACCCGTGGCTTACCCTAATTACTACACTACAACGATTAGGTTCATCGCCTAGGGTGTTATAAAACTTGCTCAAGAAAAGAAGTTTCCTTGACCCCGAACGACGCGTGTAGCGTTATCAATTACATATGTGTTCACTTAGATGCTATTACTCCCTAGTTATCTTTTATTGGTCTGTTGAATTGTCACTTCCTTTATCTTAATTGGTGCATTGTATTCCGATTTGTGGTAGGGGTGCCTAATTCCCAAGTTATATGAGTTGTAACTCTCCTTTAGAATACCCGGGATCGGCAAGTGCAATAGCATCTCCCCCGAATAAACTACTATCCTAAAGCTACAATTCACGCAATGTAAAATATGGTATGGGACCCTAGAATACTGTCCAAGTTGGACTACAACTGAGTTAGGGTTTGCTCTCCAAAGTTCTACCTCTTAAAATACAGAAAATCGAATTCTATATATAGTTTTACAATTGCGACAACATCACCTTTTACTAGTGACGCCGTCAGGTCGCCATTAGGGTTTCGTTTGGGCCAAGTCATCGTTGGGACGGCGTCATTTGAGATGTGTGATGCCGTCAGTATTCAGTAGCGACGTCATCTGAATCTTGGATCTTGGTCGTCTGGGGTGAAACTTGTGAGTGACGCCTTCCAGAATTAAGTCGTAACTCCGTCAGGCTTTAGAACCAGGAATTCTGCTGAGCCGTCACTTGCACTTTTGATCAAGTCTTCAATAGAGGGACGGTGTCGCCCTTTGGTTGGGACACCGTCAGGTGTGCTGAATGGCCTTTGATCTTGAATTTGCCATTTTCTTCATGTTTTCGCTCCTTTTCGTCCAAATATGATTCATTCCAGCATTTTGCTTCCAAAAGACCTAAAAAGTGAAAAGGAACGATTTTAAGCAGTAACGGATATAAAATGTGTCGATTTAGGGCTTAAATAACCCCCTAAAACCATTTGTTTTAAATCCTTATCAATTCCATTAATAGGAACAACATATGGGAATTAACCACACTACCTAAAGGACATAACGAATTGGCTTAAAGTGGGTATTCAAGACCAATAAAGATGCTAATGGAAACATAGTCAAGCATAAAGCAAGACTAGTAGCAAAAGGCTACATACAAGATCATGACATAGACTTTGAAGAAGTTTTCGACCAGTAGCAAGGATGGAAACTGCTCGACTATTACTAGCCATAGTGCTAACAACAAATGGGAAGTACATCACCGACGTCAAATATGCATTTTGCATGGAGATTTAAAGGAAGAAGTGTACATTACTCAACCCAAGGATTCATAAAGAGAGAATTCTAGAAAAGTCTATAGACTTATAAAAGCTCTATATGGACTAAGACAAGCACCACGCATGGAACATAAAGTTAGAAAATACCTTGAAGTTGTTAGAATTCAAGAAATGTGCACCGGAACAAGCGATCTACACAAAGGAAACAAAAGACTCAATAATACTAATAGAGTCTATGTAGATGATCTAATCATCACCGGTACACCAAAGAAGGAGATCGAAATGTTTAAAGCTCAAATGGATGAAAAATTCGAATGAGTGACCTAGGCTTATTAGCTTACTATTTAGGAATAGAAGTCACACAAACTGGAGGTGACATTTCAATAAAGCAATCCGCCTATGCAAGCATGATCTTAAAGGAAGTTGGAATGATAGACTGCAACGAGATGCTAATACCAATGGATCCAGGAACAAGATTGACAAAGAACACTGAAGGAGCACTGATCAACTCAACCGAATATCAAAGCTTAATTAGATGTTCAAGATATCTGCTTCACACAAGACCCGACTTAAGTTATCCTATTGGATTACTTAGTCGTTTTATGCAGGAACCAAAAAAGAAACATATGAAAGCCGTAAGGCAAGTATTACTCTATGTAAAAGGAACAAAGGATTATGGTATCATCTACAAGCATAATGGAAGAAACAAGATACAAGGTTTCACGATGAGTTATGGAGTCAACACTCAAAAGGAAAAGGAACTACTGAATAATATTTTACTATGGTGAATCACCAATTAGTCGGAGCACACGAAGCAAGCCATCAGTAGCATTATCATCATGCGAATATGAATTTATTGCAACAACAGCAACAACAACATAAGCATTATGATTAAAGAGACTACTAAACAGGCTTACACACTCAAAGGAAGAAAATGTTACAATAATGGTTGATAACAAATCTGCTATAGAACTGATGAAGAACCCCGTATTTCATGGAAGAAGTAAACATATTGATACAAAGTACCACTTCATAAGAGAATGCGTTGAAAGAGAAGACTTACAAGTTGAGTTTATAAGTGGAGAATATCAAAAGCTAACATACTCACGAAAGCACTACCAAGATCAATTTTCTAACAATGAGACAACTTATTGGAGTTAAGGATCTAAGACAAACGATTGTGATTAAGAGGAAGAATATTGGGCTAATCCCAATCTGCAGATCCAAACAAGCAGTTATAGACAATTATAGACAGTTACATAAAGTAGTTAGAAGTTAGTTATAGAAACAATTATGGCAGTTAACATGAAGGGTTATGCCTGTTGATTCAAAAGAACCAACACACCCTTTCAGTCATACCTTTTCACTATGTTTATATAGATAGATTCTGTAAACAAACAAGATGATGACAAATTAATATAAAGCATTTTACATTTAGCAAAGTTCAATCTTTATCTTGTATTTTGGTATATTGTGACTACGGTTTAGATCATAGATCCGTAACACGTCCAACAGCTTCTGCTTGTTTCGTATGTTCTGTTCCTCTAGCCCCTTGCTAGAGTTGAGGTGCAGCTGGTTTCGATTACAAGAATCCGGCCGCTAAATAGAAACACACTTCTTTTTGGTAAAATTAAATAGAAACACACTTACATAAGTACTGACATTCCATCTAGAGGTTCTTGTAACTAGATCATATCCTATAATTGTTGTACATTGATTGTATAGCAATATTATTCTACATTCATACTTCAAATTTTTACCAACTATAAAAATGTTATAGTTAACAATACAAATAGACAACCCCTACTCACTATAATCGCTGGTCCTCATTCGCATTCCCATAACCTAAAGTCGGGGGAATAGTTATGCCTGCACTTCTTAAGAAAGCTTCGATAGAATCAACGTGCGCTTGTGTTGCCCGGTTTTGCTCCTCCAATGCACGAACTTGTTCCGCCATCGCTCTATTTTGAGCCTCGAGCATGTGATCAACTTGTCTTTGTGTGTACGATGGCTCTTGGGATTGAAGTCGTAAGTGGGCGCTTGAACTTGAGGTCATGCCCGCTAACCTTCTATCCATACCAGGATTATATCCGCGGCTAGAGCGTAAGACTTGTTCCACATTTTGCACACCTATCATTGGATTTGAACTGCTCGGTTGACTCGATCGCCAACTCTCCATTTGTTGCTGTGTAGTTACAAAACACGAACGTTAATTTAACAATCACCAAACAATAACATGAACATTTAACTCAAACTAGTCACAAGCATTTGAAGATGAGTTTCATCTAAAAATTCTCTTTTTATAATTGAGTACTTTATATTCTCAAATCATCCCATGTACAGGAGTTACTTAGCCTTTTTTTTTTTTTTTTTTTTTTTTTTTTCTTTCAGAAATGACCAATATATTTATCCTTGTCTGAATACACATTTCATGCCCATGCTCTTATATGTGCACGGATTTATTATTATTATTTTTATTTTCTATTTATGGTCTATGGAAGAAGCTGGTTCAATTACAAGGTTAAAGCCGTTGAAAAAAAAAGTACAGTAGTTAGCTTGAATAAATGGATGTTGCAGCTTCCATACTAGTTGTGTTGGATGTATAATTGTAGGATATGTTTTGTTTACCTCTTGTCTGTATCCTTCTGTCATACTTGCGTACACATGTAAGTTTGGATTCATACATGGTAACGGATCCTGTAACACGACACCTCCTGACGAAGAGAAGTTCGCATTAGGATTCTGGAACATTCCACCACCCAAAGAAGAAATATTAAAATTAGGATGCTGAAACATTTCACCACCCAACGAATACAAGTTCGGATTAGGATCTTCAAGAATTCACTTCCCATGTAGTGAAGTTCACATTCGGATCCTGGAATTCACCAACCGAGGATGAAATGTTAACATTAGGATGCTGAAACAATTCACCACCCGAAGAATGGATGTTCTGATTAGGGTCCTCGAAGAATCCACTTCCCCACAAAGAGAAGTTCACATTCGGATCCTGGAATAGTTCACCACCCGATGAGGAAATGTTAACATTAGGATGCTGAATCAATTCACCACCTGACGAAGAAAAGTTCACATTAGGATCCTGGAGCACTTCACCACCGGACGAAGAAATGTTAACAATCGGAGGCTGAAACAGCTCACCACTCGACGAAGGTAAGTTCACATTAGGATCCTGGAACAGTTCACCACCCAGTAATTAATAGTGCATACAGATGGCTCTATTCATTAAAATCACAAAGATATATTATATAAATTGATTTATAAACTAACCTGTGAGCTGCCTTCGCCATTATCTGAAGCTCTTCTTTGATATGATTTATCTTCTATGAACTTTGTCACTTCCACGAGGGACCTCAACATCTTTTTACTTTCTGGATGGCGATAGATCTATACAGATTTTATGTTTTTAGTCACCTTTATAATCAGAAATATAAAATTAAATAATTGATCATCCGATGTGTATATAACTTACCTTGTCAACTTTACCATTCCCATTATTTTCTAGGCGCCTTCGCTTTTCGATTGTCCAGCCTTTCAGATTTGCCAGCAGTTCTTGAGGATCAAGAGTTCTTTCTCTACCTTCGTTTATCTATCGAATAACACAATTATGGTTAGACACACTAGAAGTATTAAGAAGATCAAACAAATGGAAAATTGGAGGTGCAGGTGGTCTTGTCAAAATTTTTAGCATTCCCTCAGGCTAGCTGGAGTACGAAGTAAGCTCGCACAATCAAGTTAAATAACCCATTTAGTATGAAAATTTCTACCTAATGAAGGATAGTTCCTGGGCCTCCATGAAATATGTAAGGAAAGGAGTGAATGTACAACTACCCACAAGTATCAGACAAAAGATAAAACTCCGAAAATGATCGAGATAATAAATATATTGCTAGGTGCAGTGCAAAAAGAAGGGCCAGGATGCACGCTTTCTTGGAGCACAAAGTTTTTCTTGATTTAAATAAAAGAATAGAAAAGAAATCAATTAAATTTACCTCCTCGATGTTGTTTGATTTAAAGAGCTCGCCAAGGGTGAAATCCTTCTCTAATATCTCCAGACGTTTGGAAGCAGTGCCTCTTTTTCTCTTTGATGAACTATTAACCTGCATTAGGTTTTAGTGTTGAATCGTTTATATATATTGATTAATTCCATTAAAAACATGCATGACATTGTGATTAATTCCCTTACTATGATCATTAACAAACGTTACCTCGTGCATCACGATTCATGATTGTTAACTTAGTTTATGTCAAGTGCTGAAATTTGTTTCTTTTTTTTTCTTTACTTGATCCCACAGACAGCGTTTGATTTGGAAACTTTAACATTTTATATGAGGTACGTACTAAGGGAGATATAAGTGGAAGTTGTGAATCGTACAGGAAAATTAATGTATGTTACCGTTAAGTTAAAACGAATCTATTAGCTCGAACTAGACTTATCTATATACATTCTTTATAAGAGAGAACAATTATTATAAGTAAAAAGGACAGTAACCAAAAGTACTTGATCAACAAGATTACCGTATTCGGATTAAAGAAAGATATCGGATCTGCTTCAATAACGGGGATGCTTTGCCCTTCAAGATCTTCCTGTTCTTGCAAAAACAGCCTTGTTATATATCTATCTATTTTTTTAAAAGAGCCAATATAACTCAACAAAACTATGAAGCAAGAAAACAAATAAAACAATCAAATTAAAGCCTTGAACACACACCAATATATATGCTTACTGTAATCAATTTATTCGCATGGGAAAGAGGATGGACACATGACAATTGAGCAACAGGAAACCAAGCTATATATGAATGACATTCAGATGAGTAAAACACACACGCTGAGGACGTAAATATAAAATGATCAATATGATTTGTGTTGGACGTATGCTGAGGACAAATAGCACAGATTTGTATTTTTTTTAATTATTTTTTAATTGTTTAGTTTACCTGAGTAGATGATGGATAGGAATCATCTCCCATCCAGTAACTGAAGTTTCTGGCATTGCTTGGTTGTTTGACATTTTGTTCCAACTGTTTTGAGCCCTAAACGAGATGAGTACTGTAATGACTAATGAGAGAGAGATAGTAGAAACAGATGTTGTGTGTCAATATTTGGTTTATGCTGGTCGTATTTATAGTCATTAATCATGCATGTATTTATTACAATATCAACTATCTATTCAATGCACTTAAAATCCTGCCTACAGTGTTGTTAATGTGTTACTCATTTTGTTTCATGACCATCTACAGATTAGATAATACAGTAAATCAAAAGATATCAATGTTGACTATTGTATTAACAAATAAAAATGCATCCAATATTTCATTTGTATTTTTTGGTAAATAATTCAATACACTTTTTTTTTTATTTTTTATTTTCTAGATATGGTTAATTAGGTAAGGTCATTGGGCACCACAAACAAATATAGTCGATGCACATATGTACCTACAATCATAATTGTATAATTTATTACATGTTGAAACAAGATACAACTTTTACAATATCTATTAATAGTAATAGTAATGCTTACTAATTAATGATTTCATTTTAGCATTTGGTAGCAACGAAGTTTTCTTATGATGATAATGAGTGACGGGAAGATTTAACGGAAGAGCAATTGGTATTATGTGAAGTTTATGATATAAGTGTTTGTGGGTCCGAATAGACGTAAGTAGTTCTTCATAATTTTATTTGTCATGCTTATGACAGTTTTGGTTTGAAACATAAAGAGTGCGTTTGTTTCTCGTATATATAACGAGTTGAGATTTGAGAATTACTCACATTCTATGTACATAACGGTTTTTTGGAGTAATAAATTTCCTGGATATAACAACCTTTTACTTAAAAAACTTAATCATTTTTGTCATTAAATTTTTTGTCCCGATTTGGTATTATTATTATTTCCATGTAATATAGTAACAATAATAATAGAATAGACTTTTAATTTATTAGTATTAAATTACAAAAAAAGATTTATGTAATAATAATTACTTCATATAATGTTTTTTGGTGATATTTAAAACATGTTATATCTTTCTAAGATTGTTATATATAATGACTTATATATCACAAATTGAAAAGCACAATGACAAAATGCAAAGACGGTAAAAAAAATAATTTTGGACGACTATTTTATTTCATTTTATTTTTAATTTTTTAGAATATATCACAAATTGAAAAGCACAATGACAAAATGCAAAGACTTTGGACAACTTAGTGGAACAAAAATAGTGCATTGGCTCATTTACGACAAATGAAACATCATACCATTATTCAAAGAAAAGGATCTTGGTGAAAAAGACCATGTTATGAGTTCCTATTTTTAGTTGATAAATAAAAGACCTTGCTTATAATTAATAACTTTCAAATTGTAAACACATTGAAAATGATATATAGCCGTTAAACGTTAGGTTATATCCATGTAAAAAATAAAATAACAATGGTTGTAATTTAAAACCGCCGCAATATCTAAGCTATAACTAAACCAAAATTTGATAAACTCTTATTGCGCAATCAATATCTGTTCAAATAAGTAAGTATTTCAATTCCTATTATTAGGCACACTGGTAACCATCGTGACTTGCACTGTATTTTCAGGCTCGCTATTGGAGTAATGTAATGTTGCAAAGCCACATCATATGTTTTAGTCGTGATATGGTATTTATAGTTTTATACTGTAAAAGTTTGTCATTACTTTCTCACGTGCTACAACTATTACTAATACATTTATGATGAACAAATAAGTCATTGATACCACACATTACAAAATTGATAAGATATGTTATATTGATAGGTTTTAATAATGATATGTCTAAGTGTATTTTTTCTATGTTACTCGTCATTTTCAGTAAATGCTTAATTTTCTAATGATAATGATATGAAACCTCTCACATTCAAATGATTTGAAAATGAGATGTCAAGTTCATCAATTAGAAGCAAGACATCGAAAGAGAGGGTCCAGTTTTCAGGTAAAAGGCAATAGGCCACCTTTTTATTTGGTCTCAATAGAGTTTTAATTTATTTGGCCTAAAATTACACAAAATAATTTTTTTATGTAATAAATATCTAACATCAATGGGGTACCAAGTTTTCTAGTAATAGCACTCAATCCATCCACCATTGTTGTATGTTTCCCTATATGAAAAGATACTTCATCATGTTCACTAAATGGTTTTGTTACAATAATTATGTCTTCTTGTAAAGACATAAACATGAAGTATGCAATTGTTGATACTTCTTGCTCCGGGTATTCGGGATGAATTGCGACTTCGTGTTTGAATTTTCGTTGCACGCTCCGGAATGGGTGCCGCTTTCATGTGTAATCGTGTTACATTCTCTAGGTGGTGTGGTGGTATTGTAGAGAGTGACAATGCCCCCATCCACCGGAACTTAAGCATCCTATGTGTCAGATGGTACCGCGAGATAGCGGATATCCCCGGTCTTCCAATAATGCCATTGTATGGCGAAGGGATTTGATTACCATGAAGGTCATCCAAGTCGTCACGAATGCTCCTTATTTCCTACATTGACTAGCAGCGATTCGCCCATGGGCCATATTTTTCGCCGTGAAACGATCAATGCCGCCGTGGCGGGCTTACTTGGTCACAGATCTTAGGTCGCAATCGCTTGAAACTATGTTCATACATAATATCCGCGGACGCCCTCCATCAACATACATGCGGTGGATATCGCGACCGCTGATCTCAATGGTGAGCGGTTCCACCATCGCGTTGTCCGCATCCGGTGGGAAAAGATATTTCGCTGCCACGGTTAAACTTTTGCCGATCTTCCGCCTAGTCATCCGCCGCCATGATTGTATCATGTATATGGTATCGGCTTTGTCCTCGGGTACTTCTTTCTTGTTCCCCGCCTTTTGCTTATCCTTCCCTCCTTGATGTTTTTAACCAAATGGTCCAATCGCCTTCTTTCACTAGTTTATCAATGAGTTGGCGCAGCTTGAACACATTCGTTGGTGGTGTGGCCCTTCCGTCCATGGTAGTCGCAGATCCATTCCCCACGCCGCTCTTCCGAGTGCGCATTGGTGGGGTCTTGGGAAGTTCGCGCCCGCTGCGAATATCTCCTTTGGGGTCTTTGTGAGCGGGTATACTTGTCGTTATCCCGTCCACTCCTCGCATGTAATTCTTGTCATGGTTGCTACTCGGTCAATGGATTGTCTCCGAGGTTGTCCCGTGACCTATAGTTTGAGTAACCTTTCTTGCTATTCGCCGCTTTCTCCTGGATAAAGGACCTTGTGCGCTTCATAAGTTCATCAAATGTTTGGGGATTCGTCATTCACCTTTTGATGAGTTCTCGGGTTATTGATCCCGCTCATGAACCCCGAGATCTTCATGCCGGGCATGCCTTGACCAGATGCACTCATCTTTGAAGCGCCCACATAAGCGCCAGGATTCCCCGGCATCGTTTCACCCCGGCGAGTTCGACAGGTTTTTAGCGCACTTTTCCTTTGAGTGAATTTAAGGCTAAATGCCTTCCGCAACTCTTCAAAGCCATCAATGCTTCGCGTGGAAGCCATCGAACCGCCGCGCGTTTCCACTAGTGTGGAATTGAACATGTGGCACCACACGTGTTGTGGCGATTTCCAATGGTAGCGGTGATTCAAAAATTTTAGGTGATCGTCCGATCACTGCTCCATCATATGTTTTCACATTGGCGGCATGCTCCTCCTTTTATTTTCGAGAAATCTCGATGCGCCGAGTGAACGATCTACTTTTGGCGGCGCCACGAAAGGGATATGTCTTCCTCCTCCGGTCGCGATATTTCCTTCGGACTTCCAGGTCGGTTTCGCTATCCTCGTTGTCCGAGGAGTTACCAGAGGACGAGTTTTCCCTCTTTCGGCGATGCCGCCGACCGTCCTCATAGTTCCCACTTGAAGGGCTTTCACTTGGAGAGTACCGTCGTCCCAATCATCATGGACCTGCGGCTACCAAGCCTAGCGTGACATTGGTACGCCATCCATCTTCCTCGTGTTCCCAAGGTATTTCATGTCCGCCGCTTCATCATTCTTAACTCTCCTCCCAATCTCGTAACACGGGGTTGGCGGTTATCCTTCCGCACTTTTCCTTCTCGATGACGCGGTGGAGATACCTCATATTCGGGCCGAAATCGAGTCGCATGCAAACTCCAGCCAGACCTCTTTAGCTTCCTCTTGCATGAGAGCAACCAAGGTTTCGTAGTTTGAGACACAAAATCACTTGGCTCTAGTTCCCAGACAACCCTTCTAGAGCAGGTGTATGTTTCTACCACTAGACCCTTGTTTCGCCTCGTGCGTCCGTGCTTTTGTGAGGTCCGCCTCTAGCACCGATTGGAGCGGAGTGGTAAAAGGAGTGCGAGCGGGCCTTCGCGCCGAGTGGTGGTTGGGGTGGCCTGGGTTGTCCCGGCGTGGTTTCACCGTCGGAAGACCGGATCTCGGCCCGATCCTTGGTTTCTAGTAGTACCGGTTGTCCCAGACCTATTTAGAAACCGATCCACTTTGCTTCTTCTTTCCATGTATGTCACCATGCGATCGCTGGTTTTGGTTTCCTTGCTTCGTCATTCTAGTTCTTAGTGATTGGTCCCACGGATGGCGCCACTTGTTGATACAAAAGTTGGGCGTTCTTTGTTTGGATTCCGGTTCTCGTACCAATTGAATCTTGATGCTTGAGACTTGCGTACTAAGTAAACAGAAAACACCGTTAGGCTTATCGTGGGATTGTCTCCCACGATTATCCTCCGGCGCGTGAGAGTAAGTAATCGGTTTTAGGGTTAATGGAGAGTTAGGGTTTTAGATCGTACCTTTAATGAGGGCTCGGATACCCTTTATATACACACGAAAACTTTATTGATTTCGTGTTCCTCAAGTTTCGGCGTATCCCGCCTAAGTCGGTTATCGGATGCTTATCTCCCAAGATAGGAGATATCCGATATCGTTAGCCATAAATAACTTTGGGTTTGGGCCTTCGTGAGCCCAAACTCTTATTGGATTAGCCCAGTCGTACGGGGCTTGCTAGTAGTAGTCATGGGTCGGGTTCGTGACCCGAATGTGGACTATACGTCATCAGCAATTAACTTGAAAATACAATTGAAACCAAGAGTTTGCATTCATAAATACTATAGTGGGTATGATTATGTCTTCTAGTAAAGACATAAACATGAAGTCCTTGAATTATTGAAAGACTTATAATGTAATGTAAGAAATCAAATTGATATCTCTTCTTGTCAAGACATGTATATGAAGCCCTTGGACTGCTCAAAGATTTATAATATATAGCATGTAATAGGCTTGAAAATACTATTGATGCCATTCTTTTTTCCTAAGTTAGCAACTATATGAGCCAAAGATTAAAAGATCATCTAAGGAATTGAGGAATCGTCTCACAAACCCAATGTCATTAAATACTACAATTTCTTGGTATGTTTGACATGGATAATCAAACTCTATTAATATTGTTTGATTTTTGATGACTTTAAATGCTTTACCTCCAAATGTATCAAGGTTAGAAAATTGAGTATGTCGCACATATACTTAATGTGGTTCTAACCAAGAAGGTAACTAAGAGACCATCAAGTTATGAAATGGGAAGACTCCTTTTATGTCTTGATTGAAGTTATGAATTTGTTAAAATCACTTGAAGCGTGTTATTAGCAAACTAAAGTCAAGAACTATTAATGTATTTTGAACATCCCAAACGAGAACAATTTATATTTGCTCGACATACTGAGTATTTGAAGAATGATCTCTTCTTACAAGAAGCAAGTTGGAGCATATGTAGATTTTTAAAGATTCAAACACAAAATACAAAACCTTCTGAATACACTAGTGAACGTCATGATGAGGCTTAACATGTAAATTTAAAAGCAACAACTGATGTAAATCTCATTCACAAATCTACAAAGATACCTCAAGCACCTAAAGTTATATATGTTAGCGGGAAACCTATATCCCTAAACCCTTTGGCGAAAATTGCGATTCACTTATCTCTAATCGACTTTCAAATCAATCTTTCATAACCCTTTACTGTTTATTAATTGTTGGTTGCTTAATATTATTGACTAGTCACCAATATCATTCTATCAATATATTAATATAACGATAACGGATTTGCCTATTCGCTTTGGTATATTGTGCACCTAAACTATTGATCTTTTAATAACCCTATATCCTGCATTAAAGTTAGATCTTGGGCTCTCGAATATTATTTATAAACACTATTCGTTAGTGTTGATCATTTGAGGATCGTTATCAGAGTTGCTTAAAACCCTAACTCTTGTTAGGGTTTTATACGTGAATTTGAAGATTGATGTATGCTTGTTCTTCGTGCTACTTGTAGTTTTTGCATTGTTTGATGATGAAAGCGGGTTTTTGGATTCGGAGGAGGAGGTGCAAGGAAGGAAAAGAAGAACGTTAATGTTTCGTTTAGTGCTAGTTTATATTATGTCTCGATGGAGTCTAGTTTCCCTTCATTGAGTAACCTGGAAAACGTGGAGTCTTCTAGTGTTGTGAATGAGCCTGTAAATCTGAATATGAATGAGGGTGAGGGTGAGGGAACTGGACAAGTGGTCGTCGGAGTGAGTGTATCTCATATGAATGACATGGCTGTGCCGGATAAGGTTATCACTTTTCTAATGATGCTACCAAGGTCATTGGAATGAATGATGGTGAAACATGTTCCACCACCAAGATACTACTAATGTGGGTAAGGATAACACCAATAATGTTGTTAATAATGATAATACTTCTTCACTTCTTTGAATACTTCTTTTGGTGTGGCTCTTAAGTCACAAAGATTTGGTACGAATGATTTTATTACCAAAGTTATGTGTACGAGTTTTGAAGAGGCAATACGTGGTGTTTCTAATGCTAATGCGTCCGTGCCTTGATTATAATGTGGATAAAACACATGCGACTAATTCTAATGTGGATGCCACATCGACTTATGCTTTTAAAATTAGGCCGTTGTTATCTAAGAAAGCTAATTTTCGATTCGTTGATGAGACGGTACCTAAGGATGTTGATTATGATGTGGGTCTACCCATTGGTTCGGTTTAGGAGGTTAATGAGCGAATACAAAATTCGCTTTATGGATATTTTATTGGGAAGACACTTGCATTTCCTGTGGTTGAATGGTTCGTGTGTAATAATTGGGCAAATATGGTCTTTAGAAAGTTACAATGAACGCGAACGGTTTTTTCTTCTTCAAGTTCTCGTCTCTACATGATGTCGATGCTATTCTTAGGGATGGACCTTGGGTGATTCGTGGAATCCCTATCTTTCTCAACAAGTGTCTCCATTGGTAAGTCTTCTTAAGGAAGATTTGTCCAAAGTGTTCCAAGATGGGTGAAGTTCCACGATGTTCCTATGGTTGTTTATACTCCAGATGGGCTGAGCTTGATTGCTTCAAAAATTGGTAGGCTTATGATGCGTGATTCTTATACTAATACTATGTGTTTGGATTCACGAGGACGAAGTAGTTATGCGAGAGCTTTGATTGAAATCAATGATCCTAATGATTTCCGTGCTAATTTAGTTCTGGCTATCCTAAACTCGCAGGGGAAGGGTATACTAAGGAAACTATCCGCATTGAGTACGAGTGGGAACCACCTATGTGTGGTACATGTTTGCTTTATGGTCATTTGCATGATGATTGTCCTAAAGCCACCCTAAACGGGTGGTTAATGGGTCGTAATAAAGGAAAAGTTCCGCTTCAAGAGCTACTAAGGAGGTGTCGAACAAAGGGTTTACTATTGTCAAGCAAAAGGGCACCACTTATAATTAAGAGGGGGTTTGGGGTTTCTAAGACCAAGAAAATGGAGTATCGGTCGGTTGCCCTTAAGACTACAAAGGTTTCTCCTCCCAATGACTCTACTAAGGAGGCGTCTACGTCTCAACCAAGTAAGGATGCTAATGATACTAAAACATCTAATGATTTTGATGCACTTATTAATTTGGATGAGGATCCTTTTTTCAAGTAAAGATTCCGACATTGATCATGGTTTTGGGAGCATGGATAAACATGCAAGTGCTACTATTGATTCATTTGCTATTCCAATTACTACTCCTCTTGTTGAAAAGATTGATAAGCTTGAAAGTCAAATAATTGAGGGAAAGTATGTGTTGTTGGGTGATGATGAAAAACCGCTTCCTATGAAAGAAGCTAATGTGAATAACTATGCAAGCATCCCAAGTTCGTCCAATGCGCCTCCTCTTAAAGAATGTAAAAAGGTAGGCAATGCATTTTCTAAGGTTGGTGATCTAGTTATCTCGGATAGTGATAATGATGAAGTCCTTGACGACTTCAATGAAACTTCTAACTATTATGGCATTTGACGGTTCAAAATGTGGTAGTGGAGTGGGTATGAGGAGCTTACTGAAGCAATGGAGGAAAGATACCCAAGACCAAAACCGCTATGATGATGATGAGTTTGATGATTATGGTTTGACCGATGCTCATTTGAAGTTTGCTAATGCGTATGACATTAGCCTCCGTGGTCAGTATAGATAGGTTATTTTAATTTGTTTTGCATAAGTATGGTTTGGCATTTCTTATGCTTGTTTAGGTCTTAAAGCACTGTAGGCGCTTTTGGATTGCCCTGTTTGGGCTGAGGTGTTGGATTCACCCACATCCGTTGTACTTTATTGATTTTTTGGAGTAATAATATTTTACTGGGAGTAACCCTTTTAAACAAAAAGAGCATAAGTTACGGGATCATAGTAAACCTACAGACTACATAGACCGTTTAAAGTACAATAAATGGCTTTAGCCAATGAATGCAAAGATGTTAAATAAGACTGGTTCTACATCACATGTTCCGCTTGTGAGTGATTCAATAGGAACAATGGATGTTGGTTCTACTCCCATAGTTGAGAAAATTGGTAAGCTTGAAAACTACTTATTGCCGGGAAAGCTACTCTTGTGGATGATGATGGTCAACCTATTCCGCTACCTCTTCTACTAAGAGAGTTAACCCTTTTCTAAAGTGAGAGATTGAGGTGTCTCGATTGTGAATATGAGGTTGTTGCTAACCCATTTGATGAGTCTCGCTAATATATTTGGTGGTGGCCAAGGGTATGAAGATGAGTATGATGAATATGACTTGATGACTATGCGAAACAAAGTTCGTGATCTTCCCGGAATTTGGATGCCTTTAATGCCATGTATGGCACAACGCTTCAAGGTCCTAGGAAATAATCTTATTTCGCTGTGTCATATGTTATCATTTGAGTAGTGTTTGTTTCTTGTTTAGATAATTGGAAGTATCTTGTTATGTAAGCTCTATGCCTATGTAACGGGTCGATATATGGGATCTCACTCATATACATTGTACTTAAACATTTATTTGGTTAATATATTTACCAGGGTGCAGGATTACTCCCCTTTACCCAAAAAAGAATGCAAAGATGCAATCTATAATAGATAATCATTTTTAAAACTTGATTGATATTTCACCAAACAGTTAGACCGTGAGGTGAAAATGAGTTTTCTAGTAGAAGACATATATGGACAAATTCTACATACATTTATATGCACGTCTTGTAACAAGAGTTTTTACTCATACTCATGCAATTGACTATTATTAAAGTTTTCTCTTTGTTTGCGAGCATTAAATGATTAAATATATTAATTGTCATAATTGATTTCATGAATATGGAATAAGGTAATTGGGTTTAATAAAAAAAAAAAAGATTTTCTGGTTTCATCAATTTGTTTTCCTCAAAAAACCAAGATAGGTGACGATCATATTTTCTAGTTGGATGATTGGGTCGGGATATTCAAACATGCTGATTACTTCTCATCTTCTTAATGTACTCTGGAAGCATCCACATTTTGCAGGTTATGTTACCACCTTAAGTTTAATGGTGTCTCTTATGTTAGGTCTTTCGAACTAATTTGGAATGATTGGCTACTTGATTTTCGTGTTGTATGTCCGTTGAGCAACACCTACGTACTGCTTAGCTAGCCTCAGCTTGTTCCGTTTGTCATGTTCCTCTACCCCCTCACTAAAGTTGGGGTGTTGGTTTCGATTAAAAGAATCCAGTCCTTAAATAGAAACACAATTACAATTACTGATATTCCACTTAGAGCAGTTAAATATCCATGCTTACATGTTCTATAACATGATCATATCCTAAACTAGTTGTACAGTGATGGTAAAGGAATATTTTACAAACCATAAAAATGTAATCTAACTAATAGGGATCTCATAAAGTCTTCTCCATCTTCATTTCAATTTTTTCTGAACATCTACGGTATCAGTGTTCTAACTCACATCATCATTCAACTTTGCCTAAAAAGTTATATTATTACCTTTTGGTCGAAGCATCGTCACAATAGGTGTTTACAAAAATCACATCAACATACAAATTTGTTTCAAATTCATCACCCATTCAATCATTCCAAAACAAAATTACAAAGTTACAGTGTTTTACAAATTAACATGCAAATACTAATGTCGTTATAGTTGAAAACAATAAAATAAGACTACCCCTACTCACTATCATCACCGCTCCTCTTCGCTCCCGTAACCTAAAGTCGGGGAATACTTATGCCGAACTTCTTCGTAAAGTTTGGATAGAATCGACTTGGGCTTGTGTTGCACGGGTTTCGATCCTCCAATGCATTAACTTTTTCCACCATCACTCTAATTTGAGTCTCGAGCATGTCATCAACTTGTCTTTGCGGTACGATGGCTCTTGGGATTGGGGTTGTAAGTGGCGCTTGAACTTGAGGCCATGACATCGCCTATTATTCAAAGAGTTGATCTAAACCCATTTTGACAGGTCACCAAGCGCCCAAACGCCCATTTTGCCACTCATAAATAATAAGAAATGATTTGTACATTTCTTATCCATACACTAAGAAATTTGTTTCTACCTTATAGTAAAAATATGTATACCGCTGATACAAAAGTTGGACGCCTTAATTTGGAGCTCCGGCTCGCACTCAATTGAGAATTGCCGCTGAGACTCGCGACTAAGAGACAAGAAACACCGTTAGGCTTATCATGATTGTCTCCACGATTATCCTCCCCGTGAGAGTGAGTAATCGGTTTAAGGTTTAAGGAGTTTTAGGTTATGAGATCGCACTCAAACGAGGGATATGATTCCTTTATATACGCACGGAATCCTTGTTGTTCCGTGTTCCCAACCTTCGCGATCCCGCCTAAGTCGGTTGGGAATGATTATCTTCTTATTTTAGAAGATATCATATATCCATTCCGAATAGATTTGGGTTGGGCTTTGAGCCCAAGCCTTTATTGATATTGGCCCAAGTCGCGGCCGGGCTTGTAAGTATCAATGTGGTCGGGTTCATGACCCGACACCGCACTATACGCCATCATGTCCCCCAGCCTAGTATGCGCAGGCGAATCGCTGGATGCTAGACTAATGACCGTAGTCCCAAAACAAATAATATACGAAACGATCCAAGAAGCCATATACCTACCCGTAGGTACAATGTATCGAGACATCCATGTGAATAGTCAAGGCCTCGTTAATCGGGGGAAAGTTACTGCCCCGCTGTCACATCAAGTCATCTCGACCACACAAGGAAGACTAGTGGAATCCACGTGTCGCCAATCGTGTGGGAGAGGAGAAGTATATAACTTGGGGATTCATTTTCACCGGATTCCTCACAGTAAAAATACCTTCCGCCATTTCTAAAGCAAATTAAGAGTCGTTATCCCAAAAGTAACCAACCACCAAGGTAACCGCGTGTGCGTGATAGCAGAAAAGTATATCGCCATGGTTAAACAGTTGGCTGACTTCACCTCCGACCTTAATGTAATCGATCTGATGGAATTTACCTCAGATTACTTTATACCCGGACGCATCCAAGGGTTCCGGATGCGCGTACACGATTGCGGATTTCCGGCGGAAAGTGGTGTATACATACGGTTATTCGAATTTGCGAATCAACGTGTGCCCCGCCACGCTTTCTATGCGATGTGTTAAATTATTATACGCTATACATATCGCAGCTATTACCGCATCGGCAAGGCCAAAATTACTAATTTCAAGTAAATTGCCGTTTGTTGGGGATTAATCCCACCATCAACTTATTCCGCCAGATTTTACCACACCACGTGGGCGCATGGGGGTAACTTTTCAAACGCTACGGTAGATCGCAGTTATACGATAAATTAGACGCCTTAGAATTGGAGGAGTATTTCTTCCGGGTAGATGATACATGTTTCCGTGGAATTATGATTTCTATACCGAGGAACACTACAGGGGATGAGTGCCCATTGCTCGGGTCTTATAACGCCGAGGATGCGGAATTGATAAATGCGAACCGCATCCCTATTAAGGCATATCCCGAGGGATTTTGGTGCACATGGGATCACCGCAATTATTTTGGCCCCAAGATGAGATCCCTATCTTTTAGACGCCAATGGCCGTGGTGGGTACTTATTCCTCCGCATCTCTGCGAATAAATAATGTAAGAATAATCTTCCGCTTTTTCGCATTATATAACCCGTTTATATGTGTTTTGTCTCAGCAGATGGATCTATTCACCGCAGTACGCCTAGCGGCCCAGAGTCGTAAAGACAGGAGTAAGACCGCTGAGGGATGACGAGGAGCCTATCTTAGCCGCAAATCAAGGGCGTGTCATGGAACCTGACCGCAGGGATACAGACTAGTTCCTCCGCTGCAATGAGGGCAACACCGCTGCTGAGCCGCCCCAATCCTCGAGGTAACGTCGCCGGTAGCGCAGTCGCCCATAGCCGGAGCTCATCCTCAAGAGGAAGAAAAGAGGAAGTTGCGCTTAGTCGCAAAAGGACCCGCAAGATCATGGTGCGGGCCCGCTCAAGGAAGAAGCGCCCCGTGATTCAAACCGTGAGTTGTCCTCCACCGATGAGCGCCGCCGCACCCTCCGCCGATGATGCGAGCCAAAGTAAGTAAAACCATACATGTATAACCTCCCGTTAGTTGGTGGATGTGCTAATTGTGATTCTAACATGGCGCCGGTGATCATTCGCAGGATGGAGCAGTCATAGAATCACCTCCAAGGCGAGTCCAACACATCAGATTCGAGCCGCCGAGCCGGAGACTCAAAACCAAGCCGATGCGTATGTGCCCTGGATCAATTAGTTGAAGAATTGGTTCAAGTCTCCCCCATCAAGCTTCGCTGATTGTGAAGTCGAAAGATCAAGTATCCGTGGAGAGGACCAAAGCTCAAAGAAGGACCAAGCAATAGCTCTGTTGGAAGCGCACTTTCAGCACCTGCCGCGAATCGGATAGCGCCTGCAGAGGTTATCGGTCTCAACAGATATGCGCAAAAACAAAGCCGAGGACAAAATGGCGCTTAATGTGCCAAATGAATCAAGAGCGTGCCGATGTCGCTGTGTATAAGTCTCGCATGCGCCGGGCACCAAAACATCCGGAACAGGTAAAGAAGGTTTGTTTGCGCAATGGGGAGCTTGGGAATACCGTGAGCTGGTCCTTGAGGTACAGGAGGCAAAGTCACAGAAGTCGAGCATCGAGTACGATGAAGAATTGTATCCGCAGCTTATGTCGCTGATAGCGGAGCGCAGTGGCTCATAGGCCACGGTTCCGACACGCGCTTAGTACCCTAGAGTCGCCGAGGTAGTGAATGCATTTGGGAGGTTGTGCAAGGCGCCTAGAGCGTGGTAAACCGAGGCGCGGAACAACTCCACGGGCGTAATCTGAAAGCACCGCTGATAAGGTACCGGGTTATAATGTCAATCATATGATCATTTGGTCGCCGCCATGCAAAATGAAAGACCTAGAGCTCCCAATGATTTCGGAGCTCGAGCGCCACCAAGATTATCCGATAAGTGTTATTATGGCTGGGTTGACATTGGCACGCCATCGTCGAGGATGCCGACACAAACGGATTATTTTTGAAACCCCATGAGTCGCAGCCCAGCACCCGCTCTTTGCGCCCCTTAGGATAGTCGTAATCCTTTGCATCGGAGAAAGAGGTACCCTAGCGGAGGTCTTGGAAGCGATGCCACCCGCCTTGCCAAGAAAAAGGTATTGCGGTAAGGCCATTTTGTGCGGACTTGGGGCTGCTCACTTGCCGAGGTCCGATGGAGTGCCGCCGCCAGGCCACCGTGTCGCCTAATGATTCGATGTGTGTCAAGAACATCGGGTTAGTTAAGAAGCGACAAGTCATGTTGGCACTTCGTCACTTAGGCGTTAGTAGTAACTTGGCCGGATATGTTTGCTAGTTTTTGTAATAACTCGTAGTTATAAATAAAAAATTTCTTTTTTGCTTGTTGCTTGTGGGCATTTGTAATGTATACATAGCTGTCTGCCAATGTGGGGAATTCATAGTCGTTTATGAAAATTATAGTATACTTCGGAAAATAATTCTAAGTATCTAATCATAATCGTGTATGTTATGATATTCAGCGTGCTGTAAATATCTTATTAAGGAAGCAAGTATCTTGTTCCCATTGTTAAACGCAGCATCGCAGTGCTCATCACAAGAACCGCCGCGGGATGCGCATATCTTATTCCAACGCCTCGAGAACAAGGTGTTTAACAAGGATGCGTGATCCAAGATTGACGGGTTTGCAACCCTCTTACTCAACAAGTTAGTTAGTAGGTCAACTTATCCTTTTACCATCGTGGGTTTATTCGTAGTGCATGCACGCCATCGCTGGGCAAAATAAAAATTGTTAAGGCATACAAGATATGGAGATAACAATTTAAAATGTGTCATGAGTTAGCTAGAAACCGCGACGCTTTTATTAATACTTGCAAGTTTATCAGAAAGAACAAAGAAAACAAGAATATGAAAAATAAAACCGAGTACATGAATGTTTATTGAGACCGAAAGTGCAGCGCGCTCATGCTTATGCCGTAGCGATTCCTATAGATAGCACCTCTCGAGGTTGCCGATATTCCATGCGCGCGTAGGTCACGCACCATCCAAACTCGTAGTCGGTGACGCACTGCGCTCGCTGTTTCAAGAACCTCGTAAGGTCCTTCCCACTTTGGTCCGAGCTACTCGTATCTTCGCCGCGGTCTTGCCTCATCGGCGCGTAGACAAAGTCGCTCGGTCCGAATGAAACACCGCGCACCTTGGCATCATAGTATCCTTTCATTTTTGACTTCGACCTTGCCTCCCAGATGGCCGCGCTCGCTCGCTCTTTCTTCCAAAGAGGTCCAAGTCGACACGCCTTCGCCGCCGCTTGTAGTCACATTGATCTCCGCAGGCGGATAGTTGGTATGCCGATCTCGCTGGTATAACGCTTCGCCCCGTATACTGTAGAGGCGGGGTATCCCCGTCGGTTTTAACCGAGGTGCGGTGCGCCATAGTACATGTGAAAGTTCTTCAACCCACCTTCCTTTGTGCTTGTCCAAACGTGTTTTGATTCCTTCACCCGCACTTGACGGCGCTGCTCGACTAAACCGTTGGTTTGCGGGTGCGTAATCGACGCAAAGTGTTGGGTGATGTTTAACTTTTCGCACCAATTCGCGGGTTGTCACGTAACTGCTTCCCGCTATCCGAGATGATTTCTCCGTAATCCAAGCGGCATACTATGTTGTCCTGCATAAAGCGCTTTCACCGGTTGCCGCAATTGTCGCCACCGCTTTTGCCTCGATCCACTTGGTGAAGTAGTCTATAGCTACTATGAGAAACTCGAGACCGTCACGCTATTGGAAAAGGACCGCGATATCAATGCCCCATTTGTAGAATGGCCGCGGCCGTGATTGGTGTTAACTCATGCCGTGGTTTGCGCTGCACGGGTCGTGGACTTGGCAATCATTACACTTCCTTATCAAATCCCCGCATCTTTATGCATGGTTGGCCAAGAGTATCCCGATCGCATGGCGCGCAAGCTACAATGCATCGTGGTCTCCGCGCATGCTACATGAACCTCATGGATTTCGCAACACATAATTTGCTTGTACGGGCCGACGATCGGGCCATGGTTGGAGGAAAGAACGCCGACATAAAGATGTTGTCGCCAGCATTCGAATCTCTCACACAGCGCCAGACCGCGAGCCTCTGCTTGTTCTTGGGTAGTGTCCCTTGCTTAAGAATTCGCAATTGGTGTCATCCATGTAGGACCATCCTCCTCTATGACTACGGAGACTTCCATCTCGATATTGACTTGCTTTTCAAGTTTCACCAAAGACTTGCTTTGATAAGTGTGCGAAGCTTGTCGAGGCGATCTTGCTCGGTGCATCCTTTGGCGATTTTCTCCTCTAGGACTTGCTTGATAGTAATCACAAAGCCTTTGATCGTCTTAGTCTTCTCAAGATACCGAATCATATTTTCTTCTTTGGCCACGATTCACCCAACACATGGTTGGCCACTAGTCGGGAGTCCACATTTGCTTCTAGGTTACGTACACCCATCCGAGCCGCAATGCGTAGTCCAACATCGTACTTCATATTCGCCTCATTGTTTGTCGAGGTAAATTCAAACGCAGCGCGTAAGTGAATTCCATTCCTCCGGGTTTGTGAGAATAAGGCCGCCCCGAGCCATCCACGCACGAGGACCCGTCAGAAACAAAATCCATGGATCTTGTAGTGCCGCTGGTGTAGGTACCTCCCAAGATTCCGGCTCGATGATGAAGTCCGCCGTAACTTGTCCTTTTATTGCGGTACGTGGTCCGAAGAGATGTTATGTTCGCTTAGCAACACACTCCACTTCGGAGTCGCCCCGACGATCGGGTTTGGAGATGATCCGCTGATGGCTTGATCTCGTGATTACCGCTATCGGGTGCGCTGAAGTACCGGCAGCCGCTTACGGCAAACACTAATGCCAAGACCAATTTTTCCATGGCACTATAGTTCATCTCCGCCTTCTTGAGAGCTTTGTCGACAAAATAGATAGGGTTTGCACCGAGTCCCTATCTCGTTAAGTAGCAATCGCACCGATCGCCCCATGAGTTGCCGATAAATACATGATCGCCTCTTCCCTGGTCGGGTGCCACGAGTGTGGGGAGCGCTGCTAGATGTCGCTTGAGAGTGGTGAAAGCTTCTTCCGCTCTGTCCACCAAAAGTCACCCTTTTTATACACTTTTGAGTGTTTTGAAAAGAGGCAATGACTTTTCACGACTTAGATAGGAACCCGTGAGGCCGCCGCTTTTCCATTGAGGATTGACTTCCTTCACGCGTGGTGAAGGAAGTTCTATTACCGCCTTGGTCTTTTCCCGACAAGGTTTTATGCCATCGTTCTATCATACCCTAAGAACATGCCTCGTAGCTCAAGGTGCATTTCTTGGGTTTAGCTTCATGTTGATCTCGTAGAGTCTTGAATGTCTCTTCTATGTCGCACATGTTCACTTTCAGCAGACTTTTAATGACCGTGTCATCCACATAGACTTCCGTGTCATGCCCACCTGCTTTTCAAAGGCATTATCTACCAACCGGTAGGTGGCACCACGATTCTTCAAGCCAAACCAAGATTTTTGTGTAACAAGACACGCCTTTGGCTTGTGTGGAAAGTCGCTTTTCCTCGCCTTCCGGGCTATTTAGTATCCGTGATACCCTGTACGCTGGCCAAGAAAGCAATTCAACGGGTATCCACACAAGGACTCTATTTTCCAATCTATCTCGGTAATGGATAGCCCTCATGCGGCATGCTTTATTAAGGTCGGTGAAGTTCACACATTCGCCACCGCCATCACTTTTTTGACCATTACCGGATTAGAAAGCTACCGTGGTAATAGACTTCACGATAATTCCGATTTACCAATTTCTCGTACTCCGCCAGATTGCTCGCGCCTCTCCGGAGCTTGGCCACGCTCTTCCGGCGACGGTGAGTATCCTTGTCGGATTCTTAGTTTATGCTCGTGATCGAGCCGTGGTACTCCACCATGTGTTTTGGCCCCACGCCGAAAATATCCACGCTCTTTTTGTAGGAGTGCGCACACAATGCTTTGCCGTTGTCCGACAATGACCCTCCAATGGTTATTTCGCTCGGGTATTCGGTGAATCACACCTTCGTTGGGCTTTTGGTCAAGACCGCTTTGGGATTGGTTCCATTTCGCATGTAACCGTGTTACATTCTCTGCTTGGTACCGTGGCATTGTAGAGAGTGACAATGCCCCTTCATCGGGAATTTAAGCATCCCGCGCCGTTGATGGCACCGCCGCATGGTCGATATCCCCGTCTCCGATAATGCCATTGTATGACGAGGATTGATCACCATGAAATCCATCCGTGTTGTCAGAATGGTCTCTGCTGCAAACGCCGACTAGTAATCGCAATGTCCCATGGGCCATATTTTTTCACCGTGAAACCGTGAGTGCCGGTTGACCGGATTTAACCGACTACGATTTCGTCGTAGTCTTCAAAGCAATGCTCATACATGATATTTGCCGATGCTCCACCATCGATGTACATGCGGTGTATGTCGTGACCACCGCACCGATTTCAATGGTGAGAGGCTTTCGCCGCCGTCCGCAGCTAAAGTAGGGAAAGAGATTTCACTTCTTCGAAAACTCCCCTGGTCGACCTTTTGTCTAGTGGTTCGCTGCCACGCGTCGTATCATGTAGATTGTGTCACCCTTATCTTTGGGTGTCTCCTTCTTGCTTCCATTCTTTGTTTATCTCTTCCCTCCTTAATGTTTTTAACTAGGTGGTCCACCGCCTCCTCGACCATCTTGTCGATGAGTTGGCGCAATGACACACTGTTAGTGGTGCGACCTTTGCGGCGGGTAGTCACAAGATCCATTTCCAGTGCGCCTATCTTCCGTGTAAAAGATCCATGGGCGGTCTTGGGAAATTCGCCTTCGCCGCGAGTATTTCCTGGGTTTTGATCTGTGAGTATACCTGCTCATTATCTCTGCTCTCGCCGCCTCCGTCAGGCGATAGCTCCTATTACGGTTATTACCGGTCGTTGGATTGTCTCCTGTGTTGTTCCCGTGGACCGTAATCGAATGGTTCTTTTGCTATCACGCCGCGGCCTTCTCCTCGACAAAAGACCCAGCCGCTTCATGAGTTCATCAAGGTCTGTGGATCTTGTCGCTCAACCTCTTGATGAGTTCGGGTTATTAATCCCATTCATGAAGCCCGAGATTTTTAAGACTTCGTGGCATGCTTTAACCTCGCATGCATTCATCTTGAAGCGTTCCATGAATGCGCCTGTGATTCTCCTCGGTTGCTTTTACCGGCGAGTTCGACAGGTTTTTAGCACACTTTTGCGTTGAGTAAAATTTAGGCGGAACGCCTTTCTCAACTCTTCAAAACCATTCACGCCCTTCGTGGGAGTTTGTTGAACCGCCCGCGCCTTCCCACCGCGTGGAATTAAACATGTGGCACCAAACCGCCGTGGCCGCCGATGGTCGCGGCTGATCTAAAATTTTAGTGATCGCCGTGATCACCGTCCCATCATAGGTTTTAACATTTGCAGCATGCGCCTTTTCTTGTTCTCGGAGAAATCACTAATGCGTCCGGTGAACGATCCACTTCTCGACGGCGCCATGGGAGAGACATGTCTTCCTCTTGGCTATCGCCTCGCTCGATTTCCAATGCCCAAGATTACTATCCTCGTTGTCCGAGGAGTTGTCAAGATGAATTTACCTTCCTCACGGCGCTTGCGCGGCCATCCTCGAATCGACCTGCCAGTCCGATCTCGGGCTTTCACTGGGGAATACCTTCCGCCTAGGTCTATCATGTACTCTACGGTTACCCAACCGGGCGAGACACCGGTACGCCTTCTCTCTATCACCGCCACTCGAGTGTTGCGAGTGAGATGTCTCATCACCCTCGATTCTCCTCCCGATTCTCGTTGAATATCGGGTTTTATGACCGCCTTCCGCGCTTTCCCTTCCTGCGCGCGGGGAAGTATCGCATCCGAATCGAATTGAGTCGGCCTTCGTGTTCCACCGATCTATTCTTCTTCCTCTTGCATGAGAGCAAGCAATGCTTCGTAGTTTGGGATACAAAGCTCGGTGCAATTTCGCCGACCCCCAGAGCGAGTGCTTGTTTCATCACGCACCCTTATCCCGACCGGTGCCTCTGGTACCTTTGTCGTGCCAGCACCGATTGGAAGGGAGTAGTAAAGACGGGTTGTTCCCGAAAGTGCTAGTGGGTCTACTCCACTGTGGTGGTTGTAGTGACTGGGTTATTCCCGAGTGCGGTTCCACCGAGGGAAGAGCAAGTCTTGACTCGAATTTCTTATTTTAGCAAGTGCCTGGTTGTCTTGCAGGTCCGCTAGGGTTAGTCCACCTGCGACTTCTTCCCCATAAGATCTCGATCGCGATCACGATTGCCGTGTTTGTCATTCTAGTGTCGATTCTTAGTGTAGGTCCCACGGACGGCGCCACTTGTTGATACAAAAGTTGGACGTTCTCGATTTGGAGCTCCGGTTCTCGTACCAATTGAGAATTGCTGCTGAGACCCGCAAGCAGACTGAGACAAGAAACACCGTTAGCTTTATCAGGATTGTCTCCACGATTATCCTCGGCGTGAGAGTGAGTAATCTTTAAGGTTTAAGGAGTTTTAGGTTATGAGATCGTACCTTAAACGAGGATATGATTCCTTTATATACGCACGGAATCCTTGTTGGTTCCGTGTTCCCAACCTTCGGCGTATCCCGCTTAAGTCGGTTGGGAATGATTATCTTCTTATTTTAGAAGATATCATATATCCATTCCAAATAGATTTGGGCTTGGGCTTTGAGCCCAAGCCTTTATTGATATTGGCCCAAGTCGTGCTGGGCTTGTAAGTATTGGGCTGTGGTCGGGTTCATGACCCGACACCAGACTATACGTCATCAGCCAAGCTGCCCGAAACGCCCATTTTGCCACTCATAAATAATAAGAAATGATTTGTACATTTCTTATCCATACACTAAGAAATTTGTTTCTACCTTATAGTAAAAATATGTATACCACTATCAAAAAGTGGCACATAAAGATCATTTGGTCATCACTACAAAATGGATACCTTCCCAAAATGCACTCAGCAGCTTGATTTCCACCTCACGCACATTGAAAAATTTTGTCTCTTGGATGAAGATGCTTTCTGTAATCATCCGTCAAACCTTGAAAACTTACTGTCCTTAATACAAAAGTTTGTCCAGCAAGTTCCTTGAGCTTCTTACACCAGCACAAAGTTTGCAAAGAAATTACTGAGTGAAGCAATCCAAATAGCACTATAAAAAAAAGAAGAAAAAGTTAAGCTGTGAATACTTACGTTTTACTGATTCGTACAAGATCTCTTGCTCCATTAGTAGATGTCGCTAACACTGTACGTAAATAACAGATTCAGGATGTCAAGGGTAATTAAGTCATTTTTCTTTGTGTTCTGGCTGTAAGATTGGTAATTAAGTCTATTCATTAAATTTTAAGTGACATACTTGCATGAAATTAGGTTATCTATGTACATTTTATTAATAATAGAGAACATTTTTATAAGTTAAAATCCAGTAACTTAAAGTACTTGAACAACAAGCTTACCGTTTCGGATAAAAAAAGATATTGGATCTGCTTCAATAGCGAGGATGCTTTGCCCTTCAAGACCTTCACTGGCAGCTTCTTCCTGTTCTTGCAAAAACAGCCGTGTTATATATCTATCTATTGTTTAAAACAAGCCTAGAAAACTCGACAAAACTATGAAGCAAGAAAACAAATAAAACTATCAAACTAAAGCCTTGAACATACACCAATATATATGCTTACTGTAATCAGTTTTATTTGCATATATGGGAAAGAGGATGGGCACATGACAATTGAGCAACAAGGAAACCATATATGAATGACATTCCGATGACGAAAACACACACACTGAGGACATACGCATATAATGATCGATATGGTGTTGCATGGTCAGGACAGCCAAATAGCACAGATTGTTTTTGCTAAAATGAAACCATGACTCAAAGATCTAATCAATAATAAAGAATGCAACATCAACTTAATTTGTAATTTTTTTTACCTGAGTATATGATGGGTGCGCAATCATTTCGAGTCCTGTAGGCTGATTGAAAGACATGTGAGGAATCATCTCCCATACAGTAATAAAATTAGTTTCTTGCACCGCATCGTTGTTTGACATATTTGTTCGAACTGTTTTGAGCCCTAAAGAAGATGAGTACTGTAATGACTAATGAGAGAGGAGATAGCAAAGACAGATGTTGTGTGTGTCACAATTTGGTTTATGCTGGTCGTATTTATAATCATTAATCATGCATGTATTTATTACAGAATCAAATAAACAATTCAATGCATTTGAAATCCCCCCTACAGTGTTGTTACCATCTACAAATTAGACAATACATTAAATCAAAAGATATCCATGTTGACTATTATATTAATTAAGTGATTATGTGACTACAAATATGAAATACAATCAATATTTCGATGTATTCTTTGGTAACTAATTCAATATCTTTTTCTTTTTCATTTTTTGATATGGTTAATTAGGTAAGGCCATTGGCCAAAACAAACAAATATACTTGATGTACATGTAACTCTCTCATATTTATTATATACCCAATGAACCAATTTTGTTCATTCATTTTTTGATCAAAGCAAAAAAAAATAAAAATAAATAAACTTTCATCATTTTCTTTTTAAAATTAAATATCTCACAAACCGATAATCGTTACGCAAAAAAAATAATACCATCATGACGAGAATTAAATTTTCTTTTAGTTCTATAAACTTTCGACATTTTTTTTTTTAATTTTCGCCTAAAAAATTCATATACATGTGATTTTTAAAATGAATCACATGTGATTTTTCTTGTCTGAAATTTTTAAAAAAAAATCATCGAAATTGTTTACAAGTGCATATCTATAGAAATATAATTTAATTTTCGTCGCGATATTGTATTTTTCGTAGCTTAAAGATTTACCTTTTGCAAGATATGTTTGTCTTTAAAAAAAGTGAAAAATAGTTTTTAATTAATTTTGATGAAAAATTGATTGCTAAAATCAGTTAATTGGATCTATGAAAAATATGAGATCTATATTGATCTCAACTTTTTCTACAATCATTATTGTATAATTTATTAATGGTAGAAACAAAATACAACTTTTTTAGTAGGCAAAAGGTTTTTCATCCGGTGAATGTATTATTACTCCAAAAAACAAAATACAACTTTTTATAATATCTATTAATAGTAATAGTAATAGTAATACTACTACATTTGGTTAATAATCAATGATTTCATTTTAGCATTTGGTAGCAACGATTTAATATATCATAACTGTTCATTTTTGTCATTGAATTTTTTTGTCCCAATTGAACTGGTATTATTATTATTCCCATGTAATATAGTAACAATAATAATAAAATAGACTTTCAAATCTTTAAATATTAAGTTACACACATAAATTTTTTATGTAATAATAATTAATTTATATAATATTTTTAAAATTTTAAACATGTTATATTTTTCTAAGATTGTCATATATAATGCCTAATATATAACAAAATAGAAAAGAACAATGACAAAATGAAAATGCTGAAAAAACCTAAATTTGGACAACTTGGTGGAAAAAAATAGTGCGTTGGCGTGTTTACAACAAATGAAAGATCATATACAACACGATATTCATGATAAAGTATCTTGAAATATGAAGCTAGAAAAGACAATGTTATAAGTTTCTATTTTTAGTCGACAAATAAATACCCCACTATAATTATTAACATGTAAACACATTGAAATTGATATACAATCATTATACATTGGGTTATATGATATACATGTAACATAGAAGTTTTGCATCATATATCGCCGCCAAATAAAATAACACGGGTTGTAATAAAAGCCGCACATAATATCTAAGGCATAACCATAAACCAAATATGATAAACTTTTATTGCGCAAAATTATTTGTTCATGTAAGTGTTGGTGGTTATTCGTCCCAAATCGGTGTAGATAATCAACTTCAAGAACGATCAACTGTTTCGTGAGAAACAAACAATGGTCGTGATATGGATACCACCAAAGTGGTTACGGATATCACTTGGAATCGTGTGATCACTTTTCAAAGTAAACTATTTGACCCTAATGCCCGGTATCACGAATATCTACTTGGGATAAGACCAAATGCGCTTAGAGAATTAGGCACAATTCTTTAACCCTTGCGCTTATAAGTGTTTAGTGTTTTCGTGTGTCTTTCATGCATGTTCGGATCTCCTATTTATAGGAGGTTACTCTTGACCGCTCCAATGGAATTATGAGTATTAATCGGCCCATTAATAGCCTCATAATTATCCCCATTATAGCCGTTAGTGGTTACATGACCAATTAAGCGTGGTCATAATGATGCGATTGTAATCGTCATTTATCGCTTATATTAGTACTTTCATAGTGGTTTGATGGTTACACCGCCTGATGTAAACACAACTTCGATGAGATACCACCGGTGGAAACACCACCTTGAAAACATCGATCTTCTTGGCATCGCTTCAAAGGAAACACTCATAATCGAGCAGTTAACCACAAGATACTTTCACCAAGCACTACCAATACATACCACTATTAGAGTCGAGGTGTTCATGGACCTTATGGGTGTACACACTGCACCTCCCAACCCAATGCAAGGTGTGAACCATCCCACAAGTGCACTAAATTTTCCAACAATCCTCCCAAATTTAGTTCACCCTTTGCATGTAAAATAAACATCAAGCAAAACATGTGCATAAACGAAAATGTCCCGAGGATTGAATTTCCATCTTAGTAATTACACGTTCAAATATTCGAGAATCGGGGTGTTCTAAGAATTGAACCCTTCAACCCATTTGAATACCGAAGATAACTACACACAGTTTTCAAACACTTAAAAGCTCCCGACACTATACAAGCCATGTGTCCATATCCAAATTCATAAATGTTGTAAAAGCTAAAAGTCCAAAGCTTCTCAAGTGGCAAAACTTCAACATTTACATAGGTGGTCCTCTTTATTCATGCTCCTCGCCAAGCACTTTTTCAAAGATAAGTTAACCATTAAGAAGTAAAGACTTCATCCTCCTTTCAGCAGTTCCGAGCACAACCTTGGGATGTAAAATAAACATGTGCTCAAATTAATCGAATGTTCAACTTTCCACATTGAACTCGGCTCTAAGTTTCCTCGTGAGGAGTTGGGTGTCCTAGCATTCAAAGACTAAGTTGGACTTAAACTCATCCCTTTAGCGACTTTATAACCAAGTCTCTAGCCGCCTCTTCGTCAAGTGATCGACTAAGTTCTTGAGATCTAACAAACTCTATAGATACCACCCTATTCATGATAAGCTCACGAATCATGCTACGCCCGACACCTAAGTGTCTAGACTTACCATTGTACATCCGGCTATAAGCCCTAGCCAATGTAGCCGCACTATCACACCGGATAGAAATGGGTGCTATAGGTTTAAGCCACAATGGAATCTCGAAGCAAGTTTTTCAACCATTCACTTCTTTACCGTAGTAATTGCTAAAGCCACAAATTCATATTCCATTGTTGAACCGGTGATGCAAGTTTGCTTCTTGGATGCCCAAGAAATTGCACCTCCACCAAGTAGGAATACCCGGCACCGGTAGTGACGAATTGTCTTGATTGTTATCGATCCAACTTACATCGCTGTAACCTTCCAACATCGATGGGTAACAAAGATATGAGACTATAATCCATAGTTCTCTTCAAATACTTTAGTACCCTTTGAATCGCTTGCCGATGAGCACTAGGATTACTAGTATACCGCTCAATTTTCCCACCGAAGCCAATATCAGCCTTGTACAAGTCATGGCATACATCGAGCAACCAATTACCCTAGAATACTCAAGTTGAGATACAACCTTGCCATGATTAGGCATTAGCTTCTCACAGTATTCATAGGTGTACTCACCGGAGTACAATCAAAGTAATTGAATTTCTTCAAAGACCTTCTCAATATAATGAGACCGAGAGATAGAAATTCTTTTACTTTCATGTTTAATCCTAATACCAAGGATAACATCAGCCTCCCCATGTCCTTCATGGAGAACCTTGATGACAAAATTCCTTTGTCGTCAACTCGATTTTGGTAAGTGCCAAAGATCAACATGTCATCAACATATAGACAAATGATGACTCCTTTACCGATTCATCAAATTTTGCTATATACACATTTGTCGACTTGGTTAAGAACATAACCACTAGACAAAACCACTTCATCAAATTTTGATGCCATTGCTTAGGTGCCCTGCTTCACCATAAAGAGACTTAATCGGTTTGCACACCTTGTTTTCATTTCCGCAAGATGAAGCCCCGAGGTTGGTTCATATAAACCTCCTCTTCCAATTCACCATTCCGTAAAGTCAAGCTTTCACATCCATTTGATGAATAACCGTTTGTGAATAGATGCCATAGCAATCGCCATCTTATGGTATCGATACGAGCCACGGGGCATAAGTATCAAAATAGTCTATTCCCGACTTTTGTTTAAAGCCCCTAATAACTAGTCTAGCCTTGAACTTTTCAATAGTTCCATCTACCTTCATTTTCTTTTGAAAATCCATTTGCAACCCAAAGGTTTGCAACCGGAGGTAGATCAACCAACACCCAAGTGTTGTTGCCCATGATGGAATCCATCTCATCATTAATTGCTTCTTTCCGTAAAGCAATATCCTCGACTTCATTGCTTCTTCAAATGTTTTGGGGTCATCCTCAACAATGAAGCAATAGGAGTATTGATCCGAGACCTCATCCCTAGTACCTTCAACTAAGTATAGTTGAAACTCGTGTCCAAATGACTTTGGAGTCTCGACCCTTTGCTCTTCCCGAGCACGGGTTCAAAGGTGAACCACAACCTCATCGTGGACCACCGATGGTTCATCATCGAGGACCTCACGATACACCAAGATCATGAGTTCCATTAGGAATCCTCGACTTGGTCTAGGGACCGATGAGAATCTATTCTCATCAAAGTCTCGCATCCCTTGATTCAATTATAGAGTTAATCGCAACTTGTTTATTAGGTTCAATAACATAGAACCTAAAAGCCTTGGAATGCTCAAGATATCCAACAAAGATGATCAATGCCTCTTTCACCCAAAGTCTTTGCTTTGGATCGTGGAGTCTTACAACAAACTTTACAACCCGCACCTTGAGATAATTCAAGTTGGTTTTCTTTTAGTCCGAGTTCATAAGGGGTAACCTTGTTCCTTTATTGGGAACCCTATTTAGCAAATAGCAAGTCATAACATAGCTTCACCCTGTAACCCTTGACTCGATTCTGAATAGGACAACATGGAATTAACCATCTCCTTGACCCCTGCTTTTCCTTTCGAAATACCATTTTGCCGAGGAGTATAAGGGCGATCGTTTCATGGATTATTCCAACAGATGAGAAATCTTGAGTATCCATGTACTCACCTCCCTATCGATCCTTAATCTTTTGATCAAAGACCCAGTTGTAATTCAACTTCGCTTTAAACACTTTAAATTTATCTAATGCTTCATCCTTGGTATGTAATAGATAGACATAACAAAATCTAGAAGCATCATCAATAAATGTCACAAAGTACTTATTACCCAAAGAAGGAGTGGCATGCAAATCACACAGTCACTGTGAATAAGCTCCAAGATCTTAGTCTCACGACTAACACCGAAAGGGTTTCTTGGTTATCTTGGTCAACATGCAAGTTTTACACTTTTCGTTGTCCATGTCAAAAGCGAGATTAAACCATCCCTAGACATATCTTGCATCCTTTTATAGTGAACATGACCAAGTCTAGCATGCCAAAGGTTAGAAACACTCTACGATCATATGTGGTCACAAAAGTCAAATAACACATCGGTGGTAATATTAAGCCCCGAACATTTGATTACATAAATAACCAAAACCAATAAAAACACCACATTTAGAAAGAACAAATTTATCGATTCAATAACTTGTTTATATCCATGATTATTCAAAACACTACTTGAAACCAAGTTTTCCTTATATCGTGAACATGAATAACATTAAACAAAGTTACAATCTTCCGAACTAAACCTAAGATCTACACAACCACGACCATGCACCAAGGTGTTGACTCATTTCCCATGTGAAGAATAGAACCATCATTCGGTGACTCATAAGTCTTGAACCGCTTCTATCTTTGCACACATGAACTGTTGCACCGAGTCAACCCACCACGCAACATCATCATCCTGACATAAAAGATTCGATACATATGTAACATAATAAATCGAAAAGACTTATTAAAATATTTCGACCTTTCAAATGAGTTGGGTGAACCACCACTCCCGAACTTTTAGTGCACGATCCATTGGCTTTACCACCAACATTAACACCCTTGCGGTCCCTTTTAATGTGACCATCTTGCACATTTCCAACAAGTAGGTGTTTCCTTCTTGTTAGGATCCGACCTTGTGTTATCATGATGTTTGCGCTTGCCTTTGTTGTCATTGTACCGTGGAGTTGTTATGCTCCACCATATTGACAACAGATGGTCCAAGAGTGATGCTACTCTTTGGCTTGTCATTATCCTGCAGCCTGAGAGAATCCTCAATGCGCAGATGACTGCCCAACTCAACCAGAGTTAATTCCTCTTTATTATGTTTCAAGATATGCTTGAAATCTTTCCAAGAAGGAGGAAGTTTGTCAATAACACAAGAGACTGAAATAGCCTCATCCATGTGCATATTGTGTTGCGTAAACCTTCCAAGTATTCCAATAAGTTCATTGTATTGTTCCATAACCGGTCTTGAATCAGTCATTTTGTAATTTGTGAAATTACTAACAAGGAACTTCTTACTTGATGCATCCTCAACCATATATTTGGCATCCAAGGAATCCACAGTTCTTTGGAAGATTGAGTTCGATAAATATCAAGCAGAGAATCGACATACCATTGAGAATAAGACCTCTGCATATGTAGTCATCATTCTCCCACTTGCTCCTCCTCCCGATCCGCTCCACGTAGCATCATCCCCACCATCATCGGGAATTGGAGTAGTCGACACATAGACCACACTCATGCTTGCAGCAAGAAGTGCATCTTCTTCCGCCACCTCTAAGTCCACCCTTCAAACTTATCCAGCTTTGCAAAGTTTGAAGCCATATGTTTCATAGCATCGTTGCCATTGATTATCACTAAATAGTTTACTTTGATTGTTGGTGGTTATTCGTCCCAAATCGGGTGTAGATAATCAACTTCAAAGAAACGATCAACTGTTTGTGAGAAACAAACAATGGTCAAGAAGAATAGATACCACCGGTGGTTACCGGATATCACTTGAATCGTGTGATCACTTTCCAAAGTAAACTATTCGACCCTAATGCCCGGGTATCACGAATATCTACTTGGGATAAGACCAAATGCGGTTAGAGAATTAGGCAAATTCTTTAACCATTGCGCTTATAAGTGTTTAGTGTTTTCGTGTGTCTTTCATGCATGTTCGGATCTCCTATTTATAGGAGGTTACTCTTGACCGTTCAATGGAATTATGAGTATTAATCGCCCATTAATATCCTCATAATTATCCCCATTATAGCCATAGTGGTTACATGACCAATTAAACGTGGTCATAATGATGCGATTATAATCGTCATTTATCAAGACTTATATTAGTACTTTCATAGTGCTTTCTGGTTACACCGCTTGATGTAAACACAAATTCGGTGAGATACCACTTGGAAACATCGATCCTATTTAATCGCTTCGGTGGAAACACTCATAATCGTGTTAACCACAACAAGATTTTCACCAAGCACTACCAATACATACCTCTATTAGAGTCGAGGTGTTCATGGACCTTATGGGTGTACACTCGTACCTCCTAACCCAATACAAGGTGTGAACCATCCCACAAGTGCACTAAATTTTCCAACAGTAAGTAAGTATTCACACGCCGATTATTAGGCACTCTGTTAACCATCGTCACTTGCATTTTATTTTTGGGCCGAATATTGGAGTAATGTAATGTTACAAAAGTCGCATCTTGTGTTTTAGTCAGTGATATCATATTTATAGTTTTATACAATGAAAAACAATCATTACTTTCTCACGTACAACAACCATTTTTTTGAACGGCGGAATTATAGAGATACTAGCGAGAAGCTAGAAAATAGAAAAGTTACAACAGACTATTACAGGTTTTATATTTCTTAATACTTGTTTTTCTCTATTAGTAGAATAGATTAAAAGTAAAATTTTCGTTACAATTCGCATTAGGAAAACGTTAGAATTGTTTGAGAATTATTGTGGTTAGATAAGAAAATTTAAGTTCGACTGTTATTAAGATTATATTGGTTTTAGAAGTTGCATATTACTATTGTGGGTTAGAAAGAAGGATTTAAGTTCGACTGTTATTAAAATTATATTGGTTTTAGAAGAAAATCAAATCGAAAGATAGGACGGGAGATAAAAACGAAAACAGAGTGGTTTTCACCACATCATTACTATCATATCAATGGCCAGTTCTAAACAATACGAACTATACATTATGAGCATTAAGAATGAAGAAGATATTAATGTCAAATGGAGTATGAGATTTAGTAGAAGGAACAAGTACATCAAAAGAGATTGATGTAAAAAAGGATAGTTCGGCGTGAGCATACCTATTTCAAGGGTTACCAGAAGATTTGCAAATGCAAGTTGCGGGATGTGAAACAGCAAAAGAAATTTGAGACTCTCTAAAGTCCAGATTTATTGGGACAAAAGATGTACAACAGGCACACTCGCAACAACTTAAATCAGAATTTGAGAGACTTGTGATGAAAGAAGATGAAACAATAGATTCATTTGCTGGGAGGTTGATGAGTATTATTACAAAGGCTACTACATGTGGATTGACATTTGATGAACAAACAAAAGTACGAAAATTACTGAATACAGTGTGAGATAAGTTTGTACCAGTAGTAGCAACCATTGAAATGGTTGTTGATTTTAAGAGAGCAAAATTAGAGGAGATTATTGAGAAACTTAAGACTTATGAAGAAAGACTTAAGTTTAGAAAAGGAAGTAAGGAAGATAATAGTGAGAAGTTATTGTTCACACGTCAAGGGAATAACAGAAATTATGAACGCAACTATGGAAATGATAAACGAGGAGGTGGTAATCACACACGAGGAAGAGGCCAAGGAAGATTCACAAGAGATAGTAAGAATGAAGATAGTTATGATAGAAGAATGAGAAACCCTGGAGATCAAAACTACCATAGAAGAGACACTAGAGAAATAGAATGTTATAATTGTCATGAGTTTGGACACTATGCAAATTGTCCAAAACAAAACCGTAGAGAAGAAAAAGCAAACCTTGTGTTCAAGATAACGAACCAGACTATTGATGGTTACTAGTAAAGACGAAAAGGAGATAACATCCTTAATAGAAGAACTGAGAAGGAAAGGAATTGTCATTCGGAAGAATGAAATTCCAAAAGAAAAGTTAGAAGATATGCGTCGAGATGAAATTGACTTGAAGAAATTAGAGTTTTGGAAGTTGAAATGCTTCAAGAGTTAGAGATGGAAAACAAGAGTTTGAGAAGAGAATAAGAAAGAGAAATGGCATTTGAGAAACAAATGCAGAGAGAATCGAGAACCTCAAAAGTTGAGAGATTGCACAAGCAAAGAGATGAAAGAGTTAAAGGCAAAGAGAACAGTTTGAGAAAGAAAATCATGGAGTTATTTCGGATAAGAAACTCCTAGAAGAAGAGAGAGTTGACAAGGGCGAATGCAAGAAACATCGAGAGACGCCATCAAGATTTCAGAAGGAAAGCCAGATTGAGAAAGACATCAAGTCAAGAAACAAGAAAGCTGAATTAGAAGATCGTGATACTTCAAATAGTGTGTTGGAGATTCAAGAGTACGAAACAATACAAATGAAGAAAGTTGGTGACAAAGATGATCAAGTTGAAGAGCAAGACAAAGGAAGTGGAAGCAAGCCAAAGTTCAAAGATAAAGATAAAGGAGCTTGAAGATATCGAAGGCATGGATTAATAAATTAGGGAGGAGTATTGGATACTAACTTATTAATCCATGTAAGTCAAGAATATTTAGTTTATGTATGTTTGTTTAAAGTTAAAGGGTCTAGTATGTTTAGTTAATATTAAATAACCGAATGATGATTATTTCGGTTATATGTGTCTCATAGAAAAGTCAACCTATTAGTGAACCGTTGTATGCATTTGTAAGTGTCGATTGTTGGGTTATAAATACCCATGTAGTTTTAGTCAGAAAGCAACGATTGTTTTATAAAATAAACTTAGTATAATTTTATCCAATTGTTCATAGAAAGAAAAGAGACCAACATAACACAAATAGAAAGCTTCAATTTTATTAGTAAAATCTTATGAAACTTGACATGCCATACTTGGCTTAGGACACACTTATTTATAAGGTTTTAGGACATAACCCCATGAAACCTTGACACACCAAAAGACTTATTAAATAAGCTATAAATGATAAAAGACTTAACATAAAGGCATAGGAGACTCAAAAGGCTTGGAACTCAAAAGATAGGACAAGATTCGGATGAATCGCCACATAAACAAGTTGTAGTAAAACAAGCATAACTCTCTAAAAATCTCCGAACGCTTCACGTTTGTTTCCCATGAAACTAGACACACAGGATTTCAATCTGTATAGGACACTTAATTTGTGGATTCTTGATCGATCAGTTTTAACTGCTTTAAGTTGGACTAAAACGGAAATATTTTTCGCATCTTGATTACTTGTTTGAAACCTTTTCTTGCGTGTATCACTTTTAGATGTCGAAACTTGACGACTTAGTTGGCAAATAGGTGGATATTTTTGTGAGTAATATCGTTGCCTTTCACGGACGGACCAAGTGTCACTTCCACCTTTGCGCTACAATCAAGATAAGTGGGTGCATGATGTAGGCTAAATAACAAGATAACACAAATCGAGCCTATTGATTCACACGAATACCAGGATCGATTCTTCCAATAATCGTTGATTCAATCGAATGCCGACTATTAGGATTCTTAGCAAAATAACTGCCAAAAATAGACTTTTGATTTTTCTTTGAACGGATTATTCAAGATTACAAAGGAGCTATTAAATAAGCATACAAAACTGAAATGGGCCTCAAAAGACAAACGGGCCAAAAGTTATTGCAGAAACAAAAGTCCAAAAAACCCCAAAAAACATAAAGTTGCGAATAACTAATAAAATAGAGCTTTTGGGGCTCAAAGTTCCGTAAACCGGCGTGGTCTGTTTACCATGACGCCTCCTCGCTCCAAGCTTCGATTTGACTAGTCATAGGTCCGAAACGGAGTTCCGTAGCCCAAGTTATGCCCATTTTAGTGAGGCTCCTTTGTCACACGATCTTGGGCCTCTAAATACATGATGGCCCGTTCTCAATGCTTGGGCCCGCATCGCGAACTAACGTAGTGAATGATCGTTAAGTTTCTAGATGGGTTGTCATAAATTTCAAGATCGAGTGACTCAAGATAAGTTATTGAATGAATTTAACAATACTAATAAAGATGGAGAATCGGTATCCGAATGAGCCAAGACCAAAATTATATAAACTAGTACAAAATTTCATAACACTCGTTCCATAAAAAAGAACATTAAGGCTTAGTGCTTGCGATTAAAAGGCCAAATATTGAACTCATCTTCAACGATATTAAGCTTTACTTTTACAATTGGATCTCTACTAGACATAGTCCGTCAAGTGGACTGACTGGTATAGGGAGTCCTTGTAACGCACTTTCAGTTTATGTGTAGTGATCTCTTTTTGCTCTGAGTCACTTGCTAGGATGCTTATAAAATTTCAACTTTTCCGTTAAAAAAACAGATGTTCCTGTTTCATCAATTTATTTTCCTCAAAAAACCAAGTAGGTGACAATAAGATTTTCTAGTTGGATGATTGGGCCGGGATATTCAAACATGCCGATAAATTCTCAATCTTATTAATATCCTTTGGAAGCGTCCAGATTTTGCAGGTTATGTGACCGCCTTAAGTTTAATGTTGTCTCTTATGTTTGTCTTTAGAACTACGATTGGCTACTTAATTTTCATGTTGCATATTCATTGAGCACACCTAGTGCTTAGCTAGCTTCTGCTTGTTTCGTTTGTTCTGTTCCTCTAGCGCCTCGTTAGAGTTGAGGTGCAGCTGGTTTCGATTACAAGAATCCAGCCGCTAAATAGAAACACACTTTTTTTGGGTAAAATTAAATAGAAACACACTTACATAAGTACTGACATTCCATCTACAGGTTCTTGTAACTAGATCATATCCTATAACTGTTGTATAGTGATTGTAAAGCAATATAATTCTACATTCATACTTTAAATTTTTACCAACTATAAAAATGTTATCTAATGTCGTTATAGTTAACAATACAAATAGACAATCCCTACTCACTATAATCGCTGGTCCTAATTCGCATTCCCAGAACCTAAAGTCGGGGGAATAGTTATGCCTGCACTTCTTAAGAAAGTTTCGATAGAATCAACGTGGGCTTGTGTTGCGGTTTTGCTCCTCCAATGCACGAACTTGTTCCGCCATCGCTCTATTTCGAGCCTCGAGCATGTGATCAACTTGTCTTTGTGTGTACGATGGCTCTTGGGATTGGAGTCGTAAGTGGGCGCTTGAACTAACCTTCTATCCATACCAGGATTATATCCACGGCTAGAGCCTAAGACTAGTTCCACAGTTTGCACACCTATCATTGGATTTGAACTGCTCGGTTGACTCGATCGCCAACTCTCCATTTGTTGCTGTGTAGTTACAAAACACGAACGTTAATTTAACAATCACGAAACAATAAGAGAACATGAACATTTAACTCAAACTAGTTTCAAGCATTTGAAGATGAGTTTCATCTAATAATTCTCTTTTTATAATTGAGTACTTTATATTCTCAAATCATCCTATGCACAGGAGTTACTTAGCCTTTTTTTTTTTTACAGAAATGACCAATGTATTTATCCTTGTCTGAATACACATTTCATGCCCATGCTCTTATATGTGCACTGATTTATTATTATTATTTTTTATTTTCTATTTATGGTCTATGGAAGAAGCTGGTTCAATTACAAGGTTAAAGCCGTTGAAAAAAAAACTATTTGTGTTAGATGTATAATTGTAGGATATGTTTTGTTTACCTCTTGTCTGTATCCTTCTGTCATACTTGCGTGCACATGTAAGTTTGGATTCATACATGGTAACGGATCCTGTAACACAACACCTCCTGACGAAGAGAAGTTCGCATTAGGATTCTGGAACATTCCACCACCCAAAGAAGAAATATTAAAATTAGGATGCTGAAACATTTCACCACCCAACGAATACAAGTTCGGATTAGGATCTTGAAGAATTCACTTCCCATGTAGTGAAGTTCACATTCGGATCCTGGAATTCACCAACCGAGGATGAAATGTTAACATTAGGATGCTGAAACAATTCACCACCCGAAGAATGGATATTCAGATTTGGGTCCTCGAAGAATCCACTTCCCCACAAAGAGAATTTCACATTCGGATCCTGGAATAGTTCACCACCCGATGAGGAAATGTTAACATTAGGATGCTGAATCAATTCACCACCTGACGAAGAAAAGTTCACATTAGGATCCTGGAGCACTTCACCACCGGACGAAGAAATGTTAACAATCGGAGGCTGAAACAGTTCACCACTCGACGAAGGTAAGTTCACATTAGGATCCTGGAACAGTTAACTATGTATATGAGTATATCTGAGAAAATTTGAAAAATCACAAAGATATATATATAAATTGATTTATAAACTAACCTGTGAGCTGCCTTCGCCATTATTTGAAGCTCTTCTTTGATATGATTTCTCTTCTATGAACTTTGTCACTTCCTTGAGGGACCTCAACATCTTTTTACTTTCTGGATGGCGATAGATCTATACAGATTTTATGTTTTAGTCACCTTTATAATCAGAAGTATAAAATTAAATAATTGATCATCCAATGTGTATATAACTTACATTATCAACTTTACCATTCCCATTATTTTCTAGGCGCGTTCGCCTTTCGATTGTCCAGCCTTTCAGATTTGCCAGCAGTTCTTGAGGATTAAGAGTTCTTTCTCTAACTTGGTTTATCTATCGAATAACACAATTATAGTTAGACACAGTCGAAGTATTAAGAAGATCAAACAAATGGAAAATTGGAGGTGCAGGTGGTCTTGTCAAAGTTTTTAGCATTCCCTCAGGCTAGCTGGAGTCAAGTGTGAAGTAATCTCGCATGATCAAGCTAAATAACCCATTTAGTTTGAATATTTCTACCTAATGAAGGATAATTCCTGGGCCTCCATGAAATATGTAAGGAAAGGAGTGAATGTACAACTACCCACAAGTATCAGACAAAAGATAAAACTCCCAAAATGATCGAGATAATATTTATATAGCTAGGTGCAGTGCAGAAAGAAGGGCCAGGATGCACGCTTTCTTGGAGCACAAAGTTTTTCTTGATTTAAATAAAAGAATAGAAAAGAAATCAATTAAATTTACCTCCTCGATGTTGTTTGATTTAAAGTGCTCGACAAGGGTGTAATCCTTCTCTAATATCTCCAGACATTCAGAAGCAGTGCCTCTTTTTCTCTTTGATGAACTATTAACCTGCATCAGGTTTTGGTATTGAATCATTTATATATAGTGATTAATTCCCTTAAAAACGAGCATGACATTGTGATTAATTCCCTTATTAAGATCACTAAAATACGTTACCTCGTGCATCGCGATTCATGATTGTTAACTTAGTTTATGTCAAGTGCTGAAATTTGTTTCTTTTTCTTCTTTACTTGATCCCGACAGCGTTTGATTTGGAAACTTTAATATTTTATATGAGGTACGTACTAAGTGAGATATAAGTGGAAGTTGTGAATTGTGCAGAAAAATTGTATGTTACCGTTAAGTTAAAACGAATCTATTAGCTCGAACTAGACTTATCTATGAACATTCTTTATAGGAGAGAACAGTTATTATAAGTAAAAAGGACAGTAACTAAAAGTACTTGATCAACAAGATTACCGTTTTCGGATTAAAAAAAGATATTGGATCTGCTTCAATAGCGGGGATGCTTTGCCCTTCAAGACCTTCACTGGCAGCTTCTTCCTGTTCTTGCAAAAACAGCCATGTTATGTATCTATCTATTGTTTAAAACAAGCCAAGAAAACTCAACAAAACTATGAAGCAAGAAAACAAATAAAACAATCCAATTAAAGCCTTGAACATACACCAATATATATGCTTACTGTAATCAGTTTTATTCGCATATATGGGAAAGCGGATCGGCACATGACAATTGAGAAACAAGGAAACGAAGCTTTATATGAATGACATTCCAATGAGGAAAACACACACACTGAGGACGTACGCATAAGATGATCGATATGGTGTTGCGTGGTCAGGACAGCCAAATAGCACAGATTTTTTTGCTAAAATGAAACTATGACTCAAGGATCTAATCAATAATAAAGAATGCAACATCAACTTAATTTGTAATTTTTTTTTACCTGAGTATATGATGGGTGCGCAATCATTTCGAGTCCTGTAGGCTGATTGAAAGACATGTGAGGAATCATCTCCCATCCTGTTATAAAATTAGTTTCTTTCATCATGATGGTTGTTTGACATATTTGTTCGAACTGTTTTGAGCCCTAAACAAGATGAGTACTGTAATGACTAATGAGAGAGGAGATAGCAAAGACAGATGTTGTGTGTGTCACAATTTGGTTTATGCTGGTCGTATTTATAGTCATTAACCATGCATGTGTTTATTACAGAATCAAATAAATAATTCAATGCATTTGAAATCCCGCCTTTAGTGTTGTTAATGTGTTACTAATTTTGTTTAGGACTATCTACAAATTAGATAATACATTAAATCAAAAGATATCCATGTTGACTATTGTATTAATTAAGTGATTATGTGACTACAAATATAAAATACTACCAATATTTCGATGTATTCTTTGGTAACTAATTCAATACCTTTTTCTGTGTTACTAATTTTGTTTAGGACCATCTACAAATTACACAATACATTAAATCACAAGATATCCATATTGACTATTGTATTAATTAAGTGATTATGTGACTACAAATATGAAATACAATCAATATTTCGATGTATTCTTTGGTAACTAATTCAATACCTTTTTCTTTTTCTTTTTTTGATATGGTTAATTAGGTAAGGCCATTGGCCAAAACAAACAAATATACTTGATGTACATGTAACTCTCTCATATTTATTATATACCCAATGAACCAATTTTATTCATTCATTTTTTGATCAAAGCAAAAAAAATAAAAATAAATAAACATTCATCATTTTCTTTTAAAAATTAAATATCTCACAAACCGTTAATCGTTACGCAAAAAAATCATACCATCATGACGAGAATTAAATTATCTTTTAGTTCTATAAACTTTCGACATTTTTTTTTAATTTTCGCCTAAAAAATTCATATGTGATTTGAAAAAATCACATGTGATTTTTAAAATGAATCACATGTGATTTTTCTTGTCTGAATTTTTGAAAAAAAAAATCGTCGAAAGTGTTTACAAGTGCATATCTATAGAAATATAATTTAATTTTCGTCGCGATATTGTATTTTTCGTAGCTTAAAGATTTACCTTTTGCAAGATATGTTTGTCTTTAAAAAAAGTGAAAAATAGTTTTTTATTAGGTTTGATGAAAAATTGATTACTAAAATCAGTTAATTAGATCTATGACAAATATGAGATCTATATTGATCTCAACTTTTCCTACAATCATTATTGTATAATTTGTTAATGGTTGAAACAAAATACAACTTTTTTAGTAGGCAAAAGGTTTTTCATCCGGTGAATGTATTATTACTCCAAAAAACAAAATACAACTTTTTATAATATCTATTAATAGTAATAGTAATACTACTACATTTGGTTAATAATTAATGATTTCATTTTAGCATTTGGTAGCAACGATTTAATATATCATAACTGTTCATTTTTGTCATTAAATTTTTTTGTCCCAATTGAACTGGTATTATTATTATTCCCATGTAATATAGTAACAATAATAATAAAATAGACTTTCAAATCTTTAAATATTAAGTTACACACATAAATTTTTTATGTAATAATAATTAATTTATATAATATTTTTAAAATTTTAAACATGTTATATTTTTCTAAGATTGTTATATATAATATGCCTAATATATAACAAAATAGAAAAGAACAATGACAAAATGAAAATGCTGAAAAAACCTAAATTTGGACAACTTGGTGGAAAAAAATAGTGCGTTGGCATGTTTACAACAAATGAAAGATCATATACAACACGATATTCATGATAAAGTATCTTGAAATATGAAGCTAGAAAAGACAATGTTATAAGTTTCTATTTTTTAGTCGACAAATAAATACCCCACTATAATTATTAACATGTAAACACATTGAAATTGATATACAATCATTATACATTGGGTTATATGATATACATGTAACATAGAAGTTTTGTATCATATATCGTCGCCAAATAAAATAACACGGGTTGTAATATAAAGCCGCCGCAATATCTAAGGCATAACCATAAACCAAATTTGATAAACTTTTATTGCGCAACATTATTTGTTCATGTAAGTAAGTATTCACACGCCGATTATTAGGCACACTATTAACCATCGTCACTTGCATTTTATTTTTGGGTCGAATATTGGAGTAATGTAATGTTACAAAAGTCGCATCTTGTGTTTTAGTCAGTGATATCATATTTATAGTGTTATACAATGAAAAACAATCATTACTTTCTCACGCACAACAACTATTTTTTTGAACGACGGAATTATAGAGATACTAGCGACAAGCTAGAAAATAGAAAAGTTACAACAGACTATTACAGGTTTTATATTTCTTAATACTTGTTTTTCTCTATTAGTAGAATAGATTAAAAGTAAAATTTTCGTTACAATTCGCATTAGGAAAACGTTAGAATTGTTTGAGAATTATTGTGGTTAGATAAGAAAATTTAAGTTCGACTCTTATTAAGATTATATTGGTTTTAGAAGTTGCATATTACTATTGTGGGTTAGAAATAAGGATTTAAGTTCGACTGTTATTAGAATTATATTGGTTTTAGAAGAAAATCAAATCGAAAGATATGACGGGAGATAAAAACGAAAACAAAGTTGTTTTCACCACATCGTTACCATCATATCAATGCCCAGTTCTAAACAATACGAACTATACATTATGGGCATTAAGAATGAAGAAGATATTAATGTCAAATGGAGTATGGGATTTAGTAGAAGGAACATGTACATCAAAAGAGATTGATGTAAAAAAGGATAGTTCGGCGTGAGCATACCTATTTCAAGGGTTACCAGAAGATTTGCAAATGCAAGTTGCGGGATGTGAAACAGCAAAAGAAATTTGGGACTCTCTAAAGTCCAGATTTATTGGGACAAAAGATGTACAACAGGCACACTCACAACAACTTAAATCAGAATTTGAGAGACTTGTGATGAAAGAAGATGAAACAATAGATTCATTTGCTGGGAGGTTGATGAGTATTATTACAAAGGCTGCTACATGTGGATTGACATTTGATGAACAAACAAAAGTACATAAATTACTGAATGCAGTGCGAGATAAGTTTGTACCATTAGTAGCAACCATTGAAATGGTTGTTGATTTTAAGAGAGCAAAATTAGAGGAGATTATTGGGAAACTTAAGACTTATGAAGAAAGACTTAAGTTTAGAAAAGGAAGTGAGGAAGATAATAGTGAGAAGTTATTGTTCTCATTGGCCTGTATGCACTCATCTTTGAAGCGCTCCACATAAGCGCTTGTAGATTCCCCTTGGCGCTGTTTCACCCTGGCGAGTTCGACAGGGTTTTTAGCACACTTCTTCCGTTGAGTGAAGTTTAGGCGGAACGCCTTCCTCAACTCTTCAAAGCCATCAATGCTTCGCGTGGAAGCTTCTCGAACCGATTCCACGCGTTTCCACTAATGTAGAATTGAACATGTGGCACCACACAGGCTGTGGCCAATTTTCAATGGTAGCAGCTGATTCAAAAATTTTCAAGTGATCATCAGGATCACCTGTTCCATCATAGGTTTTTACATTAGCGGGCATGCGCCTTCTCTTATCTTCTGAGAAGTTACTGATGCGTCGAGTGAACGCATCCACCTTTTGGCGGCGCCACGGAAGAGACATGTCTTCCTCCTCCTGGTCGCGATATTTTCTTCTGGACTTCCAGTGTCCTGTTTCGCTATCCTCGTTGTCCGAGGAGTTACCAGAGGATGAATTTTCCTTTTTTCGGCGTTTGCGCCGACTGTCCTCAGAATCCGCACTTGAAGGGCTTTCACTTGGGGAGTATCGTCGCCAAGTCATCACGAACCTGCGGTACGCCAAGCTGGCGTGGACATTGGTACGTCGTCCATCCTCTTCGCTTTCTTCGGTGCGAGTCACCAGATCATCACTCTCAACTCTCCTCCCAATTCTGTTAAACATTGGGGTTGGCGGCTATCCTTCCGCGCTTCTTTCGATGACGGCGGAGATATCTCGTATTCCGTATCAAAATTAAGTCGGGCATGCAGGCTTCGACTCGACCTCTTTTTTGCTTCCTCTTGCATGAGAGCGGCCAAAGTTTCATAATTTTGAGATACGAAATCCCCCGGCGCTAGTTCGGTCGACCCTTCTAGAGCAAGGGTTCTGCCTCTACCACTAGGCCTTTGTTTCGCCAGTGCATCCGGTGCCTTGAGAGGTCGGTTCTAGCACCGATTGGAGGGAGTGGTAAAAGGGTGCGCAACGGATCTCCCTCTGTTGGTGGTGGTTGTAGTGGCTGGTTGTCCCCGAGCGTTGCTCCACCGTAGGGAAGACCAAGTCTCGGCCTGACCGACCCTTGGTTTTTAGCGACACTGGTTGTTCGAGAAGTCTGTTTAGAAGCTGATCCGCTTTGCAGCTTCTTTCTGTAAGGTCTGTTTGCGATCGCTTATTTCCGTGCTTCGTCATTCTAGTTCTTAGTTCTTAGTGATGGTCCCACGGATGGCGCCACTTGTTGATACAAAAGTTGGGCGTTCCATGTTTGGGCTCCGGTTCTCGTACCAATTGAATATTGTTGCTTGAGACCTGCACACTAAGTAAATAGAAAACACCGTTAGGCTTATCGTGGGATTGTCTCCCACGATTATCCTCCGGCGTGAGAGTAAGTAATCGGTTTTAGGGTTCGAGGAGAGTTAGGGTTTTAGATCGTACCTTTAATGAGGGATGGGATCCTTTTATATACACACGAAATCCTTGTTGGTTTCGTGTTCTCCAACCTTCGGCGTATCCCGCCTAAGTCGGTTGGTAAACGATTATCTCCAAAGTTAGGAGGTATCCGATATCTTATTCCATAAATAACATCGGACTTGGGCTTTTGTGAGCCCAAACTATTATCGTATTAGCCCATTCGTAATGGGCTTGTTAGTGGCGTTCATTGGTCGGGTTCGTGACCCGAATGTAGACTATACGTCATCAGTTGTGATAGAATAATGAGAAACCCTGGAGATCAAAACTACCATAGAAGAGACACTAGAGAAATTGAATGTTATAATTGTCTTGAGTTTGGACACTATGCCGCAAATTGTCCAAAACCAAACCGTAGAGAAGAAAAAGCAAACCTTGTGTTCGAAGATGACGAACCAGCACTATTGATGGTTACTAGTAAAGACGAAAAGGAGATAACATCCTTAAAGAAGAACCGAGAAGGAAAGGAATTGTCATTCGAAGGATGAAATTCCAAAAGAAAAGTTAGAAGATATGCGGTCGAGATAGAAATTGACTTGAAGAGTAAATTAGAGTTTTGGAAGTTCAAATGCTTCAAGAGTTAGAGATGGAAAAACAAGAGTTTGAGAAGAGAATAAGAAATAGAGAAATGGCATTTGAGAAACAAATGCGAGAGAATCGAGAACCTCAAAAGTTGAGAGATTGCACAAGCAAAGAGATGAAAGAGTTAAAGACAAGAAGAGAACAGGTTTGAGAAAAAAACCATGGAGTTATTTCAGATAAGAAACTCCTAGAAGAAGAGAGAGTTGACAAGGGCGAATGCAAGAAACATCGAGAGACGCCATCAAGATTTCAGAAGGAAAGCCAGATTGAGAAAGACATCAAGTCAAGAAACAAGAAAGCTGAATCAGAAGATCGTGATACTAGAAATAGTGTGTTGGAGATTCAAGAGTACGAAACAATACAAATGAAGAAAGTTGGTGACAAAGATGATCAAGTTGAAGAGCAAGACAAAGGAAGTGGAAGCAAGCCAAAGTTCAAAGATAAAGATAAAGGAGCTTGAAGATATCGAAGGCATGGATTAATAAATTAGGGAGGAGTATTGGATACTAACTTATTAATCCATGTAAGTCAAGAATATTTAGTTTATGTATGTTTGTTTAAAGTTAAAGGGTCTAGTATGTTTAGTTAATAGTAAATAACCGAATGACAGTTATTTCGGTTATATGTGTCTGTTAGAAAAGTCAACCTATTAGTGAACCGTTGTGTCTGTTTGTAAGTGTCGATTGTTGGGTTATAATACCCATGTAGTTTTAGTCTGTAAAGCAACGATTGTTTTATAAAATAAACTTAGTATACTTTTATCCAATTGTTCATAGAAAGAAAAGAGACCAACAGAACACAGATAGAAAGCTGAAAGCTTCAATTTTATTAGTAAAATCTTATGAAACTTGACATGCCATACTTGGCTTAGGACTCACTTATTTATAAGGTTTTAGGACATAACCCCATGAAACCTTGACATGCCAAAAGACTTATTAAATAAGCTATAAATGATAAAAGACTTAACATAAAGGCATAGGAGACTCAAAGGCTTGGAACTCAAAAGATAGGACAAGATTCGGATGAATCGCCACATAAACAAGTCAGTAGTAAAACAAGCATAACTCTGTAAAATCTCCGAACGCTTCACCGTTTGTTTCCCATGAAACTAGACACACAAGGATTTCAATCAGATAGGACACTTAATTTGTGGACTTCTTGATCAAGATCTGAGTTTAACTGTTTAAGTTGGACTAAAACCTGGAAATATTTTTCTGCGTCTTGATTACTTGTTTCAGAACTTTTTCTTGCACGTGTACCACTTTTAGATGTCAAAACTTGACAGCTTAGTTGGCAAATAGGTGGATATTTTTGTGAGTAATATCGTTGCCTTTCCTGGACAGACCAAGTGTCACTTCCACCTTTGCGCTTACAATCAAGATAAGTGGGTGCATGATGTAGGCTAAATAACAAGATAACACAAATCGAGCCTGTTGATTCACACGAATACCAGGATCGATTCTTCCAATAATCGTTGATTCAATCGAATGCCAACTATTAGGATTCTTAGCAAAATAATTGTCAAAAATAGACTTTCGATATTTCTTTAAATGGATTATTCAAGATTACAAAGGAGCTATTAAATAAGCATACAAAACTGAAATGGGCCTCAAAAGACAAACGGGGCCAAAAGTTATTGCAGAAACAAAAGTCCAAAAAACCCCAAAAAACATAAAGTTGCGAATAACTAATAAAATAGAGCTTTTTGGGGCTCAAAAGTTCCGTAAACCGACGTAGTCTGTTTACCATGACGTGCTCCTCATTCCAAGCTTCGATTTGACTGGTCATAGGTCTGAAACGGAGTTCCGTAGCCCAAGTTATGCCCATTTTAGTGAGGCTCCTTTTATCACACGATCCTGGGCCTCCAAATACATGATGGCCCGTTCCTCAATGCTTGGGCCCGCATCAGTGCAGAACTAACGTAGTGAATGATCATTAAGTTTCTAGATGGGTTGTCATAAATTTCAAGATCGAGTGACTCAAGATAAGTTATTGAATGAATTTAACAATACTAATAAAGATGGAGAATCAGGTATCTAAATGAGCCAAGACCAAAATTATAGAAACTAGTACAAAATTTCATAACACTCGTTCCATAAAAAAGAACATTAAGGCTTAGTGCTTGCGATTAAAAGGCCAAATATTGAACTCATCTTCAACGATATTAAGCTTTACTTTTACAATTGGATCTCTACTAGACATAGTCCGTCAAGTGGACTGACTGGTATAGGGAGTCCTTGTAACGCACTTCCTTGTAACGCACTTTCAGTTTATGTGTAGTGATCTCTTTTTGCTCTGAGTCACTTGCTAGGATGCTTATAAAATTTCAACTTTTCCGTTAAAAAAACAGATGTTCCTGTTTCATCAATTTATTTTCCTCAAAAAACCAAGTAGGTGACAATAAGATTTTCTAGTTGGATGATTGGGCCGGGATATTCAAACATGCCGATAAATTCTCAATCTTATTAATATCCTTTGGAAGCGTCCAGATTTTGCAGGTTATGTGACCGCCTTAAGTTTAATGTTGTCTCTTATGTTTGTCTTTAGAACTATGATTGGCTACTTAATTTTCATGTTGCATATTCATTGAGCACACCTTGTGCTTAGCTAGCTTCTGCTTGTTTCGTTTGTTCTGTTCCTCTAGCGCCTCGTTAGAGTTGAGGTGCAGTTGGTTTCGATTACAAGAATCCAGCCGCTAAATAGAAACACACTTTTTTTTTTTTTGGGTAAAATTAAATAGAAACACACTTACATAAGTACTGACATTCCATCTACAGGTTCTTGTAACTAGATCATATCCTATAACTGTTGTATAGTGATTGTAAAGCAATATAATTCTACATTCATACTTTAAATTTTTACCAACTATAAAAATGTTATCTAATGTCGTTATAGTTAACAATACAAATAGACAATCCCTACTCACTATAATCGCTGGTCCTCATTCGCATTCCCAGAACCTAAAGTCGGGGGAATAGTTATGCCTGCACTTCTTAAGAAAGTTTCGATAGAATCAACGTGGGCTTGTGTTGCCCGGTTTTGCTCCTCCAATGCACGAATTTGTTCCGCCATCGCTCTATTTCGAGCCTCGAGCATGTGATCAACTTGTCTTTGTGTGTACGATGGCTCTTGGGATTGGAGTCGTAAGTGGGCGCTTGAACTTGAGGCCATGCCCACTAACCTTCTATCCATACCAGGATTATATCCACGGCTAGAGCCTAAGACTAGTTCCACAGTTTGCACACCTATCATTGGATTTGAACTGCTCGGTTGACTCGATCGCCAACTCTCCATTTGTTGCTGTGTAGTTACAAAACACGAACGTTAATTTAACAATCACGAAACAATAAGAGAACATGAACATTCAACTCAAACTAGTCACAAGCATTTGAAGATGAGTTTCATCTAATAATTCTCTTTTTATAATTGAGTACTTTATATTCTCAAATCATCCTATGCACAGGAGTTACTTAGCCTTTTTTTTTTTTACAGAAATGACCAATGTATGAGTACTTTATATTCGCATATATGGGAAAGCGGATCGGAACATGACAATTGAGAAACAAGGAAACGAAGCTTTATATGAATGGCATTCCAATGAGGAAAACACACACACTGAGGACGTACGCATAAGATGATGGATATGGTGTTGCGTGGTCAGGACAGCCAAATAGCACAGATTTTTTTTGCTAAAATGAAACTATGACTCAAGGATCTAATCAATAATAAAGAATGCAACATCAACTTAATTTGTAATTTTTTTTACCTGAGTATATGATGGGTGTGCAATCATTTCGAGTCCTGTAGGCTGATTGAAAGACATGTGAGGAATCATCTCCCATCCTGTTATAAAATTAGTTTCTTGCATCATGATGGTTGTTTGACATATTTGTTCGAACTGTTTTGAGCCCAAAATGAGATGAGTGGTGTAATAACTAATGAGAGAGGAGATAGCAAAGACAGATGTTGTGCGTCACAATTTGGTTTATGCTGGTCGAATTTATAGTCATTAATCACGCATATATTTATTAGAAAATCAAATAAATAATTCAATGCATTTGAAATCCCCCTACAGTGTTGTTAATGTGTTATTAATTTTGTTTAGGACCATCTACAAATTAGACAACACATTAAATCAAAAGATATCCATGTTGACTATTTGTATTAATTAGGTGATTATGTGACTACAAATATAAGATACAATCAATATTTCGATGTATTCTTTGCTAACTAATTCAATACCTTTTTCTTTTTCTTTTTTTTGATATGGTTAATTAGGTAAGGTCATTGGCCAAAACAAACAAATATACTTGATGTACATGTAACTCTCTCATATTTATCATATACCCAATGAATCAATTTTGTTCATTCATTTTTTAATCAAAAAAAATAATAAAATAAACTTTCATGATTTTTCTTGTCTGAAATTTTAAAAAAAAAGCATCGAAAGTATTTAAAAGTGCATATCTATAGAAAGATAATTTAATTCTCGTAGCGATATTGTATTTTTAGTAGCTTGAAGATTTACCGTTTGCAAGATATGTTTGTTTTTTAAAAAAGTGAAAAATAGTTAATTGCTAAGATTAGTTAATTGAATTTATGACAAATATGAAATCTATATTTATCTCAACTCATGTACCTACAATCATTAATGTATAATTTATTGCAGGTTGAAACAAAATACAACATTTTTAGTGGGAAAAAGGTTTTTCATTCAATGAAAGTATTAATCTAAAAAACAAAGGGCTATTAACCTTTTAAAGCACTATACTTGTCAAAAATGGCAGTTCTGCGTAGCGAACTAAAAAAATAACTCTTTTAGACATTAATGTTGATATTTTTGAAATATCTATTAATAGTAATAGTAATACTACTACATTCGGTTAATAATTAATGATTTCATTTTAGCATTTGGTAGCAACGATTTAATATATCATAACTGTTCATTTTTGTCATTGAATTTTTTTGTCCCAATTGAACTGGTATTATTATTATCCCCATGTAATATAGTAACAATAATAATTAAATAGACTTTCAAATCTATCAATACTAAGTTACACACATAAATTTTTTATGTAATTGTAATTATTTTATATAATATTTTTAAAATTTTTAAACATGTTATATCTTTCTAAGATTGTCATATATAATGACTAATATATAACAAAATTGAAAAGAACAATGACAAAATGAAAACGCTAAAAAACCTAAATTTGGACAACTTGGTGGAAAAAATAGTGCGTTGGCGTGTTTACAACAAATGAAAGATCATATACAACGCGATATTCGTGATAAAGTATCTTGAAATATGAAGCTAGAAAAGACAATCTTATAAGTTTATATTTTTTAGTCAACAAATAATTACCCCCACTTATAATTATTAACATGTAAAGACATTGAAATTGATATATAATCATTATACATTGGGTTATATGATATCCATGTACATAGAAGTTTTGTATCATATAGCGTCGCCAAATAAAATAACACGGGTTGTAATATAAAACCGCCACAATATCTAAGGCATAACCATAAACCAAATTTGATAAACTTTTATTGCGCAGCATTGTTTGTTCATGTAAGTAAGTATTCGATCGCGATTATTAGGCACATTGTTAACCATCGTCACTTGCATTTTATTTTTGGGCGAATATTGGAGTAATGTAATGTTACAAAAGTCGCATCTTGTGTTTTAGTCGGTGGTATCATATTTATAGTTTTATACAATGAAAACTATCATTACTTTCTCACGTACAACAACAATTTTTTGAACAGTGGAATTATAGAGATACTAGCGAGAAGCTAGAAAATAGAAAAGTTTACAATAGACTATTACAAGCAAGGTTGTAAAAATCGCTAGGCGCTAGTGAGGCGGTCGGGTAGGGCCTAGCGATTAATAGGATTGGAATTTTTATGCACAAAATTGTAATTTTAGATATTATACTATATTATATGTATGAGATAAGCATAGTGGATCAAAGTTCAAACATTTCATGTGTTCAAATATAAACATAATACATAATTCTTCAAAGTTCAAAGTCAAACATAGATATAAGTCGGTTTGTTGACAATTTTCAAGCAATATTTGACCGATTAATCGGTTTGTTGACTGATTTTTAAGCGATTTGTCCGATTTTTAATCGATTTTGTTGACTCATTTTTAAGCGATTTTGTTTGATTAACCCGATTAAACCAATTTTGTCCGATTAATCGGTTTGTTGACCCATTTTTAAGCAATCTTTAACCAAACCGATTAAATCGGCCGATTATGATAAATCAAGGCGTTTAGTGAGCGATCAACGATTATACGAGGATTAATCGGCCGCCTGGGCCGATTTTTACAACAGAGATTACAAGCATTTATTGGATCAAGGATCCAAATGTTCCAATTTGGATGAAAATCCTTTTTCCTATGACTAATCTATTAGTAAGAAAAAGTTTTGATTTCATCCCCAAGAGTATCTTTCCGTGGAGGGGAAATGTCGAAACAGAGTCTATTCCGATAACGCCAAATAATCCAAGTTGTTGTTTGAATGATTGCATCGAAACAAGACTTTAGTTGATCAGGAAGAGCAGCTGAGACACTCTAAAAGATTAAACTTTGCAAGTCTTTTGGGTAATCAGTAAGTTGCCACCAATTTTGAATAATCATCCATAGATTTCGAGCAATCGTGCAATCAATGAAAAGATGTTGAGCCGTCTCTAAAGCATCGTCACAAACTAGACATCGAGACAGTTTAAATCAATACCATGAAGATCTAGATTCATTCTAGTAGGCAACCTTTCATTAAGTAACCTCCAATTGTGAATGTTGATCTTGATAGGAATTGAGTTATTCCATCTAATTTTGTTGCCGAATGGAACCAAGATGGCTTTGTCAATGGTCTACTTAACTGAATATCGAAGCTTAATTGGATGTTTAAGATATCTACTTCACACAAGATCAAACTTAAGTTATCCTATTGGATTACTTAGTCGTTTTATGCAAGAACCAAAAGAGCAACATATGAAGGCCATAAGGCAAGTACTACGCTATGTAAAAGGTACAAAGAATTATGGTATCACTGATAAGGATTAAAAGGTAATTATTTTGAAGGGTCATTTAAGCCCTTAATTGATCACTTTTGTATCCGTTACTACTTAATTTCGTTCCTTTTCACTTTTTCGGTCTCTTGAAGGCAAATTGCTGGAATGACACTTATTCGGACGAAAAGGCGCGAATATACAAAGAAAATGGCCAAAGTCAAGAAATCGAGACACTCAAGCTGTTGAAACTGAAGGGTACGGCGTCAAGGCTTAATTGCGAAGCCGTCGCGACACACCTTGAGACGACTCAGAGAGCAAATTGCTATTTTACAAGTGACGGCATCAGGTTTAAAAGAGTAGGGCGTCACAATTCAGACGGCCTAGATTTGGATCCCGACGGCGTTAGAGGTTGAAGCCGACGGCGTCACAAGCATAAGGTCACGCTGTCACAGAGTAGAGTTGTCCAAGACGAAACCCTAATGGCGGCGACCCGACGGCGTCACAATTAAAGATTGACGGCGTCGCATATTGTAACTCTATATATAGAATTCGAATTTTTAGTATTTTAGAGAGGTAGTTTTGTGGAGTAAAACCTAAACCGAACATAGGCTGTCATGGGCAGTATCTTAGGGTTCCATACCCTATTTTACAATAAGATAAGTGGTTTACTTCATTAATTCAATTATGTCTTCAATTGTTTGTGGGTATACTTGCATGTTTTCCATGTCCGGCAAATTTACTTGTGTGTTTGCTTAAATCTATGAAACCTAGGTATTGAATATTAATTGGTTGTCTCTTATCTTAATTGTGATTGACCTAGTATTGCGATAGGTCATCCGTTGTGTTTTTAATGCTTAAGTAATCTTTGTGAACATTATTTTATAATCACCTAGAGTTATTGTAGTCTAAACATCCAAAGATAACCTTAGAGTTAGTTTATGAATCCTAGAGATTTCGTAGGCAATAAAATTAAGGTAGACTTAAAGAGTTAGGGATAAACGCATACCCTACGACCTTTGAAGACACAACGCGTTAAGAGTAAAGACGTGACAATTACACCATCAATAGGAGATAACTAGGGAGTAATAGCATCTAAGTAAACACATCTTTAAATCATCATAAGAGCACACAACAATAGACATAGACTACACTCACCTTAGTTTAGATAATTAGATAATTAGATAAGTAGAGTAATCGGTAGAAATACCAACCCCCCAAATCTAATACCCCGAGATTCGTACCTTTCCATTTTCTAAAAAACATAAAAAAAGATAAAAAAAAAAAAATAATCTTCCTCAGCCCCAACCTTTGCGTAGTAATTTCTCACTACCATTCCTATTCCCCTAGAGAACGATATCAATTCCTGAGGCTTACCTAATACTACACTAAAACGATTAGGTTCACTTCCTAGGGTGTTGAAAACTTGCTCGACGAAAAGGAAGTTCCTTTGACCCCGACGCGTTAATGCGTATCAAGTTTTGGCGCGCCGGAAATAGAATAGCTAGTTAGATTTTCACCTCGTTTAGGTTTCCTTGCTTGATTCCTATCAAGTAAGCCTTTTTTTCCCCATTTTTAGCTTCCTTGCAGTCTATCCCCTTCTTTGTGACCTTTGTTAGTAACCCCATCACTTTTCATCATAGAAGGTGATAATCAACCACCACTCATCAACCCACCACCGAATGACCCGCCAAGAGGCCGTACTCTTGGTGAATACTTGAGACCAAGCCACCTACGCTATAGAAATACCATTGAGCTTCCCGACCAAACCCAAACTACGGCCCTTCGATCCGACACCATCCGGTTGGTGCAAAATGGATGTGCATTCCATGGACTTCGTTCCGAAGATCCTAATCAGCATCTTAAAGATTTCCTTAAAATCATCGATTTCATCGACCTCGATGCTACTACTCGGGAGACCACGCGTTTGCGTCTCTTCCAATTATCTCTTCGGGACCAAGCTAGAAATTGGCTTGAGCGACTTTCCGCTGGCTCCATCTCAAGTTGGGATGATCTCACCTCTCATTTCCTTGCTCAATTTTTCCCACCGGGGAGAACTACTAAGCTTAGGAATGAAATCTTGATGTTCCAACAACGTCAAGGTGAATCTCTCTACGAAGCTTGGACCCGATTCAAGGACTTACTCCATAGAGTCCCTCATCACGACATTGATCTTTGGCTTCAAATCCAACTCTTCTATGATTATGTCAACTTCCTTACTAAGCGATCCATTGACCAAGCGGTCGGTGGAAAACTTACTGATCTCACCGCGGAAGAATCGTGGGGTATAATAGAGGACCTTGCTATCTATGACAACGAAAGTGGGAATGACCCACGTGAGTTCCCCAAAACCGTAAAGGCAATCTCCTTACCTCCCATTGACTCACAATCTTCCGACCGTAGGATGCTCGAGCTTGAAGATCAAGTTAAATTCCTAATGAGCTCCTACGAAAATCCTAAGTCTTCACATCAAGTGAACAAAATCACTCTACCTTGTAAATTGTGTAGTGGTCCCCACGACACTCGAGATTGCAGAAGACTCCCCGAAAAAGCTTTTGCGGACTTCGCCTCCACGCGTACCAACGGAGCGGGAGAGAAGTGGTACACTTTCAAGCCCAAACAAAACAACTCAGGAAACTCCTATAACCCCTCATGGAGGAATCACCCTAACCTTAAGTGGAACCATAATTCAAACCCACCCCAAAGCTCATCTAGTCGACCTAATAGGTTCAACCCTCCAAAAACCGGGAACCCCACTATTCTTGAGGCAATTACGTCTAGATTCATGTCATTTCAAGATACTCGATTGACTAAGCTTGAAGCCGATTTCAAGCAACGACAAGACGAGATGACAAACAAGCTTGACGCCCTCTTAAAAGCCTTCAACGACAGGGAAGAAATTGGAGCACTCCCAAGTGATACTATAAAGAAACCAAAAGTGAGTTCGATTTCATCGACTTCATGTTCTTGTTCACCATGGGAGAGTGCACATCCATGCCCCTTACACCCAACAATCCACTCGGTAAACGCTATCAACATGGGTTCCAAGCGATCCCAAATGAGGTACCAAGGCCCCACACCATTGGCAAAACCATCAAGAAAAACCGGTTCTTGAAGTCTTAGCTTATGCACCTTATTATAATGCTTTAAAAGAAAAATATGAGCTAGAACTTAAACTTGGAAAACATGGATCCGCGTTTGTGCAAAATAATTTACCTAAGAAGTTAGACGATCCTGGGCTATTCACTCTTCCGTGTAGGCTTGGAACTTCCAAACCTCTCGATGCTCTAGCCGACTTAGGATCATGCATAAATCTTGTTCCGTTGTCCCTCCATATAAGCCTTAACTTAGGTAAGATAGAACCAACGGAAACCATCTTAGGTCTAGCGGACAGTAGTATTGCATATCCGGTAGGGATAATAAAAAACATGGTAGTACGTGTTGGAGAATTGACTCTTTTGGCGGATTTCCATGTGCTAGACATGAATAAGGACCCGACATGCCCATTGCTTGTAGGAAGGGGATTCTTAGCTACCGCTAGTTCCATCATTGACTGTAAGATGTCCAAAATAGTGATAGGAGATGTCAAAAAGCATATTTACTACAAGGAAGAGGAAATCCCACATGGGATTAGGTTGGATAGAACACCATCTAGATATGGACCTTCGACTAATAAAGACTTCATAGGTCCCTAACGACCTTTCTATCTAGATGAAGCCTTTGCTAGTCAAGCAACTTTCCATAAAAAAGAATTGGCTAGGGACATAGAAGTGAACCCGTTCGAGGACGCCTAAGTATTTAGGAAGATGACCGAGTTCCTAGGAAGCTTGCCCGTCAACCTTGTCATGAATAAGTGGAAAGTTGAGGGCGATAAGCCTAAGCATAAGTGAAATTGGGATAAATCACCTAGTGATGGTAATGGAGAGTGGCACATTAGGATAACGATCTATGACCCCGATGGAGGGAAGTTTGAAAAGGCATACCGAACCAAGCATACCACTAGGAACTTAAATGATAAGTTTGATCCTTATGACATTCTAGAGGATAAGCTTACTTATATCGGTACATAGGGGCACGACTTCGAGTCTAGCTACAAGACTCATAAATAAAGAAAAGCGCTTCGTGGGAGGCAACCCATGCATAATTTTTTGCTTATTTATTCTCATGTTTAAATTTGTAAAAATGCTTTATTTTGTCTTTAACCTCGTCTTAATTACATATAAATGTATTTTATAAAAGGGATAAATGTAGGGAGGATTACACACGTTTTCAAACAAAACGTGAACATGAGAATTACGATTATTTAAAAGATATACATGTGTGTTTGTTCGAGTCAAATACTTGTATCGAGTCATAATGGATGTTTTCAGAAATTTTTCCGATTCTAAAGATATAAATTTTCCGAATTTTTCCGAAAATCGCAGACCGGTTTCGTCAGGGATAACTTTGATGGCGTCGGTCGTAACTCGACGGCGTCGGAGGAGTAGAAACCGCTTACTACTTTTTCTCGTTTTCGAGTTCCTTATAAATTTTTGGAATTTTCCAGGTCTTAATTTTCCAGAAAATCTATAAACATCCATTCCACAAGCATTATATCCTAGTTTAGTAGAGTCATATATATATTTTTACCGCCGATTTTATGCGAAGGTTTCATTTGTTTTCTTCAAGTGTGCAGGTTTTATTTATCAAGAAGAAGATACATAAGATTGGAAGGAGCTTTTCACGCAAACACTCTTCTTGAAGAAAGATTTAACCATTACTTCACACACGGATCATACCGAGCTAATCAGGGGAGTATTAGTTTCTTTCATTTTTAATTACATTCCATTATCATAACTTTGATACTTTCGGGGAACATTGAGGACAATGTTCAGTTTAAGTGTAGGGAGGGAAAATAAAACGGGAACTTTAAAACTATGCTTATCCTTGACTATTTGCCTTGTTCAATTTCATTTGTGTAATAAACCATGAGAAATATCGGTTAGGGTAATTTTGGCACCAAATTTAAAATTTTTCATGACATGTAGGAGTGGGCCATTAGTCTTAATAAAGCGTCTCATGGATAGGAAGTTATATGACTAGCACAAAAACCCTTTACCACTTAAATTTCACCCAAAATGTGAGGATCGCCCATAGATTTGTAGGAATTAAAGCATTCCACTTTAATGCTTCGAGTGTGTACCGGTAGTATAATAGATTCTAGAACTTGTTTTGTGATACATTCCGAGATCGCTAGTGAGACTACACTTTTGTAGTTAGGAATAATTACTTCTTCCATATCGGTTGAGTAATTCCCCCACACCCTTGCGTTGTACTCATCTTTAGTACACGATACCCCTAGTTAACCCCTCAGAGCCTATCCTTTTCACGGTTCTCGTGATGTTTCATTTTCCGGAATATCAATGAAGAGCATCGTTTACAATCCATTCCCAAATGTACACCTAAATCTCCTTAGCCTACCTTGTATGCACTCACTTTTAGTGCATTATTGTTATCATAACTAAACCCTTAGTTCAATTATCTAGTTGCTTACATAAGTTGCTAAGTCGAGTCATATCCTTTGTAAAAAGTTTTGGGACGATTGGGACTTATGGGAAAAGTTAAATTTTATGAAATGACGAGAAGGGAACGTTAAATTCAAATTCACTTTATTTGCGTAATAATGTACTCCAAGTGTTTTAATCTTTTCAATTCGGGTCAAATTAGTATTAGAGTAATAAAAACTCAAGTGTAGGGATGTGCCTATAAATCCCTATTATTTTTATGTTATCGTAGAGGATGGTAGAGTAAAAGTGTGTGAAAAAAAAGAAAAAAAATCGAAAAAATAGAGTGTAAAAAAAAAAAAAAAAAAAAAAAAAAATCATACGGGCTACCATCCTGCATCTATCTTTAAATTTATGTTCATTTGTTTCAGTTATCTAGAGTTTAGAGTGTCGAGTCTTGGCTTAGCAACGCCATTCTTCTCATGCTTGTAACATAAAGATTTTTGACTTGCCACCACTAAATCGCCTATCCCACCAAACCCTTTGTTTCCCTACCATAAACCTAACGTTACAACCCTTTAAAAGACCTTTTGGATAGTTTTTCCTAGGTGCTTACGCCAAAGCGATGGAGGTTTGATCTAGTCTCAAGCCTATGGTACTCTATGTACTAGGACCGGTTAATGAGTGTTTATCTTCTATTTCCAACTTGATATATTTTATATACACCCGAGAGATGAGAGTATCCAAACACCACTTGTGAGGTGCTAGTATGTAATTTCCGTGCTTGTTATGACTTTTGCGGGGCTTATATGTGTTGTGAATTATTTTAAACTAATGCTTCATGACCCCTAACTTATAAATTAATTGGCTAAACGTACATTTGCTTGAGGACAAGCAAATACCAAGTGTATGGATATTTGATAAGGATTTAAAAGGTACACTTTTGAGGGGTCATTTAAGCCCTTAATTGATCACTTTTGTATCCGTTACTACTTAATTTCGTTCCTTTTCACTTTTTAGGTCTCTTAAAGGCAAACTGTTGGAACGACACTTATTCGGACGAAAAGGCGCGAATATACGAAGAAAATGGCCAAAGTCAAGAATCGAGACACTCAAGCTGTTGAAAATGAAGGGGACGGCGTCACGGCTTAATTGCGACGCCGTCGCGAAACACCTTGAGATGACTCAGAGAGAAAATTGCTATTTTACAAGTAACGACATCAGGTTTAAAAGAGTAGGGCGTCACAACTCGGGCGGCATAGATTTGGATCCCGGCGCGGAGGTTGAAGCCGACGGAGTCACAAGCATAAGGTGACGCCGTCACGAGTTGACGTGGCCAAGACGAAAACCTAATGGCGGCGACTCGACGGCGTCACAATTAAAGAGTGACGTCGTCACATATTGTAACTCTATATATAGAATTCGAATTTTCAGTATTTTAGAGAGGTAGTTTTGTGGAGTAAAACCTAAACCGAACATCAGCTATCTTGGGCAGTATCTTAGGGTTCCATACCCTATTTTACAACAAGATAAGTGATTTACTTCATTAATTCAATTATGTCTTCAATTTTTTGTGTGTATGCTTGCATGTTTTCTATGTCCGGCTAATTTACTTGTGTGTTTGCTTAATCTATAAAACCTAGGTATTGAATATTGATTGGTTGTCTGTTATCTTAATTGTGATTGACCTAGTATTGCGATAGGTCATCCGTTATATTTTTAATGCTTAAGTAATCTTTGTGAATAGTATTTTATAATCACCTAGAGTTATTGTAGTCTAAACATCTAAAGATAACCTTAGAGTTAGTTTATGAATCCTAGAGATTTCGTAGGCAATAAAATTAAGGTAGACTTAAAGAGTTAGGGACAAACGCATACCCTACGACCTTAGAAGACACAACGCATTAAGAATAAGTACGTGACAATTCCACCATCAATAGGAGATAACTAGGGAATAATAGCATCTAAGTAAACACATCTTTAAATCATCATTAGAGCACACAATAATAGACATAGACTACACTCACCTTAGTTTAGGTAATTAGATAATTAGATAAGTAGAGTAATCGGTAGAAATACCAACCCCCCAAATCCAATACCCCGAGATTCATACCTTTTCATTTTCTAAAAAACATAAAAAAGATAAAAAAAAATAATCTTCCTCAACCCCAACCTTAGCGTAGTAATTTTTCACTAGCATTCCTATTCCCCTAGAGAACGATATGAATTCGTGAGGCTTACCCTAATACTACACTTCAACGATTAGGTTCACTGCCTAGGGTGTTGAAAAACTTGCTTGATGAAAAGGAAGTTTCTTTGACCCCGAACACGCGTTGTACGCGTATCAATCACCTACAAGCATAATGGAGGAAACAAGATACAAGGTTTCAGTGATAGTAGTTATGGAGTCAACACTCAAGAAGGAAAAGGAACTATTGGAATAATATTTTACTATGCAACAGCAGACAACACAAGCATTATGGGTAAAGAGACTACTAAGCAGGCTTACACACTATATGGAAGAAAAGGTAATAATAGTGGTTGATAACAAATCAACCATAGAACTAATGAAGAACCCAATATTTCATGGAAGAAGTAAACAAATTGATACGAAGTACCACTTCATACGAGAATGCATTGAAAGAGAAGACTTACAAGTTGAATTCATAAGTGGAGATTATCAAAAGGCTGACATACTAACTAAAGCACTACCGAAGATCAAGTTTCTAACAATGAGACAACTTATTGGACTTAAAATCTAGGACAAAGCGATTGTGATTAAGGGGGTGAATATTGGGTTAATCCCAATCTGCTGTAAAGCACTTATAAGTTAGATAGGAAGTTAGTTATGAAAGTTAGTTATATGGCAGTTACAAAACGAAGGGACATGACTGTTGGACCAAACGAACCAACACAACTCTTTATTCGTACCCTTTCGTCATGCATAAATAGATAGCATATGTATTCGAATAGAAATGATGACAGATTTATATTACTTAGCATTTTAAGTAAAGTTCAAATCATTTCTTTGTGTTTTGGTATATTTTGACCACGTTATAGATCATAGATCCATTGAAACAGCCAACAATAAAACCCTTGTCGTTAGATACTTATTTAGAATGTATCAATTTTTCAAGCCAAATTCGGATGTTATCTTTAGTATAAAGCTCTGTAGTTGGTTTAAATATTTTCGAGTGAATCAAATATTTTTACGACCAAGCTCGAGCTTCCCTTATGGCGTTATAATGGTTCACCAAGCTATCGAGTCGAGCTCGAGTGAGCATAATATTGTCGAGTCGAGCTCGCCAAAGTTTGATGCGATTGCAACCCGAACCTCAATCTTTAATTTATTACTGCACTTACTACTTGCATTAATGAGCGATATGTACAATTCCATTAGACACCGCAAAGGTGCGTCTGTTTGTTACAAAGAAAGTCATTGGGGGATAGAATTACTTTACCTAAATACAAGGGTATTCTGGGACCGAAACCTTTGACAATTCTCCTTTGTGTGGCGATATTGGCGATTGCGATACCTCCAATAATCCTTAAATCGATTTAATATATGTCGCTTTCACTCTTTCACTAATGATTCAATAATATAATATTATTGTTCTCATTCTTGTTAATGTGTTTTATCGATTCTTTCTGAGGTGTATACTTCATTCGCAATATTAGATTTGATTCATGATATTTATTATATAATTGTTCTCAGCGAGCGTGCATAACCTACAAACAATTGTTCGGTGGTATATATCATTATCATAATATTTATTGAATCAGGTGACGGCAAGGTACTATTTGTTAGTCGATTATCATAATTACAATTCATTAGTTGATCGATTACATGGCTGGAGGTTAGATTTTTTGGTGCTTACGCTTAAAACCCTAACTTTTTCAGTTAGGGTTTTATCTTTTTTGATTGTCCTTGGGTTTATCTTTTTTGATGCTACCTGGGTGATTGGTACTTGTTTGTGGGGTTTTGGTTTGGTTGGTTGAGGGTTTAAGAGGGATGGAAAAGGTTTCTTTAACAAGAATAGTGCTCGTAAGGGCACCGAGATATGTGGGTCTTCTACTAGTTTGGCCGATCAAACTAGTGGTTCAGAATTATTGATGCACCATCTAACTTGGCCGATCAAGTTGGGGTGCAAAAGGATGATGAACTTGATGCGGTTGAATACAAGCAATGATGATGGGAGTCTTGGTCGGGACGAGAGTCTTGTTGATCATATTGAATGTGATGGGGCGATAACGTGAATAAGGTTAAGGATAAGGTTGTTTTGGATGATTTGGAGCAAAGCCATGATACACCGCTTCGATTCGCCTCTAATGTTTCACAACAGCCTAGTGTGGAGCAATTGATTGCTAATGCGCATCGAACTTTGATGAAGCAATGAATAAAATTGATGATGATATTGCTAAGATGGCTTCATCTTACGATGTGAACAATTCGAGTGGTATTGGGCTTCAATCTAAGTCGAATGGTACTAAAGTTTATTCAGCAAATACTCCTCTGTCAAGTTTTGATGTGGCTATGCAATCCCGGATGTATGGTACTACTCATTGTGTTACTTCTGATCCTAATGCACCCAAGGTTGTTACTACTAGTGGTAATGGAGTTAAGTCGGTTTCTTACGCGGGTGTTGCTTCTAATGAATCCGAAACACGTGTCTAATTTTCGGAGGCTAGAATGCGAAAAAGAAGAATGATGTTGACCTTCAGGTCCCAATGAAAGTGGTGGAAGAGGTGAACATGAGGTTTGAGAATACTCTACGGATACTTCCTTGGTCAACGCCTTGCTTTCCTGTTGTTGACTATTATGTTCGCAATCGTGGGCTAAGTATGGTTTACAAAAGGTTATGATGAACGCTAAAGGATTCTTCTTCTTCAAGTTTAATTCGAAAAAGGCGTTGATGATGTTCTTGATAATGGTCCTTGGTTGATTCGTAATGTTCCTATTATTCTTAAACCATGGACATTGAACACCAACTTGCTTAAAGAGGATTTGACTAACATTCGGTGTGGGTTAAATTCCATGATGTTCCTTTAGCTATGTTTTTCGATGACGGGCTCGGCCTTCTTGCTACATTGATTGGTACGCCCAAAAGGTTCGATGCTTTTACTAGTCAAATGTGCAAAGAATCTTGGGGCCGTAGTAGTTTTGCTAGGTGTATGATTGAAGTGAAGTCGGATGAGGTTCTTAGGGACAGCCTCACCGTCGAGATTCCTTTACTTGATGGTACGGGTTCGACTATTGAGAAGATCCGTGTTGAATATGAATGGAAACCGCCTAGATGTGAGAAATGTCGGTATTTGGACATACTTTGGTGGATTGTTCTAAGGTTGTGATTCCGATCGCTCAACCTCATAAGGACGTAAGTGATGGTTTTCGGATCGTTAACAATAAGAAGAAGGAAAACAAGTTGGGCGAATCCGGGTCGAGGAGGTTCTACTAAATCGTGGTGGGCAAGCATTTTGAATATCGGCCAAAAAGTCTCCTCCCGAACCCAAGAAAGTAAATGTTGGTAAGATGATGGCTTCAATGTGGCTAGTTCGAGTGGAACCGGGATCACTCGTCTAATCGATATGATGCTCTTAATATGGACGATACAGATGTGGATAATGGTCGTACAATGGAGGTTAATGAGGATGAGTCGATTAAGATCGTTATACATCACATGTTCCGCATGAGTGATTCAATGGGAACAATAGATGTTGGTTCTACTCCCATAGTTGAGAAAATTGGTAAGCTTGAAAAACTAATTATTGATGGGAAAGATACTCTTGTGGATGATGATGGTCTACCTATTCCGCCTACCTCTTCTACTAAGAGAGCTAACCCTTTTTCTAAAGTGGGAGAGATTGAGGTGTCGATTCTCAAGATGAGGTTGTTGCTAACCCATTTGATGAGTCTGCTAAAATATTTGGCGGTGGCGGGAGTTTGAAGATGACTATGATGAATATGACTTGATGACTATGCAAAGCAGGTTCGTGATCTTCACGAATTTGGATAACTTTAATGCCATGTATGGCACAAAGTTTCAAGGTCCTAGGAAGTAATATTATTTCGTTGTGTCATTTGTTATCATTTGAGTAGTGGTTTGTTTTCTTGTTTAGAAAATAGGAAGTATCTTGTTATGTAAGCTCTATGCCTATTTAACGGGCTGATATATGGGATTTCACTCATATACATTGTACTTAAACGTTTATTTGGTTAATAAATTTACCAGGGGTGCAGGATTACTCCCCTTTACCCAAAAAAAAAGGGTATTCTGGGACCGTTGCAACTATCGCTAGGGAAGAAGGTCTTGCGTCTTTATGGAAAGGCATTGTACCTGGTTTACATCGTCAATGCTTGTTTGGTGGTTTAAGAATCGGCTTGTATGAACCTGTACGTAGCTCCTGCTTCTTTATTTCTCTTATCCGTTTATGCGTAAAGTTAATCATATATACATTCTACTTCTTGCCAAACAGATTAAAACTTGAATGTTGGTGATAACTTTGTTGGGGATGTTACTTTGACCACTAAAATACTTGCTGGTCTCGCAACCGGTATGTAAGAATTTGGGGACGAAATATAATGGTCCACGCCAAGTATCAGCTATTGATGAGTAATTATTATTTTGTTTTATTAGGTTCTCTTGCAATATCTGTTGCGAATCCAACTGATCTAGTGAAAGTCCGTCTCCAAGCAGAAGGGAAATTGGCACCTGGTGTTCCAAGGCGTTACTCTGGCGCATTAAATGCTTATTCAACAATCGCCAGACAAATAATGTCGTCCATCACATTCTTCGTTCATTTATTGATTGCTTTTATTTACGACTTACAGGAAGCGGTTAGAGCTCTATGGACTGGACCTGGCCCAGATGTTACGCGTAATGCTATAATAAATGCTGCTGAGTTAGCAAGTTATGATCAAGTCAAGCAGGTTGTTACACACACACAATCATATACTGTTTAAGTATAATAAAGTTTCGTGTTTTAATGAGTTCTAACTTTATATGTTTTATTCTGATATTACTGCAGACAATACTGAAAATTCCCGGGTTCACTGATAATGTCCTCACACATCTATTATCGGGTTTAGGTGCCGGATTTGTTGCTGTTTGTGTTGGATCCCCTGTTGATGTGGTACTACTACTTATTCACAGTTTAATTATATTCTCCTAATCAAATTATTAAAAGAAATCTAGCTCACGTACACATAGTTACGCATCATCCATTATAGTTATCTTGTCGTTTATGTTATTTTTTGACATTAATAATGACTGCTAACGACCACTTTGGACTGAATTTCATTACCCGTTTGGTCTCTTTTTTCATGAAGCATTTCATGTCAACTAATTTTACAAAAGGCCAACTTTTAAACTCTGAGCCCTTTAAAACCCTCCAAAACAGGTTCTTGAATTTACACTCCATGCATCTGCAGGGTTAGTGTCAGTATCGTCAAAACTATGCTTTTATGGATTAATTAAGAACAATACTTGCATGTGTTCTGTTTTTGCAGGTTAAATCAAGAATGATGGGAGATCCAAGTTACAAAGGCACCATCGATTGTTTTGTCAAGACACTGAAGAACGATGTAAGCTCTTACGCTCACTGACTCGCTTACTAGCAGGCTCATATATACAATACACTTCTCTTTTTTTTATTGAATAGACATTCAGTTTGTGAATTGGAGAAGAATCATGTGTCTGCTAAAATGAATCGGTTTATCTTTTAAATAGCCCAAAATAGTAATCTTGTACCATGGACCAGATCAAGTGGTCTTTATGCTCTCGTGTTTTTCTATGTTAACAGGGACCATTTGCTTTCTATAAAGGCTTTATCCCAAAATTTGGAAGGTTGGGTTCTTAGAATGTCATCATGTTTCTCACCTTGGAGCAGGTAAATATTATCATCCTCAAATCTTTTTTACTATCTTATTTAATGTCATCAGGTAAATATTTAAAAGGCAAAATTTTAACCTCTGCGCCCTTTAAATGCAATGCTGAATTTTATTATCCGTTTGTCTCTTTTTCCATGAAGCGTATATTTATATAAGTTGAACGCTTATTTAATGTCTTAATTACACGACTTGATGGATTTTTGGTCATCGTAAATTTTGTTGTTGATATCAAATGGTATTTAAAGATATTTTGGAAAGTTGAACACACCTTTAGAATCCACATGTTTCCATCTTTGTAAGAGATAGCGAGAAAATGAGATTCTCTGTTTTGTTAGTACTTACTAAGAGTTTTTTCAATTAAGTGCTATAATTATCACTGGATTCAAGTATATAAATATACGGTACCTTAAACCTCGACCAGCATTGCATTTACCGTTATCCAAGATTTTTTTTTTATCTTGCGCCCTTGTCATTTAAGGTTTCCATATATATAATTCATTACTGTCTCCTTTGTTGGACAGGCAAAGAAGTTCGTTAAAAGCACTGAATCAGGTTGAATACAACCGTGAGCAAGTACAAGATTGCCCTTATTTTCGTTCACATATTCTGCAGTTGAATAAATTCATCATTGAAGAACCATATTAAGAAGTCATTGAATATATACATGGGACTGAAGTTCTTTGTCCCTTTAACCATGGAAACTCCATTTGCCTAAACTCTGGCTAGCTCTTCTTCTTTTTATTCTCTGGCACAATATGAATGAAATTTAGTTACAGTACATTTTACTTCTGTTGATTTTTTTCCATTATGATTTAAATTTTTTGATGCCGGGTAAGTAATGGGGAGGACGAGGTATCGGGTTCGATACAAATGGACAACTATGCTTACCACTTCAAGGAATCCACCTTGAAGATACAAGGGTTCACCAGTCAATGGAAACACGAAAGAGATACAGAACACAGATAGAAAGCTGAAAGCTTCAATTTAGTATAGTTTTATTAAACTTGACATGCTATACTTGGCTTAGGACTCACTTATTTATAAGGTTTTAGGACATAACCCCATGAAACCTTGACCCACCAAAAGACTTATTAAATTAGCTATAAATGATCAAAGACTTAACATAAAGGCATAGGAGACTCAAAAGCTTGGAACTCAAAACACAGGACAAAATTTGGATGAATCTGCTACATAAACAGGCTGTAGTAAAACAAGCATAATTCTATGTAGAAATCTCCAAACGCTTCACCGTTTCTTTCCTGTGAAACTAGACACCCAGGGCTTTCAATCCATACAGGACACTTTATTTGTGGACTTGTTGATCAGTAGAGTTGAACTGTTGAAGTTGGACTAAAACAGGAAACATTTAACAGTTTTTGTGTCTTGATTACTTGTTTCAGAACTTTTGCTTGTACCTGTATCACGCTCCCCTTGTTCAAGAAGACTCGTCCCCGAGTCTCTACTTTCAGAATCTTGATAATACGGAGATTATTCAGTAACATTGAAGATATCAGAAACTTCATAACTCTCCGACAAATCTATCTTATAAGCATTATCACCAGGAGGAAATTGACCTTACAGAGATGTATCCACACCATGTCACCCTCATTAAATTGGACATGCTTCCGATGTTTTTCAGCTCGTGTCTTGTACTTTTCATTTTGTGTCAATTTTTTTGTGAACCTCTTCATGTAGTTTAGTAATAAACTTGATTCTTTTTCTGCATCTCCACTGAACTGCTATTTTGTTTCTGACGTAGAACGGAAGCGTGAACACAAACGCTAACAAGGGTTTAAACAAATCAAAAAGGATTTAAGGAGTAAAATTCACGAATTTTATTGAATAATTGAATCATAACAATAAAACCAAGCCCTAAATTTATAGGGACACCAAACTTGGGGAAAAATTAACAAAATTCGTCAAGAACCGTCTTAAAACTTAAAATAAGGAAACCTATCGCGACATAGTTACGGCGTAAGTGGAAAACCCAGTTACGACGTAACAATGGAATATCCGGTTACGAAGTAACCAAACAAGACTGTAGAAAACTAGAAAGGGGGTTGAATAGTTTTACCGATTAAACTTCGTTTTAATATATTTAGATCGACTTATGTCAATCCTTTTTGATGTATGGATATTGATAGTTAGATATGAAAAATGCTAAATAAGAGTTAGAGTAAAGAAAGAAAACCGTTGAAACAAGTATTTATAATGATTCAGCTAGAAGGTCACTTTGCTTGCCCTACTCCACTCCCGAGTATCCAATTCGAGAGTTCGTAAACTCTACACCACAAGCTTCTTATCTTGGCGGAAAAGCCTTCACAACGCCGCTTTTAATTAATCCGGTATAAAGCTAGATACGGGTTCTTCCTGGTAGAACCAAACCTCGTCTCTACACTTTATACGGTTCAAGGCTAGATCCGGTTCTTCCACAAAGTAGAACCAACCTCACGTCGCTTATACTTTATCCGTACAAAGCTGAATCTGGGTTCCTTTACGATGGATGAACCAATCCCGACACCACTAATTAACATAACAAATCTATGACATGATAAGTAGAATCAACTCCAAGATTCACTTCATTGGTCTTGTGACGATGACAAAGCCTAGCAACCCATGTCTTCTAGTTTGCAAGTCTTGTATGCGAATGATCGTGATCTCGCCTTTAAAAGGAACCTAGAGAATCACTAAGATAAAAGCTACATGGATGATCATTAGATCTGAGGTTAGAGAGGTAAGAATATAGAGATAAGATATATCTAAAAAGGGTTGGAAAAAATGAAGAAATGACTCACTGTTTATAGGAAAATAGTGCTCTGATCACACAGATTCGATGGATCCCTTGGAAAAGAGATCCTACCATTGTAAACCCAGGGGTCCGGCAATTGGGTTAGTCCAGTCCGAATTTTGGGTTAAGGGTCATGGATACCCAATATGATGTCATGCATGATACAAATCATACTTTGGGTTATTGGTTATGGACTTTGGGTCATGGGTCATGGACTTTGGGTCATGGGTCATGGACTTTGGGTTATGGGTCATGGACTTTACCCATTTTGATATCATGCATGATGTAATGCACATGGGCCATGGGTTATGGGTCATGGGTTTTGGGTTATGAGTAGTCCAAACTATTTACTTACACATTTATTTAGATTTTAGCTATGTATTTTTATAAAAGTGTAAGTAACAAATGTTACTTATTAAGTGTTTTATAAAAATGGTTTTGGCTTTGTATAAACTATCTAACTAGATATGTTTGATGATGTATTTGTTTAGTGAAATGAGTTAAAAAACTATTGGCTCGAAAACTTACGTATTTTATTTATTTCGTTAAAATAATTTTACGATTGTTATCAACAAAACATAAGAAAATCGAAAGATATAAATAAACGTTTTTATGGTTTATTTATATTAACAAAGACTACTAGACATAAAATTTAACGAGACGATTGGTAGGGCTCTAGCCCTACACCATAAGTAAAACGTCTTCTACATTTTCTTTCGTTGAGACTTTTTGCCACACTTTATTTGCTTCATGTACTCCTCTGATAGATCTTCAATCATGCCCTCATTATTCTCTCCACTTTAGAAGAACTCGTCCTCGAGTTCTCGCCCTCAATCACATCTTTAGGGTGAAACTCATAAATATCCAACACATTGAAAGTCTTCAAAATTCTCATAGTACTTGGCAAGTCCACCACATAAGCTTTATCATTAATCTAAGTATTTTGTACGAACCATATTTCTTTGGTTGTAACTTGCTATACGTACAAACCGAAAATCACTCCTTTCGATGAAACACAATCACCTCATCTCCAACTTGAAATAGCTTGACACGATGATGCTTATCTGTAGCAGCTTTGTACTTAGCATTTGCTTTAGCAATCTTAGCTCGAACAACCTCATGAGTAACTTGAACATCTTCTACCGTCTTATTTTCTTGAAAATTCTTCTTTCCCGTTAAATCAACCAAGTCTACCACTTGCCTTGGTGAAGTCTCGTAAACAACCTCAAATGGTGAGAACCCCGTTGATCTATGAACCGCACTATTATAAGCAAACTTGGCCTGAGCCAACGACACATCCCAAAGCTTAGGCCTTTATCCACATAAATATCGTATCATATTCCCCAATGTTCGATTAACCACCTCAGGTTGACCGTCCGTTTGAGGATGATCGATACTACTAAAATTCAAAGATGTACCCAAACACCTCCAAAGTGTTAGCCAAAAGTGAGCAAGAAATTTACTATCCCGATCCAAAGTAATTGACTTTGGAACTTCATGCAAACGAACAACTTTTTGAAAGAACAACCTTGCAATATGAGCCGCATCCGAAGTCTTCTTACAAGGAATGAAATGCGTCATCTTGGAAAACCTATCAGCAACAACAAACACGGATTCAAATCACTTTGGGTACGAGGAAGTCCAAGCATAAAATCCATAGAAATATCAACCCAAGGACTCTCGGGTATGGGCAATGGCATATAAAAACCCGTATTTTGTGCTTTACCCTTTCCTTCTTGACACAAAACACACTTTCTTATGAAAGACCCAACATCCCTCTTTAATTGAGCCAATAAAATCGGCTGTCCATGCTAGCAATAGTCTTATCACGACCTAAATGAGCACTTAATCCACCCACATGCACCTCTTTGATTAATTGACTCCTAAGTGAAGTCCTAGGAATACACAATCAATTTCCTTTAAACAAATAACCTTCAAGCAAAAGAAACTCACCTTGATGTTGCTTGGTTTCAATCTCCTTCCAAGTGCCAAACAAAATCTTCATCACTCGCATACAACTCCTTGTTTGATTCAAAACGCACAACATCGTTTCTAATTGTAACCAATAAAGTATACTTTTTACTCAATGCGTCCGCCACCCTATTACTTAAGTTGTAAAACTTTAAGTAAGAATCTTGCCTATAATTATCAGGCAAAAACCTTCTCTTAAGCTCCGTTTTCATCTCTTCCCAAGTGCGGATAGTTTTTCTACCTTCACGAACCCTTTTCCTCTTCAAATTCTCCCACCATAAACCAGAATGTTTACGAAGCTTTATATCAACAAGCTTCACTTTTTCATTCCTCGGACACCTCCTTAAAATCAAAAACTTTCTCAACCATATGTAGCCAGTCAAGAAACTCATCAGGTTGTATCTTTTTTTAATTCAGGGATATCAACTTTAAAATCGAAATCGTGTTTACTCCTTCTTACCCTTCGACGATGATTATAAGGACCTGAATCACAAGCGGATGAAGAACCAAAAGGATTGTAATATTCCTCATCACCATCTGAATCTTCATCATGAACTTGATCCTCTTCATTGACACGGGTAGTTTTTCTTGTAGTTGCTGAACTTGTCTCCTGAGATCATCCATCTCCACATCTCGGAGATCTCTTTGATTCACATTATTATTTCGTGGTGGCATAATCTTAACTTTGCTCTAATACCAAACTTGATGCCGGGAAAGTAATGGGTAGGACGAGGTATCGGGTTCGATACAAATTGACGACAATGCTCACCACTTCAAGGAATCCACCTTAAAGATACATGGCATAAATAGTTTTACCACTCAATAGAAACACCAAAGAGATACAGAACACATATAGAAAGCTGAAAGCTTCAATTTTATTAGTAAAATCTTATTAAATTTGACGTGCCATACTTGGCTTAGGACTCACTTGTTTATAAGGTTTTAGGACATAACCCCATGAAACCTTGACACACTAAAATACTTATTAAATAATTTATAAATGATCAAAGACTTAACATAAAGGCATAGGAGACTCAAAAGGCTTGGAACTCAAAAGATAGGAGAAGATTTGGATGAATTTGCCACATAAACAAGTTGTAGTAAAACAAGCATAACTCTCTATAGAAATCTCCAAACGCTTCACCATTTCTTTCCCGTGAAACTAGACACCCAGAGCTTTCAATCCGTATAGGACACTTAATTTGTGGACTTCTTGATTAGTATAGTTTAACTGTTGAAGTTGGACTAAAAAATGGAAATATTTCACAGTTTCTGTGTCTTGATTACTTGTTTCAGAACTTTTGCTTGCACCTGTATCACTTTTAGATGTCAAAACTTGACAGCTTAGTTGGCAAATAGGTGGATACTTTTGTGAGTAATATCGTTGCCTTTCCTGGACAGTCCAAGTGTCGCTTCCACCTTTGCGCTTACAATTAAGATAAGTGGGCGCAAAACTAACGTAGTGAATGATCGTTAAATTTCTAGATGGGTTGTCATAAATTTCAAGATCGAGTGACTCAAGATAAGTTATTGAATGAATTTAACAATACTAATAAAGATGGAGAAATCAGGTATCTGAATGAGCCAAGACCAAAATTATATAAACTAGTAAAAAATTTCATAACACTCGTTCCACAAAAAGAACATTAAGGCTTAGTGCTTGCGATTAAAAGGCAAAATATTGAATACATCTTCAACGATATTAAACTTTACTCTTACAATTGGATCTATACTAGACATAGTCCCTCAAGTGGACTGACTGGTATAGGGAATCCTTGTAACGAACTCTCAGTTTATGTGTAGTGATCATTTTTCGCTCTGAATCACTTGCTAGGATGCTTATAAAATCTCAACTTTTTCGTTAAAAAAACAGATATTTAATTTCCCAAAAAACTTGGTAGGTGACAATCAGATTTTCTAGTTGGATGATTGGGCCAGGATATTCAAACATGCCGATAAATTCTCAATCTTAATATGCTTTGGAAGCGTCAACGCCTTAAGTTTAACGGTGTCTCTTATGTTTGTCTTTAGAACTATGATTGGCTACTTAATTTTCATGTTGCATGTTCGTTGAGCACACCTTGTGCTTAGCTAGCTTCTATTGAGTTAATCCTAATCTGTTGATCCAAACAAGCGATTATAGACAGTTACATAAAGTATTTATAAGTTAGTTATAGAAAGCGATTATGGTAGTTAACATGAAGGGAACCTGTTGATTCAAACGAACCAACACACCCTTTCAGTCATACCTTTTCACTATGTTTATATAGATAGATTCTGTAAACAAATAAGATGATGACAGATTAATATAAAGCATTTTACATTTAGCAAAGTTCAATCTTTATCTTGTGTTTTGGTATATTTTGACTATTTAGATCCGTAACAGGTCCAACATTTGGTATCAGAGCAGGTTTGGTTACTTAACCAAATCATCATATACGAAGTTTTCTTTTTCCTGTTTTGAATCAAAGGAATCAGTTTTTTGTTTCGGTAAATTTTATTGCAAACCCAACGAACATACAAATCAAAAGATCATTTTTGTGTTTCCTGATTTTTATCAACGAACACACAAATCAAAAGATCATTTTTGTGTTTCCTGATTTTTATCAAGAAAACAGTTTCTGTCACCCAGGGATCATTCACATTTAGTGATCAATCAACCGACATCAGAAACAATTTCATCTCGTTTTTAGTTTTTGCAAAAATCTTTTAGAATGACATTTAATCCGAAAACAAAACCAACCCATAATTATCAGGTTAAGATAGGTTGCAAAAACCTAATAACCAATTGATTCACAAAAGAGAAAAACCATACCAACAGATAACACAAAGTCATCAGAGATCAGAAATCAATCAAATAAAAACAAGGAACAAACACACCCGTTTTTTGAAGATCGAGATTCACACCCTTAATTGAATCACCAATTGATTCAATTGATCAATAAAGCCCCAATTTACTCATGATTGGAAAATCCCCAAGCGCGAAACCTATTTTCGCATAAGGGATTCAAAAGTTCAAGAAAACAAACGAGACCGTGGAGTAGAGAGGTTAACCAAGCCACAATAATTGGAGGTCAACCATCGAGATCAGAAGACGGGTTTTTTTATTAAGTCTTAGAGAAAAAAAAGAGAGACGCGTTCATCTCAAAAAAGAGAAGAGAGGCGCAGAAATAAGGGCATCACAAGAGGAACAATATTAGGGCTACGGGTTTTATTTTAACCCATCAAGTTCCAAAAGAACTAATACAACCCTTTCACTTTTCATTTTTGATATAGTATATAAAGTCTTGATATATATTGTATAGATTACTTTAGAAAAGTTACTTCCCTTAGTTATAAGTTAGTATCTTTTTTGAGGTTTAGGAAGTATAATAACCTATTGATTACACTGCTTATTATATTATTAGGAATAACTTAAGACGTAATTAACCTTAGGATTATTCATTTGAAGAATATAAAATCTCGTAGGATAGTTTTTGGAATAAAACTAGTACCCATAAGTTTTTGATAGCCTTTAAGGTACAAAACAAAAGAGCTCACCAGAAAGAAATTTCCGACACACTTAGTGTTAGGTATTTTGGAGATTTTAGTCAATATCTAAGAGATATGACGAAAGAAAGTAGAGAAAGTTCAAAGAAGGAAGTGGGTACTACTAGTACACCACAATTCCAATGTCCGATGCTAAAACCCTCGAATTACTCATTATGGAAATTCGAATGCAAATCATCATCGAAGCGAATGGTTTGTGGGAAATGATAGAACCTTTAGAAACAACTCAAAGTGATAACAAGAAAGATAAAATTGCTATCGCATTCCTTTACCAATCTTTACTCGAAGAACAATTACTTCAAATAACAAAGCACAAAAGCGCGAAAGCCATATGGGATGCTCTGAAGACTAGATACGTTGGTGAACAAAGAGTTCAACAAGCAAGGTTGCAAACACTCAAATCTGAGTTTGAGATTTTACATATGAAGGAAGAAGAGACAATCGACACCTTCACCACGAAAATAACAACCTTAGTAAACAAAGCCGCTAGTCTAGGACGCACAATTGAAGATCAAACAATAGTTAGAAAGCTATTAAATGTTGTACCCAATAGGTATATGCAAATAGTTGCATCAATAGAGCGATATTCTTATCTCAAAGAAATGACGATAGAAGAAGCAATTGGAAGACTTAAGACATATGAGGAAAGAATTAGGTACAAGAAAGGAAAACAAGTGGACAATCAAGAGAAACTGATGTTCACACGACATGAGAATAGAGGAAAGTATTTTAAAGGACATGGACGTGGAAAGTATAAATTTTCACAAGGAAAGAACCACAAAAAATTTAAGGAAGAGAGGAAAGATGGAGAAACCTCTCATAGCAACTTCAAGAAATCAAGCTATGATACTAGAAAATTACGATGTTACAAATGTAGCAAGTTAGGTCACATTTCACCTAAATGTCCTCAAAGGACGAATTCAAATGAGCAATCTAATCTTGTAGAAGAGGACTTAGAACATACCCTATTAATGGCAATATTAGAAGACTCAGACGAAGGGATACAAATAAAAGAAGTTGAAGATCAAAAGGTCTCGATACATGAAGAAGTTGTAGCATATAAAGAGACAAATATGGATAGTCTATGGTATTTAGACAATGAAGCAAGCAATCATATGACTGGAGTGAGAGAACACTTCAAGGAATTAGATGAGAAGGTCAGTGGAAAATTAAGATTCGGAGATGGTTCACACATAGAAATCAAAGGAAAAGGTTCAATCCTAATAGATTGTGATGACGAGAAGCAAAGAATTATATCACACGTCTATTACATTCCTAGCTTGAAAAGCAACTTATTGAGCCTTGGAAAATTCAACGAAATTGGTTGTAAAGTAGTAATAGAAGATGACGAGTTACGACTTTATGACATGGATGACAAAATCTTCATGAAATTCACGTGACAAATTAACCGACTATACAAAGCAAGTCTAAGGATAGGCACACCTGTTTGTCTATTAGCAAATTTAAAGGATAATACTTGGTTATGTACATGAAGACTAAGACATCTCAATTTTGAGTCACTAAAATCAATGGCTCAAAGGTTTAGTTCATGGCATACACTGCCATTAAACACATAACACAAATATGTGATGTTTGTTTAATTGATAAACATAGTAGAGCGCCATTTCCCAAGAAACCAAAAGCTAGATCAACATCACCTTTAGATTTAGTATATGGAGATTTATGCGGACCAATCACACCACCGACACCTTCTGGAAAGAAATACATATTCTTGTTAGTAGATGATTACTCAAGATATATCTGGGTGTATTTCCTAAATACGAAATATCAAGCATTTGATACTTTCAAGGAATACAAGAATACGATAGAATAGGAGTTAAGAACAACATTAAAGATGTTAAGAATTGATTGTGGAGGAGAATTCACATCAAATGAATTCAATCAATACTGCAAAGAAAATGGCATAGCACGACAACTTACCGCAACAAAATGGAGTAGTTGAACGAAGAAATAGGACAATTATGTCTACAACAAGATGTATGATGAAAGCAACGAACAAGCCACAACACTTTTGGGTTGAAGTTGTTGAACCATCATTACATCTTAAATAGCGTTCCTACAAAAGCATTAGAAGACATTACTCCATATGAAGTTATTAAATGAAGAAAGCCAAACTTAAAGAATTCTAAGAGTTTTTGGCTGCATAGCATATGCAAAGGTACCATCACAACGTTTAACGAAGCTGGATGATAGAAGCAGTATAATGGTATACTTAGGAAATGAACAAGAATCAAAAGCTTATCGACTATTTGATCCAACAACACAAAAGATATGTGTAAGTATAGATGTGAAGTTTAAGGAGGATGAAACATGGGATTGGAAGGATTACATGACAGAACACATTAATGACGAAATCGACTGGACTGACTTCAAAATAGAAAATCTTGAAGCCACAAATGAACATCCTGATCAAGAAATCCAACAAAGTGACGAAGACAACGATTTCCCTAACAATGATGATGATGGATATACAACATCAATAACAAGCTCACCCTCACATTCACAAACAATTCACACACCATCAACAAATTCATCGCAAGTAAATTCTCAAGTTACACCCAATAACTCAACACAATCAATCTATCAAAGAGATAATGGTTCAAAATCAACCACAAATTCACACTCACGCTTTGATCATACACTGTTGAGAGGTTTTAGAACTTTTAATGATTTATACGAGAACACTGAGGAATTACTATTGGCTGAAGATGAACCCAAGAACTACAAGGAAGTATCAAGCGATCAAAAATGGATCGAAGTAATGAAGGTCGAGTTAGATTCCTGATAGCGTGGGTTCGGGGTCGAGAAAACCTTCTTTTCTACGAGCAAGATTTTCAACCCTCCAGGCAGTGAACCTAATCGTTTTAGTGTAGTATGGGGTAAGCCTCGAGGATTGATTTCGTTCTCTAGGAGAGTAAGAATGCTAGAAAGAGATATATGACTAGAAGGTGGGGTTGAGGAAGAAACTTTTTAGTCTTTTTTATGTTTTTTTAGAAAGCAAATGTAAAATCTCAGGGTATAAGATTGGGGGGTGGTACTTCTACTAATTTTTCTACTTTAACTAATTATCTAATTAACTATGGATCGATTATGCTTAATTGAGGTGTGCTCATATGATGATTACAGATGTGCTCATATGATCGATTATGCTTAATTGAGGTGGCCTAATGGGCATTGATCTAGGTCGTCTGGGTGAACTTGTGAGTGAAGCCTTCCAGAATTACTGCGTGACACCGTCATGCTTTAGAAACAGAAATTCCGCTGAGCCGTCACTTGCACTTTTGATCAAGTCTTCAATAGAGGGACGACGTCGCCCTTTGGTTGGGACACCGTCAGGTGTGCTGAATGGCCTTTGATCTTGAATTTGCCATTTTCTTCATGTTTTCGCTCCTTTTCGTCCAAATATGACTCATTCCAGCATTTTGCTTCCAAAAGACCTAAAAAGTGAAAAGGAACGATTTTAAGCAGTAACGGATATAAAATGTGTCGATTTAGGGCTTAAATAACCCCCTAAAACCGTTTGTTTTAAATCCTTATCAATTCCATTAATAGGAACAACATATGGGAATTAACCACACTACCTAAAGGACATAACGCAATTGGCTTAAAGTGGGTATTCAAGACCAATAAAGATGCTAATGGAAACATAGTCAAGCATAAAGCAAGACTAGTAGCAAAAGGCTACATACAAGATCATGACATAGACTTTGAAGAAGTTTTCGCACCTGTAGCAAGGATGGAAACTGTTCGACTATTACTAGCCATAGCTACTAACAACAAATGGGAAAGTACATCACCTCGACGTCAAATATGCATTTTTGCATGGAGATTTAAAGGAAGAAGTGTACATTACTCAACCAAGAGGATTCATAAAGAGAGAGAATTCTAGAAAAGTCTATAGACTTATAAAAGCTCTATATGGACTAAGACAAGCACCACGTGCATGGAACATAAAGTTAGAAAATACCTTGAAGTCGTTAGATTTCAAGAAATGTGCACTGGAACAAGCGATCTACACAAAGGAAACAAAAGACTCAATAATACTAATAGGAGTCTATGTAGATGATCTAATCATCACTGGTACACCAAAGAAGGAAATCGAAAAGTTTAAAGCTCAAATGGATGAAAAATTCGGAATGAGTGACCTAGGCTTATTAGCTTACTATTTAGGAATAGAAGTCACACAAACTGGAGGTGACATTTCAATAAAGCAATCCGCCTATGCAAGCATGATCTTAAAGGAAGTTGGAATGATAGCCTGCAACAAGATGCTAATACCAATGGATCCAGGAACAAGATTGACAAAGAACAACTTTGAAGGAGCAGATCAACTCAACGAATATCAAAGCTTAATTAGATGTTTAAGATATTTGCTTCACACAAGACCCGACTTAAGTTATCCTATTGGATTACTTAGTCGTTTTATGCAGGAACCAAAAAAGAAACATATGAAGGCCGTAAGGCAAGTATTACTCTATGTAAAAGGAACAAAGGATTATGGTATCATCTACAAGCATAATGGAGGAAACAAGATACAAGGTTTCAGCGACAGTAGTTATGGAGTCAACACTCAAAAAGGAAAAGGAACTACTGGAATAATATTTTACTATGGTGAATCACCAATTAGCTGAAGCACACGGAAGCAAGCCACGGTAGCATTATCATCATGCGAATATGAATTTATTGCAACAATAGCAACAACAACACAAGCATTATGATTAAAGAGACTACTAAACAGGCTTACACACTCAAAGGAAGAAAATGTTACAATAATGGTTGATAACAAATCTGCTATAGAACTGATGAAGAACCTCGTATTTCATGGAAGAAGTAAACATATTGATACAAAGTACCACTTCATAAGAGAATGCGTTGAAAGAGAAGACTTACAAGTTGAGTTTATAAGTGGAGAATATCAAAAAGCTAACATACTCACGAAAGCACTACCGAAGATCAATTTTCTAACAATGAGACAACTTATTGGAGTTAAGGATCTCGACAAAGCGATTGTGATTAAGAGGAAGAATATTGGGCTAATCCCAATCTGCAGATCCAAACAAGCGATTATAGACAATTATAGACGATTACATAAAGTAGTTAGAAGTTAGTTATAGAAACAATTATGGCAGTTAACATGAAGGGTTATGCCTGTTGATTCAAAAGAACCAACACACCCTTTCAGTCATACCTTTTCACTATGTTTATATAGATAGATTCTGTAAACAAACAAGATGATGACAAATTAATATAAAGCATTTTACATTTAGCAAAGTTCAATCTTTATCTTGTATTTTGGTATATTGTGACTACGGTTTAGATCATAGATCCGTAACACGTCCAACAGCTTCTGCTTGTTTCGTTTGTTCTGTTCCTCTAGCCCCTTGCTAGAGTTGAGGTGCAGCTGGTTTCGATTACAAGAATCCGGCTGCTAAATAGAAACACACTTCTTTTTGGTAAAATTAAATAGAAACACACTTACATAAGTACTGACATTCCATCTAGAGGTTCTTGTAACTAGATCATATCCTATAATTGTTGTACATTGATTGTAAAGAAATATTATTCTACATTCATACTTCAAATTTTTACCAACTATAAAAATGTTATAGTTAACAATACAAATAGACAACCCCTACTCACTATAATCGCTGGTCCTCATTCGCATTCCCATAACCTAAAGTCGGGGGAATAGTTATGCCTGCACTTCTTAAGAAAGTTTCGATAGAATCAATGTGCGCTTGTGTTGCCCGGTTTTGCTCCTCCAATGCACGAACTTGTTCTGCCATCGCTCTATTTTGAGCCTCGAGCATGTGATCAACTTGTCTTTGTGTGTACGATGGCTCTTGGGATTGAAGTCGTAAGTGGGCGCTTGAACTTGAGGTCATGCCCGCTAACCTTCTATCCATACCAGGATTATATCCGCGGCTAGAGCGTAAGATTTGTTCCACATTTTGCACACCTATCATTGGATTTGAACTGCTCGGTTGACTCGATCGCCAACTCTCCATTTGTTGCTGTGTAGTTACAAAACACGAACGTTAATTTAACAATCACCAAACAATAACATGAACATTTAACTCAAACTAGTCACAAGCATTTGAAGATGAGTTTCATCTAAAAATTCTCTTTTATAATTGAGTACTTTATATTCTCAAATCATCCCATGCACAGGAGTTACTTAGCTTCTTTTTTTTTTTTTTTTTTTTTTTCAGAAATGACCAATATATTTATCCTTGTCTGAATACACATTTCATGCCCATGCTCTTATATGTGCACGGATTTATTATTATTATTTTTTATTTTCTATTTATGGTCTATGGAAGAAGCTGGTTCAATTACAAGGTTAAAGCGGTTGAAAAAAAAAGTACAGTAGTTAGCTTGAATAAAGGGATGTTGCAGCTTCCATACTAGTTGTGTTGGATGTATAATTGTAGGATATGTTTTGTTTAACTCTTGTCTGTATCCTTCTGTCATACTTGCGTACACATGTAAGTTTGGATTCATACATGGTAACGGATCCTGTAACACGACACCTCCTGACGATGAGAAGTTCGCATTAGGATCCTGGAACATTCCACCACCCAAAGAAGAAATATTAAAATTAGGATTCTGAAACGATTCACCACCCAACGAATACAAGTTCGGATTAGGATCTTCGAAGAATTCACTTCCCCACGTAGAGAAGTTCACATTCGGATCCTGGAAAATTTCACCAACCGACGATGAAATGTTAACATTAGGATGCTGAAACAATTCACCACCCGAAGAATAGATGTTCAGATTAGGGTCTTGAAAGAATTCACTTCCCCACGAAGAGAAGTTCACATTCGGATCCTGGAATAGTTCACCACCCGATGAGGAAATGTTAGCATTAGGATGCTGAATCAATTCGCCACCTGACGAAGAAAGGTTAACATTTGGATGCTGAAACAGTTCACCACTCGATGAAGGTAAGTTCACATTAAGATCCTGGAACAATTCACCACCCAGTAATTAATAGTGCATACAGATGGCTCGATTCATTAAATTTGAAGTGACATACTTGCATGAAACTATTTATGTGAGAAAACTGGAAAAATCACAAAATATATATATATATATATATATATATATATATATATATATATATATATATATATATATATATATATATATATATATATATAAATTGATTTAAACTAACCTGTGAGCTGCCTTCGCCATTATTTGAAACTCTTCTTTGATATGATTTATCTTCTATGAACTTTGTCACTTCCTTGAGGACCTCAACATCTTTTACTTTCTGGATGGCGATAGATCTATACAGATTTTTGTTTTAGTCACCTTTATAATCAAGTATAAAATTAAATAATTGATCATCCGATGTGTATATAACTTACATTGTCAACTTTACCATTCCCATTATTTTCTAGGCGCCTTCGCTTTTCGATTGTCCAGCCTTTCAGATTTGCCAGCAGTTCTTGAGGATCAAGAGTTCTTTCTCTACCTTGGTTTATCTATCGAATAACACAATTATAGTTAGACAAAGTAGAAGTATTAAGAAGATCAAACAAATGGAAAATTGGAGGTGCAGGTGGTCTTGTCAAAGTTTTTAGCATTCCCTCAGGCTAGCTGGAGTGCGAAGTAATCTTGCACGATCAAGTTAAATAACCCACAAGTATCAGACAAACGATAAAACTCCCAAAGTTTTTAGTATGAAAATTTCTACCTAATGAAGGATGGTTCCGGGCCTCCATGAAATATGTAAGGAAAGGAGTGAATGTACAACTACCCAAAAGTATCAGACAAACGATAAAACTCCCAAAATGATCGAGATAATAAATATATAGCTAGGTGCAGTGCAAAAATAAGGGCCAGGATGCACGCTTTCTTGGAGCACAAAGTTTTTCTTGATTTAAATAAAAGAATAGAAAAGAAATCAATTAAATTTACCTCCTCGATGTTGTTTGATTTAAAGAGCTCGTCAAGGGTGTAATCCTTCTCTAATATCTCCAGACGTTCGGAAGCAGTGCCTCTTTTTCTCTTTGATGAACTATTAACCTGCATCAGGTTTTGGTGTTGAATCGTTTATATATATTGATTAACTCCATTAAAAACATGCATGACATTGTGATTAATTCCCTTACTATGATCATTAACAAACGTTACCTCGTGCATCACGATTAATGATTGTTAACTTAGTTTATGTCAAGTGCTGAAATTTGTTTCTTTTTTTTTTTTTTACTTGATCCCACAGACAGCGTTTGATTTGGAAACTTTAACATTTTATATGAGGTACGTACTAAGGGAGATATAAGTGGAAGTTGTGAATCGTACAGGAAAATTAATGTATGTTACCGTTAAGTTAAAACGAATCTATTACCTCGAACTAGACTTATCTATATACATTCTTTATAAGAGAGAACAGTTATTATAAGTAAAAAGGACAGTAACCAAAAGTACTTGATCAACAAGATTACCGTATTCGGATTAAAGAAAGATATTGGATCTGCTTCAATAACGGGGATGCTTTGCCCTTCAAGATCTTCCTGTTCTTGCAAAAACAGCCTTGTTATATATCTATCTATTTTAAAAAAAAAGCCAAGATAACTCAACAAAACTATGAAGCAAGAAAACAAATAAAACAATCAAATTAAAGCCTTGAACACACACGCTATATATATATATATGAATGACATTCAGATGAGTAAAACACACACGCTGAGGACGTAAATATAAAATGATCAATATGATTTGTGTTGGACGTACGCTGAGGACAAATAGCACAGATTTTTTTTATTTTTTTTTGCTAAAATGAAACCATGACTCAAGGATCTTATGAATAAAAAAGAATGCAACATCAACTTTGTATTTTTTTTTAATTATTTTTCTAATTGTTTAGTTTACCTGAGTAGATGATGGATAGGAATCATCTCCCATCCACTAACTGAAGTTTCTGGCACTGCTTGGTTGTTTGACATTTTGTTCCAACTGTTTTGAGCCCTAAACGAGATGAGTACTGTAATGACTAATGAGAGGAGATAGCAAAACAGATGTTGTGTGTCAATATTTGGTTTAGGTTGGTCGAATTTATAGTCATTAATCATGCATGTATTTATTACAATATCAACTATCTATTCAATGCACTTAAAATCCTGCCTACAGTGTTGTTAATGTGTTACTCATTTTGTTTCATGACCATCTACAGATTAGATAATACAGTAAATCAAAAGATATCCATGTTGACTATTGTATTAAGTAATTATGTGACAACAAATAAAATGCATCAATATTTCATTTGTATTTTTGGTAACTAATTCAATACATTTTTTTTTTTTTCTAGATATGGTTAATTAGGTAAGGTCATTGGGCACACCACAAACAAATATAGTCGATGCACATATGTACCTACAATCATAATTGTATAATTTATTACATGTAGAAACAAGATACAACTTTTTACAATATCTATTAATAGTAATAGTAATGCTTACTAATTAATGATTTCATTTTAGCATTTAGCATTTAGTAATAGTAATGCTTACAATATCTTATGATGATAATGAGTGCGAAGATTTAACGGAAGAGCAATTGATATTATGTGAAGTTTATGATCATGGTAGCCCGTTAGTGTATTTTTTTTCCGATTTCATGTGTTAAAATTTTATTTTTTCTATCTCACCCCTTCCATCTAATGTTGTTCAGGAAAATATTTTGTTTCGGCCCTCCCATGAAATTTTTTCTAGCTCCGCCATTGTTTATGATATAAGTGTTTGTGGGTCCGAATAGACGTAAGTAGTTTATCTAGTAGTTTTTCATAATTTTACTTGTCATGTTTATTACAGTTTTGGTTTGAAGCATCAATGGTGCATTTGTTTCTCGTCTATATAACGAGTTGAGATTTGAGATTTACTCACATTCTATGTACATAACGGTTTTTGAGAGTAATAAATTTCCGGATATAACAACCTTTTACCTAAAAAAACTTGATCATTTTTGTCATTAAATTTTTTGTCCCGATTTGGTATTATTATTATTATTATTATTATTTCCATGTAATGTAGTAACAATGATACTAATAGAATAGACTTTTAATTTATTAGTATTAAATTACTAAACAAGATTTATGTCATAATAATTACTTCATATAAAATTGAACCTATTTGGTGGTGGTCATGATCGTGAAGATGATTATGATGACTATGATTATGATGACTATGCGGATCAGGTCTACGATCTTTCAGGGAATTTGGATGCTTATTATTACACGTATGGTATCAAGCTCCAAGGCCTTGGTAGGAAGTAATTTTGTTTCCATGTGATCTTTTGAGTAGTGGTTTATTTTCTAGAGAATATGAAGTATCTTGTTATGTAAGCTTTCCGCTTATGTAACGGGATGTGATATGTGATTTACCCATATCGTTTGTACTTAAACGTTTTTTAGTAATATATTTACCGGGTCTTTGACCTTTTAAAAAAATAATTACTTCATATAATGTATTTGATATTTAAAACATGTTATATCTTTCTAAGATTGTTATATATAATGAATTATATATCACAAATTGAAAAGCACAATGACAAAATGCAAAGACGGTAAAAAAATACTTTTGGACGACCTTTTTTTTTCTCTTTCTTTTTTTTTGAACAGAACTTTGGACAACTTAGTGGAACAAAAAATAGTGCATTGGCTCATTTACGACAAATGAAACATCATACCATTATTCAAAGAAAAAGGACCTTGGTGAAAAAAAACCATGTTATGAGTTCCTATTTTTTAGTTGATAAATAAAAGACCTTGCTTATAATTAATAACTTTCAAATTGTAAACACATTGAAATTGATATATAGTCGTTAAACGTTAGGTTATATCCATGTAAAAAATAATGTCCGGATTCGAACTCGTGACCACGAGATTGCACACATTACGAATGAGAATTAAAGTTAATAATCAATGTTAATTGATTACGATTATCTATTATACAAAACTCGACTAACGATCGTTAAGTATTTTACGGAAATGACTAACGACCGTTAAATGTAAATGGAGAGAATATATGGTGAATATCTTGAAAATGGAAAAGATATGGGTTTTCTTTTGGGGCACTCCATGGCCGGCCAAAGGGGGGGGTTTCACAACCCTAAACCCTAACTTGTTCCCAAAGTTTTCATTCACTATATATACAAAGGCTAGGGTTAATGTTTTTCATAGCTTTTGTGCACACACATTAACCTAAAGTTTTCTTTGTTCTTCTCTTGCTAAAAGTCGGCCAAAAACCCCTAAGGGTATTTGGTTTTGTTTTTCTAAAACAAGGTTTTGTAGATCTAGCAATCATTTTAATTCGTTTGTTAATTCGTGTGTACAAGAACGTGGTAGTAAAACACTATTCTTACACCAATTGGTTTGAGTTATAAAACGGTAAGGGATAACTCGTTAAACCACTTTGTCACATCCATTAAAGAGATCTACCGAATTGCAAGAGGTACATTACGTAATTCTTCAGTTAATTATTCATTTTGTTATGATCTTAAGTCTTCCGCTGTGTACTCTGTGGTGTCTACATGTTTTATTGTATGTCATGTATCTTAAACTCAACAGTGGCATCACAAGCCTTGTATAACAAGTAATTAATTACTGAAACACATAAATAAAATAAACATGATTGTGTTATTATTTGTATGCGTAGATCTAGGGTTTGCAAAACCTAAACCCTAATTTTTTGGGGGGGCGTTTTTTTGGTGCCCTAATTAGGGTTCTGTAAACTTGAGTTTTAATTGGATTAGAAACCCTAGGTTGCATGAAATTTTATGTGTATTGCGTAACTCTGTTTAATTGCATTAATTGTTAAGTGTGATTTATATCCATGATAATTACATGCATGTTTTATCATGTATCAGCTTTTATTGTATGTTTTTACTTGGTTAAGTAATATACATTAAATATTATGATAGATCTAAAATTGGGGAAGACCTCAATTATTATTATTAAATCAATTATGTGATATGTGGTATGTGTCTGATTTCGACTTACGCAATCGATGAATCGATGCATGTGGCTCACCTTCTTGTAAACGGGTGAAAGTCTTAATTAAACATGTATATATTGACAGATCTAGAATTGATTATTAATAGGATTTATCAAAAAGGTTTGCATGTGGCTATTTGATATGCATGACTTATTATTATGTTATGCATTCATTGTTTATTTGTTTATTTTTTTAAATAATTGCTTGTTTGTTATGTGTAACAAAGGTATTTTTACAAGAAAAATAAACTGACCTAAAGAATGGTGAAACATGTATTTTTAAGTGTAGTAATCATAATCGTCTAATTGATTGATTTTTTGCACAAAATAGTTAGAACGGCTCACCCATTAATGACAAACTGTGTGATGGGTATAAGGAGGGTACGCATTAAATTGTGACCCTAAAGATGAGGGTTTTAATATGCTTGACTTGATTCTTCGCTCGTTTGTGCGTCTTAATGGAGCTACCAAGTATTCCTATATGTGCATAAAATCTTAAGGGTGAATTACTTTAATTTCTCGCACCACTTTTGTGGTAATTATCCGAATAACTTGGGTCTTATGACTCATGCAGTAGTAGGATATAGTGGTAATTAAGGTGATTCTTTAATAGGTTACCCAATACCTCGATTAAAGTTTGATGATGAAAAGCTTAAATCATTAAAACAAGCATATAAATGTTTTAATAAAAACTATGTTACAAAGATGAATGCATGATATCTTTGTACATATTTGATTTGACATCAAAATTATTACCCTTTAATTTAAGTTATATGCCATCCAGTGAAACGAAAACACCTAAGATTACCTTTTATTTGCGTTAGAACGTGACTTAGATCGTAATCAAAGGGTAAAATGTCCACGTGTCGTGAGAACGGGCATGGACGATTTTGCAGTTTCTTAAGTTGGAAAACTTAATTGAGTTAGGCGGTGAGAACTGGCAACTCAAGGCATAAGATGGGATAAAACATGTTTACATGGCAATTGAAATTGGCTATATGTAAATCCCATAAATCTAGGAATTGCAATTGAAATTGGCAATTGAGCAAAAGCTCTACCATTTTGTATTAGGTTCATTACTAGCAGATCAACTGACGTGATGAGATTATGACAATTTGGATCCAAGTTTTCAATAATGATTAATTGGTTATATGAATATGAACCTTGGGTATTTAATTGTTTATTGAAAGGAAAATTATCAAAATACTAATTATGGTTTTTGAACTTTTACGTAGATGGCTCATCAACTGAAAACACTATGAGCTTAATGAGTTACGCTTTCAAAGATATGATTGGAAGAGACAAACCGACCGCCCTAATTTCAATGATTGGCATCGTACACTTAGGATCATCCTTCGTGTTGCCAAAGACTTGATATTTTGACTACACCTCGCACGATGCTCCTCTCGTCGACAGCGCTCTTGAACAAGAGGCATATCGTGTTGAATATGAGAAGCACAATGATGTGGCGTGTCTAATGCTTTCGGGGATGTCTGCTCAATTGCAAAAATAATTTGAGTAGTATCCGCCTATGAGCATGCTAGATGAACTCAAGCGTATGTTTGAGAAGCCACCTGCACGGTGAACTGTATGAATTGATTGAAAAGGTTCATAGGCGCAAGCGGAGGTTAGCAAATCTCTCTCCGACCACGTCCTTGAGATGAAACATCACTTGGACCAATTGGAGAAGCTTGGTTGTGGTACTCGAACGATGTATGTCGGCCTCATCAATCACTCCTTAATCGAGAACGATTTGGTGATTTTTGTGCGAAATTTTAACATGCATTGCATGGGAAGGCGATGAATGAGTTACATGCAATGCTTGTAGACTTGAGAAGAGATTGCCAAAGAAGGCTCCTACACTGCTGTACTAGCAATACAAGGTGGTAGGGTGAATAAGCCAAAGCCATAGCGGATAAGAAAGGAAAGGAAAAGGAAAGGAAACAAGTTGTCATCCTACCGACTCCTAAGAATAACCACGCAAAAAAAGGAGAATCCTAAGAAGGATTTAACTTGCCACCAATGCAACTCACTAGGTCCTTTGAAGCGGGCTGTCGGTTTATCCGAATGAGTGCCTTTAGAATAAAAATAAGATGGTGCCTAGCTCATCGGTATTTTATGTTTGAATTATTTTCTTTTCTTCATAAGCAAAATTCACGGATATATGATACGGGATGCGGTACTCACATCTGTAATACATTGCGGGGACTTAGAGGAGCAAGGAAGGCGACACGTGGAGAGATACTTGTCGTTGGAAATGGAAAGCGTGCGGTTGTCGAAGCCATAGGGACTTTTGATTTAGTGTTGCCTTGGACTTAATTTTGGAACTAAATAATTTTCATTATGCACCCTCCATTGTTAGGGGTGTTATTTGATTTCTTTGTTAAAAGATATTGGTTTTGTGCACACTTTTACCGGTTATGGAATTTCGGTTTCTTTAAATAATGTTTTTTACTTTAATGCAATTCCTATGCTTGGTGTGTTTGAAATTGATATGGATGGTTGTGTATCCAATGAAAATAATTCATTGTATAGCATTAGCAATAAGAAGAGCAAGTTGAACTGTGACTCTTCTTATCTTTGGTATTGTCGCCTTGCCCATATAGGCAAGAAACGCATGGAAAAGCGCAACACGATGGGCTTTTACAAGCGGTCAATGATGAATCATTTGACAAATGCGAGTCTTGCATAGGCGGAAAGATGACAAGGAAACCTTTTCACCACAAGTAGAAAGGGCTTCGATCTACTTGGATTAATACACTGTGATGTGTGTGGTCCACTTAGACATGTGTCAAAACGTGGTGCAACCTACTTCTTAACCTTTACGGATGATTTCAGTCGTTATGGTTATGTTTATTTACTTAAACATAAACATGAAGTCTTTGAAACATTTAAGGTTTTCAAAAGTGAAGTAGAATTACAACTCGGTAAGAAGATTAAAGCTCTTCAATCCGATAGAGGTGGTGAGTATATAAGTCAAGAGTTCAAAGATTACTTAGTTGAGTGTGGGATTATCCAGTAACTCACATCTCCTTATACTCCACAACAAAATGCTGTATCTGAAGGAGAAATCGTACCTTACTTGACATGGTACGATCAATGTTTGAACTTACGACTCTTCCTTTTACTTTTGGGATTATGCCCTTGAAGCGCTATTCGCATTTTGAATATGGTTCCAACGAAGAAGGTTGTTAAGACTCCATATTAAATATGGACGGAAAAAGCTCCCAACTTTTCTTACTTAAAGGTGCAGGGATGTGAGGCGTTTGTTAAGCGTGACTCACCGGATAAGCTCAACCCGGATCTGTTAAGTATATCTTTGTAGGATACCCTAAGGAAACTATGGGTTACTACTTTTACTACCTACGAGAACAAAGTCATAGTGGCTAGGTATGGAGACTTCCTTGAAAGGAATCTCATATCTCAAGAACTCGGTGGGAGAGTATATGATCGGAATATGATCAAGAAGATACAACACCTTTTGAAAATACTAGCCAACTTCAAGAAGAGCACAGCTTAGGCGTTCCTCCGAAGTTGTTATCATTCGTGAGTGCGAAAGGACTATATGCACTGACCGTCTATGTCTTAACGTGAGGTGGAGGAAAATATAGTTGGGGATCTTAATGAACACCGACTATAAGGTTGCCATGGCTGATCACGAAAAGGATAAATGGCGATTGCTATGAATGGGGAATGCAATCCTTGAAAGATAATAATGTTTGGATTGAAGTTGACCTTCCTCCCAATGCTAAAGTCGTTGGAAGTAAGTGGATCTTCAAAAGAAAACCGACATGGATGGCAATGTACACACCTACAAGGCTCGTCTAGTAGCTAAAGGTTTTACTCAAACCTATGGCATTGATTACGAGGAGACATTTTCTCTGAAGCGGACATAAGAGCTATTAGGATTCTCATAGCTATAGTTGCACACTATGACTATGAGATTTGGCGATGGATGTCAAAACCGCCTTTACGAATGGTCGTCTAGATGAAGACATCTATATGGCACATCTGAGGGTTTGTGAATCCACTATTTCCTAACGATGTATGCAAGCTCAAAGGTCCATTTATGGATGAAGCAAGCATCAAGGCAATGGAATAAAAGATTTGATGGAGAAATCAAAGGTTTTGGATTTACTCGAATCTTGATTAGCCATGTGTATATCACAAAGCTAGTGGGAGTCGTGTTACTTTCCTTGTTATTCATGTCGATGACATATTAATCATGGGAAATCATATACCAAGTCTAAATGATGTGAAAGCCTATCTTCGTAAATGTTTCTCGATGAAGGACTTAGGGAAGCGACATATATACTTGGAATCAAGATCTCTGAGGATAGATCAAGGCGGCTAATTGGTTTAAGCCAAAGTGCTTACATTGACAAAATATTGAAGAGATTCAATATGCAAAATTCCAAGAAGGATTGTTGCCAATGCAAGTAAATCATGGTTTGAGCGACCAAGGCGTGCTTCAACACTGCGGAGGTGGCGCATATGAAGAAAGTTCCTTATGCTTGGTGTAAGATCTATCATGTATGCGGTGCGATGCACAAGGCTTGATGTGGCGTTTGCTCAAAACTTGACCCGATCGGTATCAGAGAATCTGGGTGGAATTCATCGGGCTGGCATTAAACATATTCTCAAGTACCTTAGGGATACAAGAGATATGTTCATAGTGTATGGGAAAATCCGAATCGAAGTGGCATTACAGATTCTCGCGATGCATCACGGAAGTGTGACAAAGATGATACAAAGTCTCGAGACGGGTTACATATTTGTCATCAATGAAGGTCTTTGTGGATTGGAAGAGCAAGAAGCAGACAACACTTGCGATGTACGCTATAGAAAGTGAGTACATAGCGGCGTCGAGGCTGCCATGGAAGCTGTTTGGATAAGGAAGTTTGTTTGGGGCTTGGTGTTATGCGTCGATTGAAAATCCTAGTAAAGTATATTGTGACAATTCTGCGCAATAACTTTTGCCCATGAACACAGGTCATGAAGGGCACCGGACACTATCCTAGACAATATCACTATGTTCGAGAGCAAGTCGAGATAGGTGAAATTGAGTTGGTCAAATTTCACACAGATGATAACCTAGCAGATCCTTTAACGAAGGCCTTACCTGGTGAAAAACTTAATCATTTGTCTGATAAGTTTGGACTTCGTTTAGCTAGTAGTTTCATGCCCATCTGTGACTAAGTATTTTAGATAAAATGATATTGTAAACATTATTATTGAAATGAAATAAAGTATCTTGTTATGTTTATTATGATGTTATCCTATATTTGCATGTTTAAATCCTTGAATAACTTAAGTTATTCTAAATAGTCCTTGTCAATCAATAACATGGGAATGATATTGAATTAAGACAAATCTGAGTATTAGTTAGAATATACTTGAAAGTATATTGATGCGTAGCATGAGCAATTTTGATGATATTCAATGAATTGAGTATAGGACTTATCCCACCAACATGATGATACTTTATGGATCTTAGTCATTAAGTACATCATGAATATTTATCCTCGACTTGAGATACCAAAGATATGTCATGGATGTAGTGCATTTTGTGAAGCAATCTAACGCTATACGTGGCGGTAGTTATAAGGGTTGTTTCGAAGTGTTGCGAAATTTATGAATCTTGCTCGTAGTCAAAATAGGATTTGTTTCCTTCAAATTTATTTTGAAGTATAATCTTCTTGGGCCCTCGTAGGGTTGTCAAGATGTTTGCATGGCCATGCCCAAGGTCTTGGAATATATTCGGAAGAGTTGGTAATCTTGATCAATCATATAAAGCGAGAAGCAGAATAGTTAAATAAAAATGAGTGAGATCCATATTCTTATTAACATGGTATTAGAAACAAAGGATGAATATGATGATGAATCATCAAAATTGGTTTTCTCCGAAAACCATACACGAGTTGTCTTGGGGGCATTGGCGTGTTGCTAGACGCTAACCAATGTCATTACGTTTTGTAAACATATCAGTGGGGGAGTCGTTGGAAATGTAAATATTTATAAAACCGTGCATGTCCGGATTCGAACTCGTGACCACGGGATTGCACACATTACGAATGAGAATTAAAGTTAATAATTAATGTTAATTGATTACGATTAATTATTATACAAAACTCGACTAACGATCGTTAAGTATTTAACAGAAATAACTAACGACCGTTAAATGTAAATGGAGAGAATATATTGTGAATATCTTAAAAATGGAAAAGATATGGGTTTTATTTTGGGGCACTCCATGGCCGGCCAAAGGAGGGGGGGGGGGTTTCACAACCCTAAACCCTAACTTGTTCCCAAAGTTTTCATTCACTATATATACAAAGGCTAGGGTTAATGTTTTTCATAGCTTTTGTGCACACACATTAACCTAAAGTTTTCTTTGTTCTTCTCTTGCTAAAAGTTGGCCAAAAACCCCTAAGGGTATTTGGTTTTGTTTTTCTAAAACAAGGTTTTGTAGATCTAGCAATCATTTTAATTCGTTTGTTAATTTGTGCGTACAAGAAACGTGGTAGTAAGACACTATTCTTACACCAATTGGTTTGAGTTATAAAGCGGTGAGGATAACTCGTTAAACCACTTTGTCACATCCATTAAAGAGATCTACCGAATTGCAAGATATGCGTTACGTAATTCTTGATAATGATTAATTATTTATTTGTTATGGTCTTAAGTCTTCTCAATAGATGTGTACTTAAAGACATAAACATGAACTATGCAATTAACTTGAAAATACAATTGAAACCAAGAGTTGGCATTCATAAATACTATAGTGAGTATGATTATGTCTTCTAGTAAAGACATAAACATGAAGTCCTTGAATTATTGAAAGACTTATAATGTAATGTAAGAAATTAAATTGATATCTCTTCTTGTCAAGACATGTATATGAAGCCCTTGGACTGCTCAAAGATTTATAATATATAGCATGTAATAGGCTTGAAAATACTATTGATGCCATTCTTTTTTCGTAAGTTAGCAACTATATGAGCCAAAGAGTAAAAGATCATCTAAGGAATTGAGGAATCGTCTCACAAACCCAATGTCATTAAATACTACAATTTATTGGTATGTTTGACATGGATAATCAAACTCTATTAATATTGTTTGATTTTTGATGACTTTAAATGCTTTACCTCCAAATATATCAAGGTTAGAAAATTGAGTATGTCGCACATATACTTAATGTGGTTCTAACCAAGAAGGTAACTAAGACACCATCAAGTTATGAAATGGGAAGACTCTTTTTATGTCTTGATTGAAGTTATGAATTTGTTAAAATCACTTGAGCGTGTTATTAGCAAACTAAAGTCAAGAAGCTGTTAATGTATTTTGAACATCCCAGCGAGAACAATTTATATTTGCTCGACATGCCGAGTATTTGAAGAATGATCTCTTCTTACAAGAAGCAAGTTGGAGCATATGTAGATTTTTTAAAGATTCAAACACAAAATACAAAACCTTCTGAATACATTAGTGAACGTCATGATGAGGCTTAACATGTAAATTTAAAAGCAACAACTGATGTAACTCTCATTCACAAATCTACAAAGATACCTCAAGCACCTAAAGTTATACTAATATGTTAGCGGGAACCCTATATCCCTCAACCCTTTGGCAAAAATTGCGAATCACTTATCCCTAATCGACTTTCAAATCAATCTTTCATAACCCTTTACTGTTTATAAATTGTTGGTTGCTTGATATTATTGACTAGTCACCAATATCATTCTATCAATATATTAATATAACGATAACTTATACGGGAATCCCTAAAACCGATCTCCTCTGGTGCCTTTTGCGAAACCCTTCTATCCCTAAAAATCTATTACAATCTGTTCTATTAATCATGTTCTCTTGTTTCTAATCTGTCTTAGTTACTCAATTACATTCGTGTGTTGATTGATTGTTACAGTTTATTGCGATTCAACTGATTTTTAGGGTTCTTTGTAGCGTTTTTTCTTAGGGTTTGATAAAAGCTGGTTATCTTCTATCATCTTATGCGACCTTAATCATGGATTTTGGTTAGTTTTTTGTGCTTTGATTCATGCCTTAGTTCATCTAAGGACCTCGTTTTGTTGAAGTTAGACGGGGAACTTCGTGCTACTTAGGGTTTAGAATTTGGTTTGTTGATTTCGTAGTTTTAGGGTTTCGATACTGTTTTCTGCTTATTATGGATAATCGGGGAGGTGTTGATATTAATGAACAAGATTGTAATGCTACGTCTCAGCCACTTAATTATTGTCTTGATTCTTCTATGATTGGAGCTGTTATGTCAAGGGATACAGCTGGTCATTATGCGAATGACCCTACTGTTAGTCTTGGTGAGTCGATTATTCAATCGACAATGAACCCTAATAGTAGGAAGGATGAGTTTCTTGGTATTGCTTCGGTTATCATTCGATGGACAAGTGGAGCCGGTTTTACTTGGTTCAAGCCCTAGTCATGTGCTTTCTCATGACACGCCAGAGGTCATGATACTTTATTGAAAATTCGTGCTATTAAAAAAAATCTTTGAGGAAAACTTGTTCTTGTGGGTGACGATGGAAACCATTAAAACCAGCCGTGACGGTGGATGCTACTACTTATTGGGGCTAATCCATTTGAGCAACTTAAGGTGCGAAGTCACGAGAAGAGCTAGAGGAGATGCTTCTTGCTATTGGTTATTATTCAAAACCTCCTCAAGATACGTGTGGTCCTATGGCTTCAATGGTAATTCTACTAGTAGTCCTAATAATACTAATGATAAGGTTGATACGAATGCACATGGGGCTGTTGGTATTGAGAAGGTTGGTGCTTTGAAACAACCTTCTTCATCAATATCTTGGTGTTACTTCTCTTGAACCTCGAAACACACGTCTAACTTTCGTGGGTTGGAGTGTAGTCGAAAGCTAATGGTGTGGATCTATCACATTACGATGAAAGTGGTTGAAGAGGTGAACACTAGGTTTGAGAATACTTTGTATGGGTATTTCCTTGGTCAACTCCTTGCTTTTCACATTGTTGATTACTATATGCGCAATGCGTGGGCTAAGTTTGGTATACAAAAGGTAATGATGAATGCAAAGGGGTTCTTCTTCTTTAAGTTCAATTCGAAGAAAGGTGTTGATGATGTGCTTGAAAATGGTCCTTGGTTGATTAGAAATGTTCCTATTATTCTTAAACCATGGACATTGAACACCAACTTACTTAAAGAGGATTTGACCAACATTACGGTGTGGGTTAAATTCCATGATGTTCCTCTTGCTATGTTTTACGATGATGTCCTTAGTCTCCTTGCCACATTGATAAGCGCGCCTAAAAGGTTAGATGCTTTTACTAGCCAAATGTGCAAGGACACGTGAGGGCGTAGTAGTTTGCTAGATGCATGATTGAAGTGAAGTCGGATGAGGTACTTAGGACAGACCTTCTTGTTGAGATTCCATTACTTGATAGGTCGGGTTCGACTATTGAGAAGATTCGGGTTAAATCACAGTGGAAACCACCTCATTGTGATAAATGTAAGATTTTGGTCATACTCTTATTGAATGTCCTAAAGTTGTTGAACCTCTAAGCGTGTTAATGATGGTTTCAAGACAGGTCATTAATAAGAAGAAGGAAAACAAGGTGGTTCTACTATTCGGGTCAAGGAGGGTTTACTAAACTGTTGTGGGTAGCAGTTTCAATATCAACCCAAAAGACTCCTCCCGAACCTAAGAAAGTGGAAGTCACTAAGAAGAATGCTTCGGCGTGGCTAGTTAAGTGGAACTAAGATCTCTACATCTAACGGTTTGATGCTCTTAATATGGAATCTACGGATACTTTTGGTACTCCTCCTAATGACACCAACGAGGATGTGGATTCTGGTCGTACAATGGAAGTTAATGAAGATAAGTCTACTAAGACTGGTAATGCATCACACGAACCCCATGTGAGTGATTTGAAAGAGATGGAGTTGGGTGTGGCTCCTAAAACTAATGATTCTTCTATTCTGCCCGCCTCTTCTACTAAGAGAGTTAACCCTTTTTCTAAAGTGGGTGATATCATGGTGTCTGATTCTGAAGATGAGGTGCTTGCTAACCCATTTGTTGAGTCTGCTAATCTATTTGGTGGTGGCCAAGAGTTTAAAGATGAGTATGATGACTATGACTATGATGACTATGCGAAGCAGGTTTCTGATCTTCCAGGGAATTTGGATGCCTTTAATGCCATGTATGGGACCAAGCTTCAAGGACCTAGGAAGTAAATTTGTTTTCATTATGTCCTATGTTATCATTTGAGTAGTGGTTTGTTTTCTTGTTTAGAAAATAGGTAGTATCTTGTTATGTAAGCTTTATGCCTATGTAACGGGTTGAGATATAGGATTTCACTCATATCCATTGTACTTAAACGTATTTTGGTTAATATATTTACCAGGGTGCAGGATTACTCCCCTTTACCCAAAAAAAATATAACGATAACGCGGTTGCCTATTCGCTTTTGGTATATTGTGCACCTAAACTATTGATCTTTTAATAACCCTATATCCTGCATTAAAGTTCGATCTTGGGCTCTCGAATATTATTTATAAACCCTATTACATTAGTGTTGATCATTTGAGGATCGTTCTTGTCTTGCTTAAAACCCTAACTCTTGTTAGGGTTTTATATCGTAATGTAATGTTACAAAAGTCGCATCTTGTGTTTTAGTCGGTGGTATCATATTTATAGTTTTATACAATGAAAAACTATCATTACTCTCACGTACAACAACAATTTTTGAGCGGCGGAATTATAGAGATACTAGCGAGAAGCTAGAAAATAGAAAAGTTTACAATAGACTATTACAAGCAAGGTTGTAAAATCGCTAGGGCGCTAGTGGTGGTCGGGTGGGCCTAGCGATTAATAGGATTGGAATTTTTATGCACAAATTGTAATTTTAGATATTATACTATATTATATGTATGAGATAAGCATAGTGGATCAAAGTTCAAACATTTTATGTGTTCAAAAATAAACATAATACATACTTTTCAAAGTTCAAAGTCAAACATAGATATAAGTCGGTTTGTTGACAATTTTAAGCAATATTTGACCGATTAATCGGTTTGTTGGTGATTTTAAGCGATTTATCCGATTTTAGCGATTTTGTTGACCCATTTTTAGCGATTTTGTTTGATTAACCCGATTAGACCGATTTTGTCCGATTAATCGGTTTGTTGACCGATTTTAAGCAATCTTTAAAACCAATTAAATAGGCCGATTATGATAAATCAAGGTTTAGTAGCGATCGGCGATTATCGAGTGTCGGCCGCGGGACGATTTTTACAAGAGATTACAAGCATTTATTGGATCAAGGATCCACATGTTCCAATTGGATGAAATCTTTTTCTATATTAATCCATTAGTAAGAAAAAGTTTTGATTTCATCGAGTATCTTTCCGTGGAGAAATGTGAAACGAGTCTATTCGAACGCCAAATAATCCAAGTTGTTAATTGAATGATTGCATCGAAACAAGACTTTAGGCGATCAGGAAGAGTAGTGAGACACTCAAAAGATTAAACTTTGCAAGTCTTTTGGGTAATCAATAAGTTGCCACCAATTTTGAATAATCATCCATAGATTTGAACAATCGTGCAATCAATGAAAAGATGTTGAGCCGTCTAAAGCATCATCACAAACTAGACATCGAGACAATTTAAATCAATACTGGTGAAGATCGATTCATTCTAGTAGGCAACCTTTCATTAAGTAACCTCGATTGTGAATGTTGTTCTTGATAGGAATTGAGTTATTCCATCTAATTTGTTGTGAATGGAACCAAGATGGCTTTGTCAATGGTCTACTCAAGCGAATATCGAAGCTTAATTGGATGTTTAAGATATCTACTTCACACAAGATTTGACTTAAGTTATCTTATTGGATTACTTAGTCGTTTTATGCAAGAACCAAAAAGCAACATATGAAGGTCATAAAGCAAGTACTCGCTATGTAAAGGTACAAAGAATTGGTATCAACGATAAGGTTTAAAGGTACACTTTTAGGGGTCATTAAGCCCTTAATTGATCACTTTGTATCCGTTACTACTTAATTCGTTCCTTTTCACTTTTTAGGTCTCTTGAAGGCAAATTACTAGAATGACACTTATTCGGATGAAAAGCGCGAATATCTGAAGAAAATGGCCAAAGTCAGAATCGAGACACTCAAGGCTTGGCCCGAAGAAGTGCAGCGTCAAGGCTTAATGCGAAGCCGTCGCGACACACCTGGAGCGAATCGAGAGCAAATTGCTATTTACAAGTGGCGGCATCGGTTTAAAAGGTAGGGCGTCCGGTCGGACGACCTAGATTTGGATCGACGGCGTTAGAAGTTGGCCGGCGGCATCACAAGCATAAGGTGGCGTCGTCGCGAGTTGACGTGTCAAGATGAAACCCTAATGGCCAGCGGCGTCCTGATTAAGATTGGCGTCGCATGTTGTAACTCTATATATAGAATTGATTTTCGTTATTTTAGAGGTAGTTTTGGTTAAAACCTAAACCGAACATAGGTTTGTCTTAGGCGATATCTTAGGGTTCCATACCTATTTTACAACAAGATAAGTGATTTACTTCATTAATTCAATTATGTTTTCAATTGTTTGTGGGTATACTTGCATGTTTTCCAAGTCAGACTAATTTACTTGTGTGTTTGATTAGATCTATGAAACCTAGGTATTGAATATTAATCGGTTGTCTTTTATCTTAATTGTGATTGACCTAGTATTGCGATAGGTCATCCGTTGTGTTTTAATGCTTAAGTAATCTTTGTGAACATTATTTTATAATCACTAGAGTTATTGTAGTCTAAACTTCCAAAGATAACCTTACAGTTGGTTTATGAATTCTAGAGATTTCGTAGGCAATAAAATTAAGGTAGACTTAAAGAGTTGGGATAAGCGCGTACCCTACGACCTTAGAAGACACAACGTTAAGAATAAAGGCGTGACAATTCCACCATCAATAGGAGATAACTGGGGAGTAATAGCATCTAAGTAAACACATCTTTAAATCATCATAAGAGCACACAACAATATACATAGACTACACTACTTAGTTTAGATAATTAGATAATTAGATAAGTAGAGTAATCGGTGAAATACCAACCCCAAATCAATACCTCGAGATTCGTACCTTTCCATTTCTAAAAATCATAAAAAGATAAAAAATAATCTTCCTCAACCCCGACCTTTAAGTAGTAATTTCACACTAGCATTCCTATTCCCTAGAGAGCGATATCAATTCCCGAGGCTTACCTAATACTACACTACAACGATTAGGTTCACTTCAGGGTGTTGAAAAACTTGCTCGACGAGGAAGTTCCTTTGACCCCGAGCAGCGTTGTGCAGCGTATCAAGTTTTGGGCGCATTGCGGGAATAGAATAGCTAGTTAGATTTTCACCTCGTTTAGGTTTCCTTGCTTGATTCCTATCAAGTAAGCCTTTTTTCCATTTTTAGCTTCCTTGTAGTCTATCCCTTCTTTGTGACCTTTGTTAGTAACCCCATCACTTTTCATCATGGAAGGTGATAATCAACCACCACTCATCAACCCACCCGAATGACCCACCAGAGGCCGTACTCTTGGTGAATACTTAAGACCAAGCCACCTACGCTATAGAAACACCATTGAGCTTGACCGAAGCCCAAACTATGGCCCGCCGATCCGACACCATCCGGTTGGGGCAAAAGCGGATGTGCATTCCATGGAATTCGTTGAAAGATCCTGTCGGCATCTTAAAGATTTCCTTAAAATCGTCGATTTCATCGACCTCGATGCTACTACTCGGGAGACCAGCGTTTGCCTCTCTTCCAATTCTCTTGGGACCAAGCTAGAAATTGGCTTGGCGACTTCAGCTGGCTCCATCTCAAGTTGGGATGATCTCACTCTCGTTTCCTTGCTCAATTTTCCCACGGGGAGAACTACTAAGCTTAGGAATGAAATCTTGATGTTCCAACAACGTCAGGTGAATCTCTCTGACATGGACCCGATTCAAGGACTTACTCCATAGAGTCCTCATCACGGCATTGATCTTTGGCTTCAGTCCAACTCTTCTATGATCATGTCAACTTCCTTACTAAGCGATCCATTGACCAAGCGGCGGTGGAAAACTTAGTGATCGAGCGGAAGAATCGTGGGGTATAATAGGGACCTTGCTCTCTTGACAGCGAAAGTTAGAATGACCCCAGTGAGTTCCCAAAACCGTAAAGCAATCTCCGCACCTCCCATTGACTCACAATCTTCCGGCCGTAGGATGCTCGAGCTTGAAGATCAAGTTAAATTTCTAATGAGCTCCTACGAAAATCCTAAGTCTTCACATCAGTGAACAAAATCACTACTACTTGTGGTTGTGTAGTGGTCCCCGACACTCGAGATTACAAGACTCCCCAAAAAGCTTTTGGGACATCGCCTCCAGCGTCCGACGGGCGGGAGAAGTGGTACACTTTCAAGCCCAAACAAAACAACTTAGGAAACTCATATAACCCCTCATGGAGGAATCCACTAACCTTAAGTGGAACCCTTATCCAACCCTTTAAGCTCATCTAGTCGACCTAATAGGTTCAACCCTCCAAACCGGGAACCCCACTATTCTTGAGGAAATTGCATCTAGATTCATGTCATTTCAAGATACTCGATTGACTAAGCTTGAAGCGATTTCAAGCAACGACAAGACGAGATGACAAAAAGCAGCATACTCTTAAAAGCCTTCAGCGACAGGGAAATTGGAGCACTCCCAGTGATACTATAAAGAACCCAAAAGTGAGTTCGATTTCATCGACTTCATGTTCTTATTCACCATGGGAGAGTGCACATCCATGCCCTACTGTGATCCACTCGATGCTTGTTATCAACATGGGTTCAGCGATCCCAAATGAGGTACCAGGCCCGCACCATTGGCAAAACCTACTCTTGAAACCGTCAACCAAGAACCCAAATTTAATATAGAGGAGGTATCTGAACTCCATCAAGAAAAACCGGTTCTTGAAGTCTTAGCTATACACCTTATTATAATGCTTTAAAAGAAAAATATGAGCTAGAACTTAAACTTAGAAAACATGGATCGCGTTTGTGCAAAATAATTTACCTAAAGTTAGGCGATCTGGGCTATTCACTCTTCGTGTAGGCTTGGAACTTCAAACCTCTCGATGCTCTAGCCGACTTAGGATCATGCATCAATCTTGTTCCGTTGTCCCTCCATATAAGCCTTAACTTAGGTAAGATAGAACCAACGGAACCATCTTAGGTCTAGCGGACGGTGTATTGCATATCCGGTGGGGATAATACAAAACATGGTGAGTACGTGTTGGAGAATTGACTCTTTTGGCGGATTTCCATGTGCTAGAACATGAATAAGGACCCGACATGCCCATTGCTTGTAGGAAGGGATTCTTAGCTACCGCTAGTTCCATCATTGTTGTAAGATGTCCAAAATAATGGTAGGAGATGTCAAAAAGCATATTTACTACAGGAAGAAATCCCATGGGATTAGGTTGAGAGAACACCATCTAGATATGGACCTTGATTAATAAAGACTTCATGGGTCCCTAACGACCTTTCTATCTAGATAAAGCCTTTGCTAGTCAAGCACTTTCCATGAAAAAGAATTGGCTAGGGACATGAGTGAACCCGTTCGAGGCCTTTAGTATTTAGGAAGATGACCGAGGTTCCTAGGAAGCTTGCGTCAACCTTGTCATGAATAAGTGGAAAGTTGAGGAGCGATAAGCCTAAGCATAAGTGAAATTGGGATAAACCACCTAGTGATGGTAATGGAGAGTGGCATATTGGATAACTATCTATGACCCGATGGAGGAAGTTTGAAAAGGCATACAGACCAAGCATACCACTAGGTACTTAATGATAAGTTTGATCCTTATGACATTCTAGAGGATAAACACTTATATCGGTACATAGGGACGACTTGAGTCTAGCTACAAGACTAAATAAATAAAAGCGCTTCGTGAGGAAATGACCCATCATAATTTTTGCTTGTTTACGTGTATATCTTTTATTGATTGTTTATTCTCATGTTTAAATTTGTAAAATGCTTTATTTTGTCTTTAACCTCGTCTTAATTACATATAAAGGTATTTATAAAAGGATAAAATGTAGGAGGATTACACCTTTTCAAGCGAGCGTGAACATGAGAATTACAATTGTTTAAAAGATATACATGTGTGTTTGTTAAAGTCAAATGCTTGTATCGAGTCATCTGGATGTTTTGCGGAAATTTTCCGATTCTAAAGATATAAATTTTCGAGAATATTTTCGGAAAATGAGACCAGTTTCTCTCGGGATAACTTTGGCGGGCGTCGAGGTGTGTGAAAGCGCTTACTACTTTCTGGTTTTCGAGCTACTTATAAATTTTGGAATTTTCGGTCTTAATTTTGGAAAATCTATAAACATCCATTCCACAAGCATTATATCCTAGTTTAGTAGAGTCATATATATATTTTACCGCGATTTTACGCGAAGGTTTCATTTGTTTTCTTCAGTGTGCGATTTTATTTATCAAGAAGAAGATACATAAGATTGGAAGCTTTTCATAAACACTCTTCTTGAAGAAAGATTTAACCATTACTTCACACGGATCATACAGGCTAATCGAGGAGAGTATTAGTTTCTTTCATTTTTAATACATTCCATTATCATACCTTTGATACTTCGGGGAACATTGGGACAATGTTCGGTTTAAATATTAAGGGAAAATAAAGCGGAACTTTAAAACTATGATTATCCTTGACTATTTGCCTTGTCAATTTCATTTGTGTAATAAACCATGAAATATCGGTTAGGGTAATTTTGACACCAAATTTATAATTTTCATGACATGTAGGGTGGGCCATTAGTCTTAATAAAGCGTCTCATAGATAGGAAGTTATATGACTAGCAAAAAACCCTTTACCACAAATTTCTATAACACCCCAATTTCACGGTGAGCGTTAAGGTTATGGGGTGCTACTAAATCAATATACACAACCAAGGTAACAAAGAATGGAAATTTTATTCCATTTTCAAAGATATATTAATTTAAAGAAAGCGTTTTATAATTGTTTCAAAGTGCGGAGTAAAGCCCATGAAAATATATGTTATCCCATTAAAAGTTGTATTAAATTTGATTAGAAACACCGGATGCGGTCTTCATAAATACCCCACTATAATTATTAACATGTAAACACATTGAAATTGATATACAATCATTATACATTGGGTTATATGATATACATGTAACATAGAGTTTTGTATCATATATCGTCGCCAAATAAAATAACACGGGTTGTAATATAAAGCCGCCACAATATCTAAGGCATAACCATAAACCAAATATGATAAACTTTTATTGCGCAACATTATTTGTTCATGTAAGTAAGTATTCACATGCACGATTATTAGGCACCATTGTTAACCATCAATCACTTGCATTTTATTTTGGGCGAATATTGGAGTAATGTAATGTTACAAAAGTCGCATCTTGTGTTTTAGTCGGTGATATCATATTTATAGTTTTATACAATGAAAAACAATCATTACTTTCTCACGTACAACAACCATTTTTTGAGCAGTGAATTATAGAGACACTAGCGAGAAGCTAGAAAATAGAAAAGTTACAACGAGACTATTACAGGTTTTATATTTCTTAATACTTGTTTTCTCTATTAGTAGAATAGATTAAAAGTAAAATTTTCGTTACAATTCGCATTAGGAAAAGCGTTAGAATTGTTTGAGAATTATTGTGGTTAGATAAGAAAATTTAAGTTCATTGTTATTAAGATTATATTGGTTTTAGAAGTTGCATATTACTATTGTGGGTTAGAAAGAAGGATTTAAGTTCGATTGTTATTAAAATTATATTGGTTTTAGAAGAAAATCAAATCGAAAGATAGGACGGGAGATAAAAACGAAAACAGAGTTGTTTTCACCACATCGTTACTATCATATTAATGGCCAGTTCTAAACAATACGAACTATATATTATGGGCATTAAGAATGAAGAAGATATTAATGTCAAATGGAGTATGGGATTTAGTAGAAGGAACAAGTACATCAAAAGAGATTGATGTAAAAAAGGATAGTTCGGCGTGAGCATACCTATTTCAAGGGTTACGAGGAAGATTTGCAAATGCAAGTTGGGATGTGAAACATCAAAGAAATTTGGGACTCTCTAAAGTCCGGTTTATTGGGACAAAAGATGTACAACAGCACACTTTCATAACAACTTAAATCAATTTGAGAGACTTGTGATGAAAGAAGATGAAACAATAGATTCATTTGCTGGGAGGTTGATGAGTATTATTACAAAGGCTACTACATGTGGATTGACATTTGATGAACAAACAAAAGTACAAAAATTACTGAATGCAGTGTGAGATAAGTTTGTACCAGTAGTAGCAACCATTGAAATGGTTGTTGATTTTAAGAGAGCAAAATTAGAGGAGATTATTTGGAAACTTAAGACTTATGAAGAAAGACTTAAGTTTAGAAAAGGAAGTGAGGAAGATAATAGTGAGAAGTTATTGTTCACACGTCAAGGGAATAACGAAATTATGAGCGCAACTATGGAAATGATAAGCGAGGTGGTAATCACACACGAGGAAGAGGCCAAGGAAGATTCACAAGAGATAGTAAGAATGAAGATAGTTATGATAGAAGAATGAGAAACCACGGAGATCAAAACTACCATGGAAGAGACACTAGAGAAATAGAATGTTATAATTGTCATGAGTTTGGACACTATGCATAATTGTCCAAAACCAAACCGTAGAGAAGAAAAAGCAAACCTTGTGTTGAAGATGACGAACCAGCACTATTGATGGTTACTAGTAAAGGCGAAAAGGAGATAACATCCTTAAAAGAAGAACCGAGAAGGAAAGGAATTGTCATTCGAAGGATGAAATTCCAAAAGAAAAGTTAGAAGATATGCGGTCATAGATGCAAATTGACTTGAAGAGTAAATTAGAGTTTTGGAAGTTGAAATGCTTCAAGAGTTAGAGATGGAAAAACAAGAGTTTGAGAAGAGAATAAGAAATAGAGTAATGGCATTTGAGAAACAAATGCGAGAGAATCGAAGAACCTCAAAAGTTGAGAGATTGCACAAGCAAAGAGATGAAAGAGTTAAAGATGAAGAGAACAGTTTGAGAAAGAAAACCATGGAGTTATTTCGGATAAGAAACTCCTAGAAGAAGATAGAGTTGACAAGAGGCGAATGCAAGAAACATCGAGGCGCCATCAAGATTTCGAAGGAAAGCCGATTGAGAAAGACATCAAGTCAAGAAACAAGAAAGTGAATCGAAGATCGTGATACTTGAAATAGTGTGTTGGAGATTCAAGAGTGCGAAACAATACAAATGAAGAAAGTTGGTGACAAAGATGATCAAGTTGAAGAGCAAGACAAAGGAAGTGGAAGCAAGCCAAAGTTCAAAGATAAAGATAAAGGAGCTTGAAGATATCGAAGGCATGGATTAATAAATTAGGGAGGAGTATTGGATACTAACTTATTAATCCATGTAAGTCAAGAATATTTAGTTTATGTATGTTTGTTTAAAGTTAAAGGGTCTAGTATGTTTAGTTAATAGTAAATAACCGAATGACAGTTATTTCGGTTATATGTGTCTGTTAGAAAAGTCAACCTATTAGTGAACCGTTGTGTCTGTTTGTAAGTGTCGATTGTTGGGTTATAAATACCCATGTAGTTTTAGTCTGTAAAGCAACGATTGTTTTATAAAATAAACTTAGTATAATTTTATCCAATTGTTCATAGAAAGAAAAGAGACCAACATAACACAAATAGAAAGCTGAAAGCTTCAATTTTATTAGTAAAATCTTATGAAACTAGACATGCCATACTTGGCTTAGGACTCACTTATTTATAAGGTTTTAGGACATAACCCCATGAAACCTTGACACACCAAAACACTTATTAAATAAGCTATAAATGATAAAAGACTTAACATAAAGGCATAGGAGACTCAAAAGGCTTGGAACTCAAAAGATAGGACAAGATTCGGATGAATCTGCCACCTAAACAAGTTGTAGTAAAACAAGCATAACTCTCTGTAAAAATCTCCGAACGCTTCACCGTTTGTTTCCCATGAAACTAGACACACAGGGATTTCAATCTGTATAGGACACTTAATTTGTGGACTTCTTGATCAGTACAGTTTAACTGTTTAAGTTGGACTAAAAACTGGAAATATTTTTCTTCATCTTGATTACTTGTTTCAGAACCTTTTCTTGCACGTGTATCACTTTTAGATGTCGAAACTTGACAGCTTAGTTGGCAAATAGGTGGATATTTTTGTGAGTAATATCGTTGCCTTTCCTGGACAGACCAAGTGTCACTTCTACCTTTGCGCTTACAATCAAGATAAGTGGGTGCATGATGTAGGCTAAATAACAAGATAACACAAATCGAGCCTGTTGATTCACACGAATACCAGGATCGATTCTTCCAATAATCGTTGATTCAATCGAATGCCGACTATTAGGATTCTTAGCAAAATAACTGCCAAAAATAGACTTTTGATTTTTCTTTGAACGGATTATTCAAGATTACAAAGGAGCTATTAAATAAGCATACAAAAGCGAAAAATGGGCCTCAAAGACAAAGCGGGCCAAAAGTTATTGCGAAACAAAAGTCCAAAAACCCCAAAAACATAAAGTTGCGAATAACTAATAAAATAGAGCTTTTGGGGATCAAAGTTCCGTAAACCGATGTAGTCACATTTACCATGACGTGCTCCTCGTTCCAAGCTTGATTTGACTGGTCATAGGTGCAAACAAGGTCCGTAGCCCAAGTTATGCCCATTTAGTGAGGCTCCTTTTGTCACACGATCTTGGGCCTCTAAATACATGATGGCCCGTTCCTCAATGCTTGGGCCCGCATCAGTGCAGAACTAACGTAGTGAATGATCGTTAAGTTTCTAGATGGGTTGTCATAAATTTCAAGATCGAGTGAGTCAAGATAAGTTATTGAATGAATTTAACAATACTAATAAAGATGGAGAATCAGGTATCTGAATGAGCCAAGACCAAAATTATATAAACTAGTACAAAATTTCTTAACACTCGTTCCATAAAAAGAACATTAAGGCTTAGTGCTTGCGATTAAAGGCCAAATATTGAACTCATCTTCAACGATATTAAGCTTTACTTTTACAATTGGATCTCTACTAGACATAGTCCGTCAAGTGGACTGACTGGTATAGGGAGTCCTTATAGCACTTCCTTATAACGCACTTTCAGTTTATGTAGTGATCTCTTTTGCTCTGAGTCACTTGCTAGGATGCTTATAAAATTTCAACTTTTCCGTTAAAAAAAAAGATGTTCCTGTTTCATCAATTTATTTTCCTCAAAAAACCAAGTAGGTGAGAATAAGATTTTCTAGTTGGATGATTGGGCCGGGATATTCAAACATGCTGATAAATTCTCAATCTTATTAATATCCTTTGGAAGCGTCCAGATTTTGCAGGTTATGTGACCGCCTTAAGTTTAATGTTGTCTCTTATGTTTGTCTTTAGAACTATGATTGGATACTTAATTTTCATGTTGCATATTCATTGAGCACACCTTGTGCTTAGCTAGCTTCTGCTTGTTTCGTTTGTTCTGTTCCTCTAGCGCCTCGTTAGAGTTGAGGTGCAGCTGGTTTCGATTACAAGAATCCAGCCGCTAAATAGAAACACACTTTTTTTTGGGTAAAATTAAATAGAAACACACTTACATAAGTACTGACATTCCATCTACAGGTTCTTGTAACTAGATCATATCCTATAACTGTTGTATAGTGATTGTAAAGCAATATAATTCTACATTCATACTTTAAATTTTACCAACTATAAAAATGTTATCTAATGTCGTTATAGTTAACAATACAAATAGACAATCCCTACTCACTATAATCGCTGGTCCTAATTAGCATTCCCAGAACCTAAAGTCGGGGAATAGTTATGCCTGCACTTCTTAAGAAAGTTTCGATAGAATCAACGTGGGCTTGTGTTGCGGTTTTGCTCCTCCAATGCACGAACTTGTTCCGCCATCGCTCTATTTCGAGCCTCGAGCATGTGATCAACTTGTCTTTGTGTACGATGGCTCTTGGGATTGGAGTCGTAAGTGGCGCTGAACTAACCTTCTATCCATACCAGGATTATATCCACGGCTAGAGCCTAAGACTAGTTCCACAGTTTGCACACCTATCATTGGATTTGAACTGCTCGGTTGACTCGATCGCCAACTCTCCATTTGTTGCTGTGTAGTTACAAAACACGAACGTTAATTTAACAATCACGAAACAATAAGAGAACATGAACATTTAACTCAAACTAGTTTCAAGCATTTGAAGATGAGTTTCATCTAATAATTCTCTTTATAATTGAGTACTTTATATTCTCAAATCATCCTATGCACAGGAGTTACTTAGCCTTTTTTTTTTTTACAGAAATGACCAATGTATTTATCCTTGTCTGAATACACATTTCATGCCCATGCTCTTATATGTGCACTGATTTATTATTATTATTTTTATTTTCTATTTATGGTCTATGGAAGAAGCTGGTTCAATTACAAGGTTAAAGCCGTTGAAAAAAAAACTATTTGTGTTAGATGTATAATTGTAGGATATGTTTTGTTTACCTCTTGTCTGTATCCTTCTGTCATACTTGCGTGCACATGTAAGTTTGGATTCATACATGGTAACGGATCCTGTAACACAACACCTCCTGACGAAGAGAAGTTCGCATTAGGATTCTGGAACATTTCACCACCCAACGAATACAAGTTCGGATTAGGATCTTCGAAGAATTCACTTCCCCATGTAGTGAAGTTCACATTCGGATCCTGGAATTCACCAACCGAGGATGAAATGTTAACATTAGGATGCTGAAACAATTCACCACCCGAAGAATGGATATTCAGATTAGGGTCCTCGAAGAATCCACTTCCCCACAAAGAGAATTTCACATTCGGATCCTGGAATAGTTCGCCTTTCGATTGTCCAGCCTTTCAGATTTGCCAGCAGTTCTTGAGGATTAAGAGTTCTTTCTCTAACTTGGTTTATCTATCGAATAACACAATTATAGTTAGACACAGTAGAAGTATTAAGAAGATCAAACAAATGGAAAATTGGAGGTGCAGGTGGTCTTGTCAAAGTTTTTAGCATTCCCTCAGGCTAGCTGGAGTCAAGTGTGAAGTAATCTCGCATGATCAAGCTAAATAACCCATTTAGTTTGAATATTTCTACCTAATGAAGGATAATTCCTGGGCCTCCATGAAATATGTAAGGAAAGGAGTGAATGTACAACTACCCACAAGTATCAGACAAAAGATAAAACTCCCAAAATGATCGAGATAATATTTATATAGCTAGGTGCAGTGCAAAAAGAAGGGCCAGGATGCACGCTTTCTTGGAGCACAAAGTTTTTCTTGATTTAAATAAAAGAATAGAAAAGAAATCAATTAAATTTACCTCCTCGATGTTGTTTGATTTAAAGAGCTCGACAAGGGTGTAATCCTTCTCTAATATCTCCAGACATTCAGAAGCAGTGCCTCTTTTTCTCTTTGATGAACTATTAACCTGCATCAGGTTTTGGTATTGAATCATTTATATATAGTGATTAATTCCCTTAAAAACAAGCATGAGATTGTGATTAATTCCCTTATTAAGATCACTAAAATACGTTACCTCATGCATCGCGATTCATGATTGTTAACTTAGTTTATGTCAAGTGCTGAAATTTGTTTCTTTTTCTTCTTTACTTGATCCCGACAGCGTTTGATTTGGAAACTTTAATATTTTATATGAGGTACGTACTAAGTGAGATATAAGTGGAAGTTGTGAATTGTGCAGAAAAATTGTATGTTACCGTTAAGTTAAAACGAATCTATTAGCTCGAACTAGACTTATCTATGAACATTCTTTATAGGAGAGAACAGTTATTATAAGTAAAAAGGACAGTAACTAAAAGTACTTGATCAACAAGATTACCGTTTTCGGATTGAAAAAAGATATTGGATCTGCTTCAATAGCGGGGATGCTTTGCCCTTCAAGACCTTCACTGGCAGCTTCTTCCTGTTCTTGCAAAAACAGCCATGTTATGTATCTATCTATTGTTTAAAACAAGCCAAGAAAACTCAACAAAACTATGAAGCAAGAAAACAAAAAAAAACAATCCAATTAAAGCCTTGAACATACACCAATATATATGCTTACTGTAATCAGTTTTATTCGCATATATGGGAAAGCGGATCGGCACATGACAATTGAGAAACAAGGAAACGAAGCTTTATATGAATGACATTCCAATGAGGAAAACACACACACTGAGGACGTACGCATAAGATGATCGATATGGTGTTGCGTGGTCAGGACAGCCAAATAGCACAGATTTTTTTGCTAAAATGAAACTATGACTCAAGGATCTAATCAATAATAAAGAATGCAACATCAACTTAATTTGTAATTTTTTTTACCTGAGTATATGATGGGTGCGCAATCATTTCGAGTCCTGTAGGCTGATTGAAAGACATGTGAGGAATCATCTCCCATCCTGTTATAAAATTAGTTTCTTGCATCATGATGGTTGTTTGACATATTTGTTCGAACTGTTTTGAGCCCAAAATGAGATGAGTGGTGTAATAACTAATGAGAGAGGAGATAGCAAAGACAGATGTTGTGTGTCACAATTTGGTTTATGCTGGTCGTATTTATAGTCATTAATCATGCATGTATTTATTATAGAATCAAATAAATAATTCAATGCAATTGAAATCCCCCTACAGTGTTGTTAATGTGTTACTAATTTTGTTTAGGACCATCTACAAATTAGACAACACATTAAATCAAAAGATATGCATGTTGACTATTGTATTAATTAGGTGATTATGTGACTACAAATATAAGATACAATCAATATTTCGATGTATTCTTTGCTAACTAATTCAATACCTTTTTCTTTTTCTTTTTTTGATATGGTTAATTAGGTAAGGTCATTGGCCAAAACAAACAAATATACTTGATGTACATGTAACTCTCTCATATTTATCATATACCCAATGAATCAATTTTGTTCATTCATTTTTTAATAAAAAAAAATAATAATAAAATAAACTTTCATGATTTTTCTTGTCTGAAAAAAAATCGTCAAAAGTATTTAAAAGTGCATATTTATAGAAAGATAATTTAATTCTCGTAGCGATATTGTATTTTTCGTAGCTTGAAGATTTACTGTTTGTAAGATATGTTTGTTTTTTAAAAAAGTGAAAAATAGTTTTTAATTAATTTTGATGAAAAATTGATTGCTAAGATTATGACAAATATGAAATCTATATTGATCTCAACTCATGTACCTACAATCATTAATGTATAATTTATTGCAGGTTGAAACAAAATACAACATTTTTAGTGGGAAAAAGGTTTTTCATTCAATGAATGTATTAATCTAAAAAACAAAGGGCTATTATCCTTTTAAAGCACTATACTTGTCAAAAATGGCAGTTCTGCGTAGCGAACTAAAAAAATAACTCTTTTAGACATTAATGTTGATATTTTTGAAATATATATTAATAGTAATAGTAATACTACTACATTTGGTTAATAATTAATGATTTCATTTTAGCATTTGGTAGCAACGATTTAATATATCATAACTTGTTCATTTTGTCATTGAATTTTTTGTCCCAATTGAACCGGTATTATTATTATCCCCATGTAATATAGTAACAATAATAATAAATAGACTTTCAAATCTATCAATACTAAGTTACACACATAAATTTTTATGTAATAATAATTATTTTATATAATATTTTAAAATTTTTAAACATGTTATATCTTTCTAAGATTGTCATATATAATGACTAATATATAACAAAATTGAAAAGAACAATGACAAAATGAAAACGCTGAAAAAACCTAAATTTGGACAACTTGGTGGAAAAAATAGTGCGTTGGCGTGTTTACAACAAATGAAAGATCATATACAACGCGATATTCGTGATAAAGTATCTTGAAATATGAAGCTAGAAAAGACAATCTTATAAGTTTCTATTTTTTAGTCAACAAATAATTACCCCCACTTATAATTATTAACATGTAAAGACATTGAAATTGATATATAATCATTATACATTGGGTTATATGATATCCATATCAATAGAAGTTTTGTATCATATAGCGTCGCCAAATAAAATAACACGGGTTGTAATATAAAACCGCCGCAATATCTAAGGCATAACCATAAACCAAATTTGATAAACTTTTATTGCGCAACATTGTTTGTTCATGTAAGTAAGTATTCAGACGCCGATTATTAGGCACATTGTTAACCATCGTCACTTGCATTTTATTTTTGGGCCGAATATTGGAGTAATGTAATGTTACAAAAGTCGCATCTTGTGTTTTAGTCAGTGGTATCATATTTATAGTTTTATACAATGAAAAACTATCATTACTTTCTCACGTACAACAACAATTTTTTTGAACGGCGGAATTATAGAGATACTAGCGAGAAGCTAGAAAATAGAAAAGTTTACAATAGACTATTACAAGCAAGGTTGTAAAAATCGCTAGGCGCTAGTGAGGCGGTCGGGTAGGGCCTAGCGATTAATAGGATTGGAATTTTTATGCACAAAATTGTAATTTTAGATATTATACTATATTATATGTATGAGATAAGCATAGTGGATCAAAGTTCAAACATTTTATGTGTTCAAAAATAAACATAATACATACTTTTTCAAAGTTCAAAGTCAAACATAGATATAAGTCGGTTTGTTGACAATTTTTAAGCAATATTTGACCGATTAATCGGTTTGTTGACTGATTTTTAAGCGATTTATCCGATTTTTAAGCGATTTTGTTGACCCATTTTTAAGCGATTTTGTTTGATTAACCCGATTAGACCGATTTTGTCCGATTAATCGGTTTGTTGACCGATTTTTAAGCAATCTTTAACCAAACCAATTAAATAGGCCGATTATGATAAATCAAGGCGTTTAGTGAGCGATCAGCGATTATACGAGAATTAATCGGCCGCCGGGACGATTTTTACAACAGAGATTACAAGCATTTATTGGATCAAGGATCCACATGTTCCAATTTGGATGAAAATCCTTTTTCCTATGACTAATCCATTAGTAAGAAAAAGTTTTGATTTCATCCCCAAGAGTATCTTTCCGTGGAGGGGAAATGTCGAAACAGAGTCTATTCCGATAACGCCAAATAATCCAAGTTGTTAATTGAATGATTGCATCGAAACAAGACTTTAGCTGATCAGGAAGAGTAGCTGAGACACTCTAAAAGATTAAACTTTGCAAGTCTTTTGGGTAATCAATAAGTTGCCACCAATTTTGAATAATCATCCATAGATTTCGAGCAATCGTGCAATCAATGAAAAGATGTTGAGCCGTCTCTAAAGCATCATCACAAACTAGACATCGAGACAATTTAAATCAATACCGTGAAGATCCAGATTCATTCTAGTAGGCAACCTTTCATTAAGTAACCTCCAATTGTGAATGTTGTTCTTGATAGGAATTGAGTTATTCCATCTAATTTTGTTGGCGAATGGAACCAAGATGGCTTTGTCAATGGTCTACTCAACTGAATATCGAAGCTTAATTGGATGTTTAAGATATCTACTTCACACAAGATTTGACTTAAGTTATCTTATTGGATTACTTAGTCGTTTTATGCAAGAACCAAAAGAGCAACATATGAAGGTCATAAGGCAAGTACTACGCTATGTAAAAGGTACAAAGAATTATGGTATCACTGATAAGGATTTAAAAGGTACACTTTTTAGGGGTCATTAAGCCCTTAATTGATCACTTTTGTATCCGTTACTACTTAATTTCGTTCCTTTTCACTTTTTAGGTCTCTTGAAGGCAAATTACTAGAATGACACTTATTCGGATGAAAAGGCGCGAATATACGAAGAAAATGGCCAAAGTCAAGAATCGAGACACTCAAGGCTGTTGAAACCCAAGAATGCAGCGCCAAGGCTTAATTGCGGCCGTCGCGACACACCTTGAGACGAATCGAGAGCAAATTGCTATTTACAAGTGGCGGCATCGGTTTAAAGAGTAGGGCGTCCAATTCGAACGGCCTAGATTTGGATCCCGACGGCGTTAGAAGTTGAAGCCGGCGGCATCACAAGCATAAGGTGGCGTCGTCGCGAGTTGACGTGTCAAGATGAAACCCTAATGGCGGCGACCAGCGGCGTCTGGTTAAAGATTGTGCGTACGCATGTTGTAACTCATATATAGAATTGAATTTTCGTTATTTTAGAGGTAGTTTTGTGGATTAAAACCTAAACCGAACATAGGTTGTCTTAGGCGATATCTTAGGGTTCCATACCTATTTTACAACAAGATAAGTGATTTACTTCATTAATTCAATTATGTTTTCAATTGTTTGTGGGTATACTTGCATGTTTTCCAAGTCCGACTAATTTACTTGTGTGTTTGATTAGATCTATGAAACCTAGGTATTGAATATTAATCGGTTGTCTTTTATCTTAATTGTGATTGACCTAGTATTGCGATAGGTCATCCGTTGTGTTTTTAATGCTTAAGTAATCTTTGTGAACATTATTTTATAATCACCTAGAGTTATTGTAGTCTAAACTTCCAAAGATAACCTTACAGTTAGTTTATGAATTCTAGAGATTTCGTAGGCAATAAAATTAAGGTAGACTTAAAGAGTTAGGGATAAACGCATACCCTACGACCTTAGAAGACACAACGCGTTAAGAATAAAGACGTGACAATTCCACCATCAATAGGAGATAACTAGGGAGTAATAGCATCTAAGTAAACACATCTTTAAATCATCATAAGAGCACACAACAATATACATAGACTACACTCACCTTAGTTTAGATAATTAGATAATTAGATAAGTAGAGTAATCGGTAGAAATACCAACCCCCCAAATCCAATACCTCGAGATTCGTACCTTTCCATTTTCTAAAAATCATAAAAAAGATAAAAAAAATAATCTTCCTCAACCCCAACCTTTGCGTAGTAATTTCACACTAGCATTCCTATTCCCCTAGAGAACGATATCAATTCCCGAGGCTTACCTAATACTACACTACAACGATTAGGTTCACTTCAGGGTGTTGAAAAACTTGCTCGACGAAAAGGAAGTTCCTTTGACCCCGAGCAGCGTTGTGCGCGTATCAAGTTTTGGCGCATTGCGGGAATAGAATAGCTAGTTAGATTTTCACCTCGTTTAGGTTTCCTTGCTTGATTCCTATCAAGTAAGCCTTTTTCCATTTTAGCTTCCTTGTAGTCTATCCCTTCTTTGTGACCTTTGTTAGTAACCCCATCACTTTTCATCATGGAAGGTGATAATCAACCACCACTCATCAACCCACCACCGAATGACCCACCAAGAGGCCGTACTCTTGGTGAATACTTAAGACCAAGCCACCTACGCTATAGAAACACCATTGAGCTTCCCGACCAAGCCCAAACTATGGCCCTTCGATCCGACACCATCCGGTTGGGGCAAAACGGATGTGCATTCCATGGAATTCGTTCGAAAGATCCTAATCAGCATCTTAAAGATTTCCTTAAAATCGTCGATTTCATCGACCTCGATGCTACTACTCGGGAGACCACGCGTTTGCCTCTCTTCCAATTCTCTCTTCGGGACCAAGCTAGAAATTGGCGGCGACTTCAGCTGGCTCCATCTCAAGTTGGGATGATCTCACCTCTCGTTTCCTTGCTCAATTTTTCCCACGGGGAGAACTACTAAGCTTAGGAATGAAATCTTGATGTTCCAACAACGTCAAGGTGAATCTCTCTGAAGCATGGACCCGATTCAAGGACTTACTCCATAGAGTCCTCATCACGGCATTGATCTTTGGCTTCAGTCCAACTCTTCTATGATCATGTCAACTTCCTTACTAAGCGATCCATTGACCAAGCGGCGGTGGAAAACTTAGTGATCGACCGCGGAAGAATCGTGGGGTATAATAGGGACCTTGCTCTCTGACAACGAAAGTTAGAATGACCCCGTGAGTTCCCCAAACCGTAAAGGCAATCTCCTACCTCCCATTGACTCACAATCTTCCGACCGTAGGATGCTCGAGCTTGAAGATCAAGTTAAATTTCTAATGAGCTCCTACGAAAATCCTAAGTCTTCACATCAAGTGAACAAAATCACTCTACCTTGTGAATTGTGTAGTGGTCCCACGACACTCGAGATTACAAGACTCCCCAAAAAGCTTTTGGACATCGCCTCCACGCTGTCCGGCGGAGCGGGAGAAGTGGTACACTTTCAAGCCCAAACAAAACAACTTAGGAAACTCATATAACCCCTCATGGAGGAATCACTAACCTTAAGTGGAACCCTTATCCAAACCCACCCCAAAGCTCATCTAGTCGACCTAATAGGTTCAACCTCCAAAAACCGGGAACCCCACTATTCTTGAGGAAATTGCATCTAGATTCATGTCATTTCAAGATACTCGATTGACTAAGCTTGAAGCGATTTCAAGCAACGACAAGACGAGATGACAAAAAGCTTGCATACTCTTAAAAGCCTTCAACGACAGGGAAATGGAGCACTCCCAGTGATACTATAAAGAACCCAAAAGTGAGTTCGATTTCATCGACTTCATGTTCTTGTTCACCATGGGAGAGTGCACATCCATGCCCTCACACCAACCAGATCCACTCGATGCTACGCTTATCAACATGGGTTCAAGCGATCCCAAATGAGGTACCAAGGCCCCGCACCATTGGCAAACCTACTCTTGAGACCCGTCAACCAAGAACCCAAATTTAATATAGAGGAGGAGTATCTGAACTCCATCAAGAAAAACCGGTTCTTGAAGTCTTAGCTTATGCACCTTATTATAATGCTTTAAAAGAAAAATATGAGCTAGAACTTAAACTTAGAAAACATGGATCCGCGTTTGTGCAAAATAATTTACCTAAGAAGTTAGACGATCCTGGGCTATTCACTCTTCCGTGTAGGCTTGGAACTTCCAAACCTCTCGATGCTCTAGCCGACTTAGGATCATGCATCAATCTTGTTCCGTTGTCCCTCCATATAAGCCTTAACTTAGGTAAGATAGAACCAACGGAAACCATCTTAGGTCTAGCGGACAGTAGTATTGCATATCCGGTAGGGATAATACAAAACATGGTAGTACGTGTTGGAGAATTGACTCTTTTGGCGGATTTCCATGTGCTAGACATGAATAAGGACCCGACATGCCCATTGCTTGTAGGAAGGGGATTCTTAGCTACCGCTAGTTCCATCATTGACTGTAAGATGTCCAAAATAATGGTAGGAGATGTCAAAAAGCATATTTACTACAAGGAAGAGGAAATCCCACATGGGATTAGGTTGGACAGAACACCATCTAGATATGGACCTTCGATTAATAAAGACTTCATAGGTCCCTAACGACCTTTCTATCTAGATAAAGCCTTTGCTAGTCAAGCAACTTTCCATGAAAAAGAATTGGCTAGGGACATGGAAGTGAACCCGTTCGAGGACGCCTTAGTATTTAGGAAGATGACCGAGTTCCTAGGAAGCTTGCCCGTCAACCTTGTCATGAATAAGTGGAAAGTTGAGAGCGATAAGCCTAAGCATAAGTGAAATTGGGATAAACCACCTAGTGATGGTAATGGAGAGTGGCATATTAGGATAACTATCTATGACCCCGATGGAGGGAAGTTTGAAAAGGCATACCGAACCAAGCATACCACTAGGTACTTAAATGATAAGTTTGATCCTTATGACATTCTAGAGGATAAGCTTACTTATATCGGTACATAGGGGCACGACTTCGAGTCTAGCTACAAGACTCATAAATAAAGAAAAGCGCTTCGTGGGAGGCAACCCATGCATAATTTTTTGCTTGTTTCTGTGTCGTATATCTTTTATTGATTGTTTATTCTCATGTTTAAATTTGTAAAATGCTTTATTTTGTCTTTAACCTCGTCTTAATTACATATAAAGGTATTTATAAAAGGGATAAATGTAGGAGGATTACACCCTTTTCAAACGAGCGTGAACATGAGAATTACAATTGTTTAAAAGATATACATGTGTGTTTGTTCGAGTCAAATGCTTGTATCGAGTCATCTGGATGTTTTGCGTGAAATTTTCCGATTCTAAAGATATAAATTTTCGAGAATATTTTCGGAAAATCGAGACCGGTTTCTCTCGGGATAACTGACGGGCGTCGTCGGTGTAAGCGCTTACTACTTTCTCGTTTTCGAGCTACTTATAAATTTTGGAATTTTCGGTCTTAATTTCAGAAAATCTATAAACATCCATTCCACAAGCATTATATCCTAGTTTAGTAGAGTCATATATATTTTTACCGCCGATTTTACGCGAAGGTTTCATTTGTTTTCTTCAAGTGTGCAGATTTTATTTATCAAGAAGAAGATACATAAGATTGGAAGGAGCTTTTCACGCAAACACTCTTCTTGAAGAAAGATTTAACCATTACTTCACACACGGATCATACCGAGCTAATCAGGAGAGTATTAGTTTCTTTCATTTTTAATTACATTCCATTATCATACCTTTGATACTTTCGGGGAACATTGGGGACAATGTTCAGTTTAAGTGTAGGGAGGGAAAATAAAACGGGAACTTTAAAACTATGATTATCCTTGACTATTTGCCTTGTCCAATTTCATTTGTGTAATAAACCATGAGAAATATCGGTTAGGGTAATTTTGACACCAAATTTATAATTTTTCATGACATGTAGGAGTGGGCCATTAGTCTTAATAAAGCGTCTCATAGATAGGAAGTTATATGACTAGCACAAAAAAAACCCTTTACCACTTAAATTTCTATAACACCCCCAAAATTTCACAGCGGAAGCGTTCGGGTTATGGGGTGCTACTAAATCAATATACACAACACAAGGTAACAAAGAATGGAAATTTTATTCCATTTTCAAAAGATATATTAATTTAAGAAAACGTTTTACATAATTGTTTCAAAGTGCGGAAGTAAAGCCCATGAAAATATATGTTATCCCATTAAAAGTTGTATTAAATTTGATTAGAAACACTTCGGATGCCAGTCTTCAATGAATGCCTTTGCCATTGCCCACGCCAAGAAATAACCCTGAGAAAAACATGTTAAAATGTCAACACAAAGGTTGGTGAGTTCATAGGTTTAAGTAATCAAGTTTTTAAGTTGGACCACGAGTTGCACATATAGCATCTCGTGAATGACACTATATGCAAAAAAGGCTATTACGCTAGTACCAAGTTCATGCGACCGAAACTACGACGGTGTGCATGCATCTAGAAGCATGATAAATAAAAGCCCGACAAGTGTATTTCCAATACACTCAATCAACACGATATGATATCGCTGATGTTTGCCTATCGGTCAAACTCGAGCGAGTGTCATCCCAATAGATCTATTCATAACAATCGCGCCTCCCAAAGGGAACTAACGGTAGCATAGTTGGGATTCAAGGTTGTTTCACGTAATAGTGTTTTCGTTTCAGTCCGAAAAGAGTTTTGCATGTTTCTCACCCCAAAGTTTTATAAAGCAAGTAAATAAGAGTAAAGTGGGGCTATAAACTCACCTTAGCATTCGGTGAATAAAGCACAAAGAGATCAAGTAACAAGTAGCTCCAACACGCAATCTAAATTAGTGCGTCAAATCTCAGTTTTTGATTCCAAGCTAAATAAAGTCTATCTACTTTATTTAATTTACATGTGGTGTTGTTTTTTGCCGTTGTTGTGTTGAGTGACAGCGTTTAAGTTTGAAAATAGCTTTTTCAAAAGTTTGCGTATATTCCGGCTTATGGAAGTATGGCTTGGAAAGGGTATCGAAGATGAAAGTGATTAGGCTTGAAAGATGAACAAAAGCGGTCTACGGAAAAGTTGAGCGATATAGTGAGGCGTTGTTGGTGAAAAAATGTTATATATATATATATATATATATATATATATATATATATATATATATATATATATATATATATATATATATATATATATATATAATATAGGTTCTTGTGAAATATCTTTTGTTTTAGATTTTGTAAAAATAGTTTATGTATATAATTGTAGAAATATAAGGTGACTTGCGTTTATTATTTGAGTTGGTTTGACCAATTGTCAAAAGTTGTGAGTAAAGTTTATAATCCGGTTTTCTAATAGTCGAAAAAAATGTATGTTTTACATGTTTAAATTACGTATAATTTACAAGTCCATATATATCGAAACCCTTGTTTTGCTAACTTTGTTCTCCAAAAATTATCTCATTTCAAGTATTAGTGTGAACAAAATATTGTATGTCGTGCATGTCGAGATATGGCGTTGGTATGATGAGTAGCAACGAAGTAAAGACAAGTGGACCTATGACGAAACAGGAATGGCTCGAGAAGACCGTACTCTCAAAAGAAACTAGGCTTCGAATCAGTTTTTGACTAAGACATGAATACTAAAAAGTTGGGCTTGGGCCTGTGTAAAACAACCCAGATGAATTTTTGAAAGACTAGGCTTGGCCCAAGGATGATAAAACAAGCTCAGTAATTAATTTAGCAGCTTTCTCATTTGACTCAAAACACAAGTTGACAAGAGATTTTAGACCTCATTTGGTTTAGTAAAAATTTATCATACGGGAATCTCATGACCACACTCATGGTTTTGAGTTAGACTCAGTAACAAACACCCTTCGGGGTGTCTCGTTGTGATCCGAAAATAGCAAACAAATGCACCCCTTTTAGTGACTCGAATAAAACTCCAGTAACTTTGACTCTTTGTGAGTCCATATGGATACTAACACAAGGCAACAAGGACACGAGGCATTTCACGCAATTATGACTAATGAAGTCGAGTAGCACTCGGATAGGACAAGAACTATATAAGTCGTAAATCAATCGAGCCGGAATATAAAATAAGAAATTAAGCCATAATAAGCCAAAACCATTTGATTCAATAAGCAACGTTTTAAAAAAAAATCTTTTCCTGGTTCTTGCGTCCATTCGCAGCCAACCCAAACACAACAACAACATAAATCCTTTTTAAGTTAACTCAAACTAACTTAACACTAATCAATATTTTCACTTCTTCATGTATTTATGTGTTCGACAAGATGAGCAATAAAAATGAACATAGTGACATAATAAAAGTTCGGATATATAAAATTTACATTAAGGAATAAAAAGATTAATTGACAAAAATCGAATCTTACAATAAGCTCAAGGAAAGGAACGATTTGCCAAGGAGGTCGAACCTAAAAGCTCCAATTAAACAAGACTCGGAGTGAATTGACGCAATTAAACACTTGATCAAGCTTCCTTGCACTCCCAATAACAAAACCCCTAACCTAATTTTAAAAACCCCTTTGATTTGATGAAATCCTAATTTCGAATTTATTGGTGAGATGAAGTGCTGAAGCTGTGAAACTCGAACCTATTTATAGATATACATCTAGGAAGTCTTGCTCACTTCTTTCTTGGTCTTGAAGATGATAAGGAGCCTCATCGAGTAATATTACTAGTAGCTTGCAGGTCTTCACGTGGTCTCCTTGGTGTTTTCTTCAGCCGTGACCCACCGTAACAAGGGAATAAGTGGGGGACCTCTGATTCTTGTCGATTTTCCCATGGAAAAGAGCCAAAGATGGTTTTTAGTTTGGTTAAAGTTGATTCTTGAGATGGGAAGGTTGTTTGGGAGGTTTTCCCACTTTGGAAGGGAGATGAAGCGTATGCAGAGGAGGGAGAGCAGAGAGAACCGATTTTATGGGGAAGAAGAGGAGCAGGTGGGTTGCAGGGAAAAACAGAAAAGAAAAATAAGGAGGATAAGAGGGGGCGTGGGCTTGCACATGGGTATAGGGTAAGTTTATTTTGGTTTTAATTTATTAGATATGTATTAGTTGTTAGTTGATATTAGGATAATTTAGATATTAGGTGTATTCCGTTTCTCGCTGTTCGAATTACAAATGTAATGTCCCGAACGAGATAAATGTAAAATTTATATTTTCGGATACGTTTTTGAAAAACTGATGTGAAAATAAAGTCGTTGGTTTTTATAGTTTGTTTTTATATTTCGTCATAACTCAAATCGTGATTATAGATTGAAGCGTAAGAAAAGAAAAAAAATATAGTCGCGAAAAATCGATACGAAATTTACAGTGGTTCTGATCCTACCACTTAAAAGAAACCACGTCCTCGTGGTTTATGATCGAGGATCGTAGAGGTTAAATCTGATGACGAGATGTGAGTATTATACTTAAAATGTGATGTGGGTAAAGAGGCTAGTTATTCAAGGAAGATTTAGTAACATGAGGCAATAAGTAAACAAAAGATAAAGGATTCATTAAGCGGAATATTCGAGAATACATCGCGATTACATAAAAGTACAATAGATAGGAAACTTAAAAATGCAATCTAAGAGGCGGGAATTTCTTTGTTGTCGTCGATTTAGATAGTGTTGAAGTTGATCTTGGCGCTCTTCTTTCTCTCGAAATAAGCTCTTCCTCGAACTTTGGTTCAATCAGGGTGTTTCCATTCGATCCGCGGATTGGGACACTTCGCTCTTGTAGTGTCCTCGTTCTCCACACCGAAGCAAGTTATGTTAGCAAGATCCTTCGACTTGCGATCTTTGGCCATGTGCCCAATCTTACGGCGATTGCGACATTTCACGTTACCCGACCAGCTGTGGTGGAGTTTACAACGTTTGCCTGAAAGGTGCTTCCCATGTAGCCATAACCTGCTTACATTCTAGTAGAGCGGTCTTTAGCTACTTGCACCTCTTTTTTGATTGTTCTTGTTGTTGTTCTTGGAGTTATCATTCCACTTCCGTTTGTTGTTCTCCTTTGCTTGATTGCATCCTCGATCACTTGATCCATCAACTTGTTTGACACTTCAATAGTCTCGTGAAGGTCGGCGACTTGGAGGTAGTCGCATTTCCTTTGATAGATGGGTAGCCTCAGATGTATCGCTCATCAGCGAGTTTCGGTTGGTACCATCTCCGGACATAGCAAGGCCAACTCTTGGAAACATTGGTTGTAGAATGCCATATCGGTGCCGCCGCGCGAGATTTGAACTCATTCTCGAACTTCTTGACTTCATTGCGAGGCAATATTTCTTGAGCACCATATCCTTGAATTCTTCCCAAGGCATGGCATAAGCGGCATCAATGCTGCGGACTTGGTAATTATTCCACCAAGTTAAGGCAACCTCTTGAAAAGCGAGCGAAGCAAACTTCACCCTATCTTCATCTTCACGATTCACGGATCCTAAACACGGTTTCCGGTTTTCAAGCCATCGGGTCAAAACAACGACTCCCTACGTTCCATTATAACCGCCGATCATACGATTCACGGAACTCGCGTGCAATGCGGCGCATTTATTACCGGTTGGCCTAGAATTTCCGGCATCGATGGTTGAGTTATTTGAATTGATCGCGGCTAAGCGCTGCTGCCGCCGCTCATTGACCAATTGGTCAATCATGGCTTAATCCATAGCAAGTGGGTTTGCGGCGATCCGGCGAGGGGAGGCGAGGAGTGGGAGTAGCGGCGGGTCGGCCGGGTGATTCTTGTTGACTTTCTCCTAGCCATCTTCTATGATACAAGAGAAGGCGATAATTGAGTTTAGAATAGAAGGAGTAGTGGCCTATGGGGTTCTGAAGGATAGAACATATGAAGCGAAATAAGAGGGCGTGACCCGATGTGAGGTGGTTTTAAATATGTGGATGAAAATAATATAAATCAAGTAGTTGTATGTTACATAAAGAAATAACATATAAGCAATTAGAGGCATATCATAGTGCGATATTGTAATAGTCGGCATGTTAAGCGGTTTAACATAGAGATATCGAGGCATAAGCATTAAGTAGTCTACTCTACACTCTCCTTAAATTAATTATTCCTTAATTTCATTCGACATTACATCAACATTATTCTCATTTAAACTTGACCCGATCAAACAAACGGTCTTAAAGTTTAAATGTGAGTTAATTAAAAAACTTAATGATTTTGAGAAATAATTAATTGAATTCAAATGAGAGCTTATCTGAACATAAAATATAGCGATAACACATATACGACTACATCGTGTAACGATGAAACAAGGCATAGCGAACATCGGCGGTATGGCGGCGTTGAAGTGTTTTAGGAAAATTTGGTTATAGTTTAGGTTTTGAAAATACCTAATTCTCTATAACCTTGGCTCTGAATACCAATCTATAACACCCCAAAATTTCACAGTGAGCGTTGGTCATGGGGTGCTACTAAATCAATATACATAACACAAGGTAATAAAGAATGGAAATTTTATTCCATTTTCAAAAGATATATTAATTTAAGAAAAAGTTTTACATAATTTTTTCAAAGTGCGGAAGTAAAGCCTATGAAAATATATGTTGTCCCATTAAAAGTTGTATTAAATATGATTAGAAACACTTCGGATGTCAGTCTTCAACGAATGCCTTTGCCATTGCCTAAAGAAATAACCACAGAAAAACATGTTAAAATGTCAACACAAAGGTTGGTGAGTTCATAGGTTTAAGTAATCAAGTTTTCAAGTTGGACCACAGTTGCACATATAGCATCTCGTGAATGACACTATATGCAAAAGGCTATTACGCTAGTACCAAATTCATGCGACCAAAACTACGACGGTGTGCATGCATCTAGAAGCATGATAAATAAAGCAAGTGTATTTCCGGTACACTCAATCAATACGATATGATATACGCTGACGTTTGCCTATCGGTCAAACTCGAGCGAGGTGTCATCCCCGATAGATCTATTCATAACAATCGCGCCTCCCAAAGGGAACTAATGGTAGCATAGTTGGGATTCAAGGTTGTTTCACGTAATAGTGTTTTCAGTTTCAGGTCCGAAAAGAGTTTTGCATGTTTCTCACCCCAAAGTTTTATAAAGCAAGTAAATAAGAGTAAAAGTGGGGCTATAAACTCACCTTAGCAGTTCGGTGAATAAAGCACAAAGAGATCAAGTAACAAGTAGCTCCAACACGCAACCTAAATTAGTGCATCAAATCTCCGTTTTTGATTCCAAGCTAAATAAAGTCTATCTACTTTATTTAATTTACATGTGGTGTTGTTGTTGTCGTTGTTGTGTTGTGTGACAGCGTTTAAGTTTGAAAATAGCTTTTCAAAAGTTTGTGTATATTCCGACATGGAGTATGGCTTGGAAAGGGTATCGAAGATGAAAGTGATTAGGCTTGAAAGATGAACAAAAGCGATCTACGGAAAAGTTGAGCGTATAGTGAGGCGTTGTTGGTGAGAAAATGTTATATATATATATATATATATATATATATATATATATATATATATATATATATATATATATATATAATATAAGTTCTTGTGAAATATCTTTTGTTTTAGATTTTGTAAAAATAGTTTATGTATATAATTGTAGAAATATAAGGTAACTTGCGTTTATCGGTTTGACCAATTGTCAAAAGTTGTGAGTAAAGTTTATAATCCGGTTTTCTAGTAGTAAAAAAAATGTATGTTTTACATGTTTAAATTACGTATAATTTACAAGTCCATATATATAGAAACCCTTGTTTTGCTAACTTTGTTCTCCAAAAATTATCTCATTTCAAGTATTAGTGTGAACAAATATTGTATGTTGTGCATGTCGAGATATGGCGTTGGTATGATGAGTAGCAATGAAGTAAAGACGAGTGGACCTATGACGAAACAAGAATGGCTCGAGACGACCGTACTCTCAAAAGAAACTAGGCTTCGAATCAGTTTTTGACTAAGACATGAATACTAAAAAGTTGGGCTTGGGCTTGTGTAAAACAACCCGGATGAATTTTGAAAGACTAGGCTTGGCCAAGGATGATAAAACAAGCTCATAATTAATTTAGCGACTTTCTCATTTGACTCAAAACATGAAGTTGACAAGAGTTTTAGACCTCATTTGGTTTAGTAAAATTTATCATATGGGACTCTCATGACCACACTCATGGTTTTGAGTTAGACTCAGTAACAAACACCCTTCGGGGGTGTCTCGTTGTGATCCGAAAATAGCAAACAAATGCACCCCTTTTAGTGACTCGAATAAAACTCAAGTAACATTGACTCTTTGTGAGTCCATATGGATACTAACACAAGGCAACAAGGACACGAGGCATTTCACGCAATTATGACTAATGAAGTCGAGTAGCCACTCGGATAGGACAAGAACTATATAAGTCGTAAATCAATCGAGCCGAAATATAAAATAAGAAATTAAGCCATAATAAGCGAAACCATTTGATTCAATAAGCAACGTTTTAAAAAAAAAATCTTTTCCTGATTCTTGCGTCCATTCGCAGCCAACCCAAACACAACAACAACATAAATCCTTTTTAAGATAACTCAAACTAACTTAACACTAATCAATATTTTCACTTCTTCATGTATTTATGTGTTCGACAAGATGAGCAATAAAAATGAACATAGTGACATAATAAAAGTTCGGATATATAAAATTTACATTAAGGAATAAAAAGGTTAATTGACAAAAATCGAATCTTACAATAAGCTCAACGAAAGGAACGATTTGCCAAGGAGGTCGAACCTAAAATACCCTAATACTACACTTCAACGATTAGGTTCACTGCCTATGGTGTTGAAAAACTTGCTCGATGAAAAGGAAGTTTCTTTGACCCCGAACACGCGTTGTACGCGTATCAATCACCTACAAGCATAATGGAGGAAACAAGATACGAGGTTTCAGTGACAGTAGTTATGGAGTCAACACTCAAGAAGGAAAAGGAACTATTGGAATAATATTTTACTATGCAACATGCGACAATGACAACACAAGAATTATGGGTAAAGAGACTACTAAGCGAGCTTACACTCTATGGAAGAAAAGGTAATAATAGTGGTTGATAACAAATCAACCATAGAACTAATGAAGAACCCGGTATTTCATGGAAGAAGTAAACAAATTGATACAAAGTACCACTTCATACGAGAATGCATTGAAAGAGAAGACTTACAAGTTGAATTCATAAGTGGAGATTATCAAAAGGCTGACATACTAACTAAAGCACTACCGAAGATCAAGTTTCTAACAATGAGACAACTTATTGGACTTAAAATCTAGGACAAAGCGATTGTGATTAAGGGGGTAAATATTGGGTTAATCCCAATCTGCTGTAAAGCACTTATAAGTTAGTTAGGAAGTTAGTTATGAAAGTTAGTTATATGGCAGTTACTAAACGAAGGGACATGACTGTTGGACCAAACGAACCAACACAACTCTTTATTCGTACCCTTTCGTCATGCATAAATAGATAGCATATGTATTCGAATAGAAATGATGACAAATTTATATTACTTAGCATTTTAAGTAAAGTTCAAATCATTTCTTTGTGTTTTGGTATATTTTGACCACGTTATAGATCATAGATCCATTGAAACAGGCCAACAGTTAAAACCCTTGCTGTTAGATACTTATTTAGGAATGTATCAAATTTTTCAAGCCAAATTCAGATGTTATCTTTAATATAAAGCTCTGAAGTTGGTTTAAATATTTTCGAGCTGAATCAAATATTTTTACAGCCAAGCTCGAGCTTCCCTTATGGCGTTATAATGGTTCACCTAGCTATCGAGTCGAGCTCGAGCTGAGCATAATATTGTCGAGTCGAGCTCTGCCAAAGTTTGATGCAGTTGCAACCCGAACCTCAATCTTTAATTTATTACTGCACTTACTACTTGCATTAATGAGCAGATATGTACAATTCCATTAGACACTGCAAAGGTGCGGCTGCTGTTACAAAAGAAAGCTGTTGCAGGGGATAGAATTACTTTACCTAAATACAAGGGAATTCTGGGACCGTTGCAACTATCGCTAGGGAAGAAGGTCTTGCGTCTTTATGGAAAGGCATTGTACCTGGTTTACATCGTCAATGCTTGTTTGGTGGTTTAAGAATCGGCTTGTATGAACCCGTACGTAGCTCCTGCTTCTTTATTTCTCTTATCCGTTTATGCATAAAGTTAATCATATATACATTCTACTTCTTGCCAAACAGATTAAAACTTGAATGTTGGTGATAACTTTGTTGGGGATGTTCCTTTGACCACTAAAATACTTGCTGGTCTCGCAACCGGTATGTAAGAATTTGGGGACGAAAATGGTCCACGCCAAGTATCAGCTATTGATGAGTAATTATTATTTTGTTTTATTAGGTTCTCTTGCAATATCTGTTGCGAATCCAACTGATCTAGTGAAAGTCCGTCTCCAAGCAGAAGGGAAATTGGCACCTGGTGTTCCAAGGCGTTACTCTGGTGCATTAAATGCTTATTCAACAATCGCCAGACAAATAATGGCGTCCATCACATTCTTCGTTCATTTATTGATTGCTTTTATTTACGTCTTCTATATGTGACTTGCAGGAAACTGTTAGAGCTCTATGGACTGGACTGGCCCAGATGTTACGCGTAATGCTATAATAAATGCTGCTGAATTAGCAAGTTACGATCAAGTCAAGCAGGTTGGTGCACAATCATTTACTGTTGAAGTATAATAAAGTTTTGTGTTTTCATGAGTTCTAACTTTATCTGTTTAATTATGATATTGCTGCAAACAATACTGAAAATTCCCGGGTTCACTGATAATGTCCTCACACATCTATTATCGGGTTAAATGCAGGATTTGTTGCTGTTTGTGTTGGATCACCTGTTGACGTGGTACTTATTAACTGTCTAATTATATTCTCCTCTTCAAAATTTTCTGAGAAATCTAGTACAAGTACACATAGTTACGCATCATCCATTATAGTTATCTTGTCATTTATGTTATTTTTGACATTAATAATGACTGCTAACGACCCACTTTGGACTGAATTTCATTTACCCGTTTGTTTCTTTTTCCATGAAGCATTTCATGTCAACTAATTATTCAAAAGGCCAATTTTTAATATTTTAACCCTCAAAAAACCCCCAAGATGGGTTCTTGAATTTACACTCCATTCTTCTGTAGAGATACTGTCAGTAACGTCAAAACTATGCTTTTAATTTCATTGAGTGTAAAGGTTCGTAATGCTGTTTTGTGTATGTATTTTCTCATTATAAACTGATTAAGAAGAACAGTGGCATGTGTTCTGTTTTTGCAGGTTAAATCAAGAATGATGGGAGATCCAAGTTACAAAGGCACCATCGATTGTTTCATTAAAACACTGAAAAATGATGTAACGCGCACTGACTCACTAGCTGGTACACATATACAACACACTTCGCTTTTTAATGAATAGACATTCAATTTGTGAATTGGAGAAGAATCATGTGTCTGCTAAAATGATTCGGTTTATCTTTTAAATAACCCCCCAATAGTAATGTTGTACCATGGACCAAATCAAATGGTCTTTATGCTCTTGTGTTTTTCTTTGTTAACATGGACCATTTGCTTTCTATAAAGGTTTTATCGCAAATTTTGGAAGGTTGGGTTCTTGGAACGTCATCATGTTTCTCACCTTGGAGCACGTAAATATTATCATCCTCAGATCTTTTTACTATCCACCCTTTGGATATTTTTACAGTATTTAATGTCTTAGTTACACGACTTGATGGTATTTTGGTCATCGTAAATGTTGTAGTTGATATCAAATGGTATTTAAAGACATTTTGAAAAGTTGAACATTCCTTTAATTAAGTGCTACAATTATCACTGGATTCGAGATAGCGAGAAAATGAGATTCTCTGTTTTGTTAGTACTTACTAAGAGTTTTTATTAATTAAGTGCTACAATTATCACTGGATTCGACTATATAAACATACGGTACCTTAAACCTCGACCAGCATTGCATTTATCGTTATTGAAGTATTTTTTCTAGCTTGCACCCTTGTCATTTAAGGTTATTTTAGACAATAAATTACATGAACCTGGAGACCACTTTCATAATGTTTCCATATATATAATTCATTACTCTCTCTTTTATTGGACGGGCAAACAAGTTCGTTAAAAGCATTGAATCAAGGTGAATACAACCGTGAGCAAGTACAAGATTGCCCTTATTTTCATTCACATCTTCTGCAGTTGAATAAATTCATCAATGAAGAACCATATTAAGAAGTCATTGAATATATACATGGGACTGAAGTTCTTTGTCCCTTTTTCCTATGGAAACTCCATTTGCCAAAACCCTGGCTAAGCTAGTATTATAACAACAATGTACGTACCTTTTTGTTACTCTGGCACAACGTCATTGAAATTTAGTTACATTACTCTTTAGTCTTTACTCCTGTCGATTTTTTTTTCTTTTTCCATTATGGTCTAAACCAATTGTTTTTAGATGTCAAAACTTGACAGCATAGCTGGCAAATAGGAGGATGTTATGTGCGTAATATCGTTTCCTTTGCGCTTACAATCAAGATAATTGGGCGCAAAAATATAACTTAGTGAGTGATCACAAAGTTTCTAGATGGGTTGTCATAAGTTTCAAGATCGAGTGACTCGAGATAAGTTATTGAAGGAATTTTACAATACTAATAAAGATGGAGAAATCAGGTAACTGAATGAGCCAAGACCAAATTATATAAACTAGTACAAAAATTCATAACCCTCGTTGCATAAAGAAGAACATTAAGGCTTCTTGCTTGTGATTAATTAAAGACAAAATATTGAGCTCATTGATGTAGTACTTAAATGAGATAACATTAATCAGAACTGTCGATTCACACGAATACCAGAAACGATTCTACCAATAATCGTTGATTCACACGAATGCGGATTATGTGGTAATTTTTAACAAAAGCTGCCAAAAATAGACTTTTGGTATTTCATTGAACTGATTATCCAGGGTTACAAACTTACAATACCATTATAAAATAGGCTTTAAAAACAGAAATGGGTCATAAAAAACAAACAGGCCGGGCGCTAGCCCACAAACAAAGCCCAACAAAACTAGAAAAAAACATAAGAGTGCAAATAACTCCTAAACCAATGTAGTCTGTTTACCGCCTTAAGTTTAATGGTGTCTCTTATGTTTGTCTTTAGAACTATGATTGGCTACTTAATTTTCGTGTTGCATGTTTGTTGAGCAACACCTTGTGCTTAGCTAGCTTCTGCTTGTTTCGTTTATTCTATTCCTCTAGCCCCTCGCTAGAGTTGAGGTGTTGGTTTTGATTACAAGAATCCAGCAGTTAAATCGAAACACACATTTTTTGGGTAAAATAAAATAGAAACACACTTACATAAGTACTGACATTCCATTTACAGGTTCTTGTAACTAGATCATATCCTATAATTGTTGTACAGTGATTGTAAAGCAATATAATTCTACATTCATACTTTAATATTTTACCAACTATAAAATAGACAACCCCTACTCACTATAATCGCTGGTCCTCATTCGCATTCCCAGAACCTAAAGTCTGGGGAATAGTTATGCCTGCACTTCTTAAGAAAGTTTGGATAGAATCAACGTGGGCTTGTGTTGTCCGGTTTTGCTCCTCCAATGCATGAACTTGTTCCGCCATCGCTCTATTTCGAGCCTCGAGCATGTCAGCAACTTCTCTTTGTGTGTACGATGGCTCTTGGGATTGGAGTCGTAAGTGGGCGCTTGAACTTGAGGCCATGCCCGCTAACCTTCTATCCATACCAGGATTATATCCACGGCTAGAGCCTAAGACTTGTTCCGCAGTTTGAACACATATCGTTGGATTTGAACTGCTCGCTTGACTTGATCGCCAACTCTCCATTTGTTGCTGTGTAGTTACAAAACAAGAACATTAATTTAACAATCACGAAACACCATTTCTCGATTTTTTCTTCAAGGAAATAATAAGAGAACATGAACATTTAACTCAGACTAGTCACAAGCATTTGAACATGAGTTTCATCTAAAATTCTCTTTTATAATTGACTAGTCACAAGTAATTGAACATTTATTTATCCTTGTGTGAATACAGTTTACCTCTTGTCTGTATCCTTCTGTCATACTTGCGTACACATGTAAGTTTGGATTTATACTTGGTAACGGATCCTGTAACACGACACCTCCTGACGAAGAGAAGTTCGCATTAGGATTCTGGAACATTCCACCACCCAAAGGAGAAATATTAAAATTAGGATGCTGAAACAATTCACCACCCAACGAATATAAGTTCGGATTAGGATCTTCGAAGAATTCACTTCTCCATGTAGAGAAGTTCACATTCGGATCCTGGAAAAGTTCACCAACCGACGATGAAATGTTAACATTAGGATGCTGAAACAATTCACCACCAGAAGAATAGATGTTCAGATTAGGGTCTTGAAAGAATTCACTTCCCCACGAAGAGAAGTTCACATACGGATCCTGGAATAGTTCACCACCCGATGAGGAAATGTTAACATTAGGATGCTGAATCAATTCGCCACCTGACGAAGAAAGGTTAACATTTGGATGCTGAAACAGTTCACCACTCGACGAAGGTAAGTTCACATTAGGATCCTGGAACAATTCACCACCCAGTAATTAATAGTGCATACAGATGGCTCTATTCATTAAATTTTAAGTGACATACTTACATGAAACTATGTATATCTGAGAAAATTGGAAAAATCACAAAGATATATATAAATTGATTTATAGACTAACCGGTGAGCCGCCTTTGCCATTATTTGAAGCTCTTCTTTGATATGATTTATCTTCTATGAACTTTGTCACTTCCACGAGGGACCTCAACATCTTTTTACTTTCTGGATGGCGATAGATCTATACAGATTTTATATTTTTAGTCACCTTTATAATCAGAAGTATAAAATTAAATAATTGATCATCCGATGTGTATATAACTTACATAGTCAACTCTTCCATTCCCATCATTTTTTAGGCGCCTTCTCTTTTCGATGGTCCAGCCTTTCAGATTTGCCAGCAGTTTTTGAGGATCAAGAGTTCTTTCTCTACCGTGGTTTATCTATCGAAAAACACAATTATAGTTAGACATAGTAGAAGTATTAGGAAGATCAAACAAATGGAAAATTGGATGTGCAGGTGGTCTTGTCAAAGTTTTTAGCATTCCCTCAGACTAGCTGGAGTGCGAAGTAATCTCTCACGATCACGTTAAATAACCCATTTAGTATGAAAATTTCTACCTAACGAAGGATGGTTCCTGGGGCTCCATGAAATATGTAAGGAACGGAGTGCAAGAAGAAGAGCCAGGATGCACGCTTTCTTGGAGCACAGTTTATCTTGATCTAAATAAATGGATAGAAAAGAAATCAGTTAAATTTACCTCCTCGATGTTGTTTGATTTGAAGAGCTTGTCAAGGGTGAAATCCTTCTCTAATATCTCCAGACGTTCGGAAGCAGTGCCTCTTTTTCTCTTTGATGAACTATTAACCTGTATCAGGTTTTGGTGTTGAATGATTTATATATATTGAATAATTCCCTTAAAAACATGCATGACATTGTGATTAATTCCCTTACTAAGATCATTAACATGCATCACGATTCATGATTGCTAACTTAGTTTATGTCAAGTGCTGAAATTTGTTTATTTTTCTTCTTTACTTGATCCCACAGACAACGTTGGATTTGGAAACTTTAATATTTTATATGAGGTACGTACTAAGTGAGATATAAGTGGAACTTGTGAATCATGTAGAAAAATTGTATGTTACCGTTAAGTTAAAACGAATCTATTAGGTCGAACTAGAGTTATCTATGTACATTTTTTATGATAGAGAACAGTTATTATAAGTAAAAAAGATAGTAACTTAAAGTACTTGATATAAAAGATTACCGTTTTCGGATTAAAAAAAGATATTGGATCTGCTTCAATAGCGTGAATGCTTTGCCCTTCAAGACCTGCACTGGCAGCTTCCTGTTCTTGCAAAACAGCCATGTTATATACCTTTCTATTTTTAAAACAAGCCAAGAAAACTCAACAAAACTAGTATGAAGCAAGAAAACAAATAAAACTTTAATCTACGATCAAATTAAAAGCCTTGAACATACACCAGCCATATATGAATGACATTCCGATGAGGAAAACGCAAACACTGAGGACGTGCGCATAAAATGATCGATATGGTGTTGCGTGGTCAGGAAAGCCAAAGAGCACAGTTTTTTTTTTTTTTTTTTTTTTTTTTTTTTTGCTAAAATAAAACAATGACTCAAGGATCTAATAAATAAAAAGAATGCAACATCAACTATTCAACTTTACAATTTTTTTTTAACCTGATTATATGAAGGGTGCGCAATCATTTCGAGCCCTGTAGGCTCATTCATTTGTGCAGTGTCCTGATTGAAAGACATGTAGGGAATCATCTCCCATCCAGTAACTGAAGTTTCTGGCATTGCTTGGTTGTTTGACATTTTGTTCCAACTGTTTTGAGCCCTAAACGAGATGAGTACTGTAATGACGAATGAGAGAGGAGATAGCAAAAACAGATGTTGTGTGTCAATATTTCGTTTATGCTGGTCGTATTTATAGTCATTAATCATGCATGTATTTATTACAATATCAAATATCTATTCAATGCATTTGAAATCCTGGCTACAGTGTTGTTAATGTGTTACTCATTTTGTTTCAGGACCAGATCAGTAATAAATTAAATCAAAAGATATTCATGTTGACTATTAGTATTAAGTAATTATGTGACTACAAATAAAAATACATCTAATATTTCAGTGTATTCTTTGGTAACTAATTCAATACATTTTATTTATTTTTTATTTTCTAGATATGGTAATTAGGTAATTAAGGTCATTGGGCACCACAAACAAATATACTCGATGCAAATATGTACCTACAATCATAATTGTATAATTTATAACATGTTGAAGCAAGATACAACTTTTTAAAATATCTATTAATAGTAATATTAATGGTTACTAATTAATGATTTCATTTTAGCATTTGGTAGCAACGATTTTTCATATGATGATGATGAGTGCGAAGTTTAACGGAAGAGCAATTGGTATTATGTGAAGTTTATGGTGTAAGTGTTTGTGGGTCCGAATAGACGTAAGTAGTTTATCTAGTAGCTTTTCATAATTTTATTTGTCATGCTTATGACAGTTTTGGTTTAAAGCATAAATGGTGCGTTTGTTTCTCGTCTATATAACGAGTTGATATTTGAGATTTGAGATTTGAGATCACATTCTGTGTACATAACGGTTTTTTTGAGTAATAAATTTCCTGGATATAACAGCCTTTTACCTAAAAAACTTGATCATTTTTGTCATTAAATTTTCTGTCCTGATTTGGTATTATTATTATTTCCATGTAATATGGTAACAATAATAATAGAACAGACTTTTAATTTATTAGTATTAAATTACAAAACAAGATTTATGTAATAATAATTACTTCATATAATGTTTTTTGATATTTAAAACATGTTATATCTTTTTATATATAACAACTTATATATCACAAATTGAAAAGCACAATGACAAAATGCAAAGACGGTAAAAAATATTTTTGGACAACCTATTTTTTTTTTTTTTTTTTTTTGAACAGAACTTTGAACAACTTAGTGGAACAAAAAATAGTGCATTGGCTCATTTACGACAAATGAAACATCATACCATTATTCAAAGAAAAAGGATCTTCGTGAAAAAATACCATGTTATGAGTTCATATTTTTTACTTGATAAACAAAAGACCTTGCTTATAATTAATAACTTTCAAATTATAAACACATTGAAAATGATATATAGTCGATAAACGTTAGGTTATATCCATATAATAAATAAAATAACAATAGCTGTAATTTAAAACCGCCGCAATATCTAAGCGATAACCAAAACCAAAATTTGATAAAAACCCTTATTGCGCAATCAATGTTTGTTCAAATAAGTAAGTATTTCAGTGCCTATTATTAGGCACACCGGTAACCATCGTGACTTGCACTGGATTTTCAGGCTCGCTATTGGAGTAATGTAATGTTGCAAAGCCACATCATATGTTTTAGTCGTGATATGGTATTTATAGTTTTATACTGTAAAAGTTTATCATTACTTTCTCACGTGCAACAACTATTACTAATACATTTTTGATGAACAAACAAGTCATTGATACCAAACATTACAAAATTGATAAGATATGTTATATTGATAGATTTTCAGTAAATGCTTAATTTTCTAATGATAATGATATGAAACCTCTCACGTTCAAATGATTTGAAAATGAGATGTCAAGTTCATCAATTAGAAGCAAGACATCCAAAGTGAGGGTCCAGTTTTCAGGTAAAAGGCAATAGGCCACCTTTTTATTTGGTCTCAATAGAGTTTTAATTTATTTGGCCTAAAATTACACAATTTTTTTTTATGTAATAAATATCTAACGTCAGTGGGGTACCATGTTTTCTAGTTGCCGAAAAGAAGCCTGCGAAGGCAACCGAAGGGTGGAAGCTTTACACCGACGGAGCCTCTAGCTCCGACGGATCGAGAGCAAGGTTAATATTGGTTAGCCTGAAGGAAAGGAGTATAAAGGAGTATACTTATGCACTCCGCTTGAATTTGATGCTATTAACAATGAAGCGGAATACGGCACTACTAGCGAGCCTCCGTGGCTAAAGACATGGAGGTGCGAGATTTGGCTATTTTGTTGACTCACAACCGGTGGCTAACTAGATCAAGGGCTCCTACGAAGCAAGACATCTATCATTAAGCAATACCTAGATCAAGCCAAGGAGATTCTCGAAGGATTTAATTCCTATGACATAGAGCATGTTCGAAGAAACCGAATAAAAGCCGGATGTACTTAGCAAGTTGGCATCAATGGCATTCGCTCATTTAACCAAGGAAGTTCGGTCAAGTATTGATGAAAAGGTCTATTATCTAAAAGGAGGTATGTGGCGTAATCACGGAAGAAGAGTCAAGTTGGATGACTCGATCAAAGAATACTTGATAAGTCCCATCCTACCGGAGGATCCAAAGCTAACACGAAGGTCCGCATCAAGGCACCACAGTTCGGGATCATGGGAACTTTCTATACCAAAGGTCTTTCTTGTGTCCATGGCTCCGTTGTGTAGGACCTAGGCAAGCTTGAACATAATTCAAGAGGTGCACGAAGGGTCTTGCGGTCTCCACGCAGACCTCGCTCCGTCATTTCAAGATAATGAAGATAGGGTACTATCGGCCTTCGATGCACAGGGACGCAGAAGAAATAATCTAGAAGTGTGAAGCTGTCATATCCATTCAAGAGTACCAAGGCTACCCAAACAGATATGACCTCCGTTACATCCGCTTGGCCTTTCGTACCAATGGGGATAGACATTGTTGGTCCTCTACCAATAGCTCCAGGAGGGGTTAAGTTTCTGGTCGTAGCCATCGACTACTTCACAAAATGGGTAGAAGCCAAGCCTTTAGCATCAATAACAGGAAGAAACATGGAGAAATTTGTGTGGGAACACATCATATGCCGGTTCGGAGTCCCTCACATCATCATATCAGATAACGGAAGCGGTTTGCCAAAGGGTATTTCCGTGTTTTGCAAATGTCGAACATAAAGCAATCCTTCACCTCCGTCTACCATCCTCGGGGTAACGGACGGTGGAAGTCAAAATAGAGATTTCATCCAAGGCATAGAACGAAGGCTCGGTCGCATCCACCACGGTTGGGTAGATGAGCTACCCCAAGTACTGGGCTCACAGGGCGCATTCAAAGTCAAGTCATGGGAGACACCTTTAGCTAGACATATGGCACGAAGTCATAATTCCTTCGGAAGTAAGTGTTGAAACGAAACGTGTCATGAACTTCAAGCAACAGAAAATGAAAAAAAGACTCCGTATCAATCTGGACTTAATTGAAGAAAGAAGGAAATAGCCTCATTAAGGGAGGCTATTCACAAACAGAAGATTGAAAAGTATTACAACAACATGGTTTGACCTTCGACATTCAAGCCAGGTGAATACGTCCTCCGACTCAACAATGCAAGTAAAGTTGAGTATTAGGGAAAATTAGGGCCTACATGGGAAGGACCCTACGTCGTAACAGAAGCATATGGAAATAGAGCCTACAAGCTAGAAACCCTCGACGGAGATGCTATTGACAGGATTTGGAATGGTACTACCCTTCGTAAGTTTAATATATAGAACTTACAATGTCTAAGGACATTTTTTTACTTTGTTTTCAATCAATGTATTTGCATTCTTCTCACTTGGGGAAAGAAGCATTAATGGTAGGCGTTCATTTCTTAAAATGATGTAATCCTCCCTACCCACTTAATGATATAACACATTTTCCCTCAAATCTCTTGTTTTATTCTAGTACAACAAAGATTTGCCAGCCAAGTGGTTTTATAAGTTTCAATGTCGAAGGGATTTAACAAGACAAACAATAAGTCTTGATCATATGCATAACATCCATCTAAACTTCAAATTAACTTTCCTAAGTGGTCTTAAGGTATTCCAAGCCTTATGATACCCAAAGGATGAAGACGGAGTGGGTCGCTACCCTACCCTCTGTCAACAATTAAATTACACGATTTCTATATTCTTGGTGCAGAATTTACACACAATGAGGCTATGCATCTACCATATGCCTTAGGTTGTAAAATAAGTTACGTGCAAATGAAACGTACGAGAAGAATCAAACTTAAACAAAATGTAGGCCCTAGAGGCCATTAGTAGATATTTTTTAAAGACTAGTTTAACTAGTCAAGAGGCCGAATCCTTAACGATCATCAAACAAGCATTGTCTTAAGGTCGTAGCCTTCACCAACCATACAAGTAAATTGTTTCATCAGGCATAAAGCCTAGAAAGGAACACAAGACAATTGTTTTCAGAACATATACCATTAAACGTCAAAAACCTCATTTAAAATGTTAATAAGTACTCATAGAATCACAATGTTACAAGAATATAGTAAAATTTTCAAATATGGTAAAAATCCACTATAAAGGGTATATTGAACACCTTTACCCATTTACCGGATTTTTTAGAACATATACCATTAAACGTGAAAAACTCATTTAAAATGTTAATAAGTACTCATAGAACCACAATGTTACAAGAATATAGTAAAATTTTCAAATATGGTAAAACTCCGCTATAAAGGGTATATATTGAACACCTTTACCCATTTACCGGATTTTTAGAATATATACCATTAAACGTGAAAACTCATTTAAAATGTTAAGTACTCATTTAAAACTAAATGAAGTCCCGTGACATAGTGCAATTATAAAACCCGAAGATTGGGTTAATTTTGTAAACTACACAACCAGCGAAGAATACAAGGTGTTAATTAGTCATTTTTATTTAAGTTCAAATATCTTTCACCTATTCATATGTTTCCATATATATTAGTTGTAAACTATCATCATTTCTACATCTAAACGCCGTATGATTTTGTGTTGCAAGGTGAGATCAACAAAAGCTAAAGTGGCACGTTCCAAGTCTGTTTATCATCATACAATGGGACGAGGTGGATACGCCCGTGTGATAGGAAAAATGGTAACAGTAAACATTTGCACATTTGCATTTAATAGCATCATACTTTTGTTTATATTCGTTTATCTTATATGTGTATGTATTTGATGTTTATAAGATCGAGAGTAAAGAAATTGAACCAAATGAAGAACCACCGCGTGGTACGCTGTGGTTGAAAGGAAGGGTGAATAAAGACGGAGAATATCACGATGATGATATCAGATCAGTGGGAGAAAAATTTGTAAGTTTGACTGCAAATTTTATTATTATGTTTAGTTATAAGTTAATATTGCTAGTGTATTAGTTAAGACTGTTAGTTATAAGTTAATACTGGTAGTGTATTAGTTAATACTGTTAGCTATAAGTTAATACTGGTAGAATTAAATAACCTATTTCCCATATTGTGTGTGCAGAAAGAAACGGACGACAAGATCAAACAAGGAACCTTGAAGCTTGATCATGGCACTGATGGCATGACAGTTGTATTAGGTAAGGAAAAGGGAGGATATGCGAGAGGAGTGGGAGGTGGAGTAACCTACAAGAGGTATTTTGATCTGCCTCGAATCGACAAGCATCCGATGAAAGAGTGGTGTTACTTCAAAGTGAACTTGATAATGAGAGGCGCCAACGTCAAGAAAAAGAGGCGGTAATACAAGATTTGATGAAACAATTGGTGCACAAGGGGCGATTGCGATCAACTTCAACTCCATTGACACAAACAGAATTAAGACATAAGAAAGTAACATTCCATCTTTTTTTTACCCTTTTAAATACTGCTGTAGTCTTCTTAAACAATTTATATTTCAGGTGTCTCCAGTGAACATTAATCTTATAAATACCTTTCGAATTCATCTATATTAGGACTTATACACATTGTTGTATGTTTCCTTATTTAGAACTAGTGTCAAGAAATAATGAAAAGGTACTCACTAAATGGTTTTGTTACAATAATTATGTCTTCTTGTAAAGACATAAACATTAAGTATGCAATCAACTTGAAAATACAATTGAAACCAAGAGTTGGCATTCATAAATACTTTAGTGAGTATGATTATGTCTTCTTGTAAAGACATAAACACGAAGTCCTTGAATTGTTGAAAGACTTATAATGTAAAGTAAGAAATTAAATTGATATCTCTTCTTGTCAAGACATGTATATGAAGCCCTTGGACTGCTCAAAGATTTATAATATATTGCATGTAATAGGCTTGAAAATACTATTGATGCCATTCTTTTTTACTAAGTTAGCAACTATGTGAGCCAAAGAGTAAAAGATCATCTAAGGAATTGAGGAATCGTCTCACAACCCCAATGTCATTAAATACTACAATTTATTGGTATGTTTGACATGGATAATCAAACTCTTTTAATATTATTTGATTTTTGATGACTTTAAATGCTTTACCTCCAAATGTATCAAGGTTAGAAAATTGAGTATGTCACACATATACTTAATGTGGTTCTAACCAAGAAGGTAACTAAGACACCATCAAGTTATGAAATGGGAAGACTCCTTTTATGTCTTGATTGAAGTTCTGAATTTGTTAAAATCACTTGAAGCGTGTTATTAGCAAACTAAAGTCAAGAACCATTAATGTATTTTGAACATCCCAAACAAGAACAATTTATTGTTGCTCGACATGCTGAGTATTTGAAGAATGATCTCTTCTTACAAGAAACAAGTGGGAGCATATGTAGATATTTAAAGATTCAAACACAAAATACAAAACCTACAAATACCTAGTGAACGTCATGATGAGGCTTAACATGTAAATTTAAAAGCAACAAGCGATGTAACTCTCATTCACGGATCTACAAAGATATCTCAAGCACACGAAGTTATGTTAGAGGGAACCCTATATCCCTAAACCCTTTGGCGAAATTTGCGATTCACTTATCCCCTAATCGACTTTCAAATCAATCTTTCATAACCCTTTATTGTTTATTAATTGTCGGTTGCATGATATTATTGACTAGTCAACAATATCATTCTATCAATATATTGATATAACGATAACGGGTTCGCCTATCCGCTTTTGGTATATTGTGCACCTAAACTATTGATCTTTTAATAACCCTATATCCTGCATTAAAGTTCGATCTTGGGCTCACGAATATTATTTATAAACCCTATTTTGTTAGTGTTTATCATGTGAGGGCTCGTTACTGTGCTGATTGAAACCCTAACTCTTGTTAGGGTTTTATACGTGAATTTGAAGATTGATGTATGCTTGTTTTTCGTGCTACTTGTAATTTTTGCATTGTTTGATGATGAAAGCGGGGTTTTTAAATTATGGAGGAGGAGGTCCTAGGAAGGTAAAGAAGAAGGTTAATGTTTCGTTTAGTGCTAGTTTAGATTCATCGCGATGGAGTCTAGTTTCCTTCATTGAGTAACCTGGAAAGCGTGGAGTTTTCTAGTGTTGTGAACGAGCACAGTAAATCTAAATATGAATGAGGGTGAGGGTGAGGGTGAGGGTAAGGGAACTGGACAAGTGGCTGTTGGAGTGAGTGTATCTGTTATGAATGACATGGATGTGCCGGATAAGGTTATCACTTTTTCTAATGATCCTACCAAGGATGCTGGAATGAATGACGGTGAAACATGTTCCGCCGCTCAAGATACTACTAATGTGGGTAAGGATGACACCAATAATGTTTTCAATAATGATAATACTTCTTCGGCTTCTTTGAATACTTCTTTTGGTGTGGCTCTTAAGTCACAAAACTTTGGTACGAATGATTTTATTACCAAAGCTGCGTGTACGATTTTTGAAGAGGCAATACGTGGTGTTTCTAATGATAATGATAATGCGTCCGTGCCTTCAAATTATAATGTGGATAAAACACTTGCGACTAATTCTAATGTGGATGCCACATCGACTTATGCTTCTAAAATCAGACTGTTGTTATCTAAGAAAGCTAATTTATGATTCATTGATGAGACGGTACCTAAGGATGCTGATTATGATGTGGGTCTACCCATTGGTTCGGTTCAGGAGGTTAATGAGCGAATAAAAAATTTGCTTTATGTGTATTTTATTGGGAAGAGACTTGCATTTCCTGTGGTTGATGCGTAATAATTAGGGCAAATATGGTCTTCAGAAAGTTACAATGAACGTGAACGGTTTTTTCTTCTTCAAGTTCTCGTCTCTACAGGATGCTTAGGCTATTCTTAGGGATGGACGACCTTGTATGATTCGTGAAATCCCTATCTTTCTCAACAAGTGGTCTCCATTGGTAAGTCTTTTTAAGGAAGATTTGTCTAGTGTTCCAGTATGGGTGAAGTTCCATGATGTTCCAATGGTTGCTTATACTCCAGATGGGCTGAGTTTGATTGCTTCAAAAATTGGTACGCCTATGAAGCTTGATTCTTATACTAATACTATGTGTTTGGAGTCATGGGGACGAAGTAGTTATGCGAGAGCATTGATTGAAATCAATGCTTCTAATGATTTCCATGATAATTTAGTTATGGCTATTCCTAAACTCGTAGGGGAAGGGCATACTAAGGAAACTACCGCATGGAGTACAAGTGGGAACCACCTAAGTGTGGTACATGTTTGCTTTATGGTCATTTACATGATGATTTTCCTAAAGCCACTCCTAAGCGGGTGGTTAATGGGTCGTAATAAAGGAAAAGTTCGGTTTCAAGAGCTACTAAGAAGGTGTCGAGCGATGGGTTTACTATTGTCAAGCAAAGGGTATCACTTATAAGCGAGGTTTGGGGTTTCTAAGACCAAGAAAATAAAATATCAGTCGGTTGCCTTTAAGACTACAAAGACTTCTCCTCCTAATGACTCTACTAAGGAGGCGTCCATGTCTCAACCAAGTAAGGATGCTAATGATACAAAAACATCTAATGCTTTTGATGCTCTTATTAATTTGGACGAGGATTCTTTTTTCAGTAAAGATTCGGACATTGATCATGGTTTTGGGAACATGGATAAGCATGCAAGTGCTACTATTGATTCATTTGCTATTCCAAGTACTACTCCTCTTGTTGAAAAGATTAATAAGCTTGAAAGTCAAATAATTGAGGGAAAGTATGTGCTATTGGGTGATGATGAAAAAATACTTCCTATTAAAAAAGCTAATGTGGATAACTATGCAAGCATCCCAAGTTCATCCAATGCACCTCCTCTTAAAGAATGTAAAAAGGTAGGCAATCCATTTTCTAAGGTTGATGATCTAGTTATCACGGATAGTGATGATGATGAAGTCCTTGACGACTTCAATGAAACTTCTAACTATATGGCATTTGACGGTTCAAAAGGTGTTAGTGGAGTGGGTATGAGGAGCTTACTAAAGCAATGGAGGAAAGATACCCTTGACCAAAACCGCTATGATGATGATGAGTTTGATGATTATGGTTTGACCGATGCTCATTTGAAGTTTACTAATGCGTATGACATTAGCCTCCGTGGTCAGATTAGATAGGTTGTTTTACTTTGTTTTGCATAAGTATGATTTGTCATTTCTTATGGTTGTTTAGGTCTTAAAGCACTGTAGGAGCTTTTGGATTTCCCTGTTTGGGCTGAGGTGTAGGATTCACCCACATCCGTTGTATTTTATTGATTTTTTGGAGTAATAACATTTTACGAGGGGTAACCCTTTTACCCAAAAGGAACATAAGTTATGGGATCATAGTAAACCTACAGACTACAGAGACCGTTTAAAGTACAATAAATGGCTTTAGCCAATGAATGCAAAGATGCAATCTATAATAGATAATCATTTTCAAAACTTGATTGATATTTCACCAAACAGTTAGACCGTGAGGTGAAAATGAGTTTTCTAGTAGAAGACATATATGGACAAATTCTACATACATTTATATGCACGTCTTGTAACAAGAGTTTTTACTCATACTCATGCAATTGACTATTATTAAAGTTTTCTCTTTGTTTGCGAGCATTAAATGATTAAATATATTAATTGTCATAATTGATTTCATGAATATGGAATAAGGTAATTGGGTGTTAAAAAAAAAAAAAAAAAAAAAAAGATTTTCTGGTTTCATCAATTTGTTTTCCTAAAAAACCAATATAGGTGACGATCATATTTTCTAGCTGGATGATTGGGTTGGGATATTCAAACATGCTGATTACTTCTCATCTTTTTAATGTGCTCTGGAAGCATCCACATTTTAGAGGTTATGTGACCACCTTAAGTTAATGGTGTCTCTTATGTTAGGTCTTTCGAACTAATTTGGGTAAAAGGTCAAAAGACCCGGTAAATATATTACTTCAAAAAATGTTTAAGTACAAAGGATATGAGTGAATCTCATATCTCAGCTCGTTACATAAGCGAAAAGCTTACATAACAAGATACTTCATATTCTCTAATAAAAAAAATAAACCACTTCTTAATAGATAACATTAGACATGTATGAAAACAAAATTACTTTCTACCAAGGCCTTGGAGCTTAGTACCATACATGTCATAATAAGTATCCAAGTTCCCTGGAAGATCGTAGACCTGATCTGCATAGTTATCATACTCATAGTCATCATAATCATCTTCACGGTCATGACCACCACCAAATAGGTTCATTGACTCATGAAAAGTATTCACAACCTCCTCTTAATCACTGTCGGAATCAACAATCTCTCCCACCTTAGAGAATGGGTTAACCCTCTTAGTAGAAGAAGTAGACGAAGAAAGAGTAGAACTAGATTTACTAACCGTGGCCTGCACCTTCTCGTTCACAACACTCACAAGTGGTTCTTGCGTTAAATTACCAGTCATTGGAGCCCATCCATCATAGCTTCCTTTGTATTACCCAGATAATCAACCTTTTTAATAGGATGACCATCATCATCCACAAGGGTAGCTTTCCCATCAATACTTAGCTTTTCAAGCTCTCTAATTTTCTCAACAATAGGAGTAGGACAATCCTCCTTAGCTTCCATTGTATTGCCAGAATCCAACTCTGCCCTATCCTTAGCCACGACATCAATCATATTAAGGACTTCAAACGTATTTGATGTAGCAACCTTCGTCCCACTCGTACTAGCTACATCAGAGGCCTTCTTCTTATTGGTATCCACCTACTTGGGTTTAGGAGGAGGCACTTTAGGTTGATACCTAAACTTAGGACCCACAACAGGTTTAATAAAACCATTACCCGAACCACTTTAGCTACCATTCTTACCCTTGTTTTTGCGATTGACCGTCTGAAAACTATCACTACCCTTTTGTGTAGGTTGAACAGGAGGAGGAAAAAATTTAGGACAGTTATCAGAGTATGACCAAATAGCTTACAAGTGTCACATCGAGGCGGTTTCCACTCGTACTCAACACGAACCTTTTCAATAGTAGAACCCGGCCCATCAAGTATGGGTATTTCAACAGTGAGACTTTCCTTAAGTACCTCAGCCGCCTTCACTTCAATCAGACATCTAGCAAAACTACTACGACCCCAAGATTCCATGCACATTTGACTAGTGTAAGAATCTAGCATTTTAGGCGTACCAATCAATGTAGCTAGGAGACTATGACCATCATCAGAAAACATAGCAAGGGGAACATCATGGAATTTAACCCACACCAGAATGTTAGTCAAATCCTCTTTAAGCAGATTAGTACTCAAAGTCCAAGATTTAAGTATAATAGGCACATTCCTAATTATCCACGGTCCGTTTTCTAAAACATCTTCAACACCTTTACGAGTGGAAAAATTAAAGAAACAGGACCCTTCGCATTCATCATAACCTTTTGAATACCATACTTGGCCCACGTATTACGCACGTAATAATCAACAACCGGGAAGGAAATACGTTTACCAAGGAAATAGCCATAGAGAGTATTTTCAAACCTAATGTTTACCTCTTCAACAACTTTCATAGGGACATTAAGGTCAACATCATTCTTGTTCTTACTACACTCCAACCTATAAAAGTTTGACATGCGTCTCTTAGGATCAATGACGTAGCACCCGCATAAGAAACCGATTTGACACAACTTGCACCATTAGGTGCGATAGTAATCTGTTTCAACTCACTTGGGGTGTTTTGAAGGAACCAACCCGATCCGAATTTCCGCGTTCTTCAATTGGATATTATGCATAGACTTCTCAAAATCCTTACATACATCTAGCACCACCTTATTAAGACCATTATTTTCCATAGCCGTTGGCTAAAAAAACTAGGAATATCCACATTAGGCGTAACATTAGTAAACATACCAAGAGCCTCGATCGCATTAGTTAGGTTATCGAAGAATAAGCATCAGCGTACTCCCAAGAGGCATAGGCATATCACCATCTAACGAATCAACAGCTTTAGTATTACTTTTGTTAACCTCGAAACACATGAAGTAGCATTCGATTCACCACCGATGCAGCGAGTACTCTCGTTGTTAAGAAAACCCTTGTTCATCTCTATAACCCGCGTGTAGCAATAACAAAAGACAACCCAATACCACGCAACAAGCGGAACCAATGAAAAGATTGAAAACCCTAACTAAAAGTTAGGGTTTAAACGTTAAAACTTAAGAAACTAACCTCCTATCATGATGATAGTAACAGATTATGAATATACCTCAAATCGGTTTGGAAATTAAACTAACTCTAAATCGATTTAACAAGAAAAATTCTAAAACAATATGATTTTGGCAGCGAATTAGAGCAAGTAATGATTGACAAGATTGCAAATCACTAGCTTAAACAATTGAAGCGAAACATACGATTTGGAGGAGTTTTTTGGAGAAGCAATTAGCTAGGGATATTAGGGAATCGAATTTTCACCAGAGAGAGAGTCGGTCTTTTTTTTGGGTAAAAGGGTTTAAACCCCGGTAAATATATAACGCCAAAAACAATGAAGTACAATTGACATGGGTGAATCCCATGCCCTCAGCCCCGTTACATAGGCGATTTGACACTACAAATGTAACTGAGCAAATCTACTGCTAAACGCAGAACAACCACAACTGCTAAATGCAGAAAAACCAATTATATTTAAATTACAGTCTAAATGTAAAAACAAAGAAACCAAAAATCCAACCCTAGCCGCACCATCTCCAACCATGAGCAAGAACAACCAAAACGACAAAGCGAGCCAGAAACCCTAACCGGATTCCATAGACACCCTAGCCGCACCAAATCACCACCATGGCTGAATGAAAATATGAAACCCTAATAGCACCACCAAACCCTAGCCGCCATAAAGATCGGCTAGACCATAGCGGACCACGGAATCTATGCTTCACCCATCCATGACCACCCGGTGACAAAAGAGCTAGAAAACCCAACCCCAACCGTAAAACCCAACACCTCATTAAGGGAGATTGCATAACCTAAACTAATGTCTAGATGAAAGCAATACAAACGCACCCTTTAGATTGCCATGGATCGACCATAATTAAAACCTATGCCTATCCTCATCAAAACCCTAATCGGTTTTGAACCACCATGAGACCAAACTTTTCCAATCACAAAAACCTAATCGGGTTTGAATGAAACATAGGATTGGACTCTCTATTCAAAATTCTAACCGAATAATGAAGATAATTGGATCTTGATAATAAATTGGAAGAATTTTGACCCTAAATGATGAAGATCGAACTAGAGATCAAGAGGCAAAAATAGCCCCATAGGGGCTAAAGAGAAACGGATGACTTTTCCAGAGAGTCGGTCTTGGGTATAATAGTTGTTTGTTCTTGTAAGAAAATATTGTCTTTCAAACTAATTTGGAATGATTGGCTACTTGATCTTCGTGTTGTATGTCCGTAGAGCAACACCTACTGCTTAGCTAGCTTCAGCTTGTTCCGTTTGTCATGTTCCTCTACCCCCTCACTAGAGTTGGGGTGCTGGTTTCGATTAAAAGAATCCGGTCTTTAGATAGAAACACAATTACAATTACTGGTATTCCAATTTAGAGGAGTTAAATATCCATGCTTACATGATCTTATAACATGATCATATCCTAAAATTGTAGTAGAGTGATTGTAAAGGAATATTTTACCAACAATAAAAATGTAATCTAACTAATAGGGATCTCATAAAGTCTTCTCCATCTTCATTTCAGTTTTTTCTGAACATCTACGGTTTTAGTTATCTCACTCAAATCATCATTCAACTTTGCCTAAAAATTTATATATTACCTTTCGGTCGAAGCATCGTCACAATAGGTGTCTACAAAAATCACATTAACATACAAATTTGTTTCAAATTCATCACTCCATTCAATCATTACAAAACAAAATACAAAGTTACAGATTTTTTACAGATTAACATACAAATACTAATGTCTTTATACTTGAAAAACAATACAAATAAGACAACCCCTACTCACTATCATCACTGTTCCTCGTTCGCGTTCCCAGAACCTAAAGTCGGGGAATACTTATGCCTAAACTTCTTCAGAAAGTTTGGATAGAATCGACTTGGGCTTGTGTGGCACGGTTTCGATCCTCCATTGCATTAACTTTTTCCACCATCACTCTAATTTGAGCCTTGAGCATGTCATCAACTTGTCTTTGCGTGTACGATGGCTCTTGGGATTGGGTTGTAAATGGGCGCTTGAACTTGAGGCCATGACATCGCTCTATTTTTCAGTGAGTTGATCAAAACCCGTTTTGACAGGTCAGCCAAGCTGCCCGGACCGTCCATTTTGCCACTCATAAATTATAAGAAATGATTTGTAAATTTCTTATCCATACACTCTAAATTTGTTTCTACCTTATAGTAAAATATGTATACCACTATCGAAAAGTGGTTAAGAAGTGGCACATAAAGATCATTTGGTCATCATTACAAAATGGAAACCTTGGATTGAGATTCTCTCATGTTCACTTTGAATATGAGAGGTCATGTTGATAATATTGTGAGAGTAAACAAAAAGTGGGCCCTTAACTTTTACAAAAAAGTGGACCCTCATTTCATATATCTTGTTTTTAATTGGCTAACATAACCTCTCATGTTCAATTGAACATGAGAGGATCCCAATCCGGAAACCTTCCCCAAAATGCACTCAGCAGTCTAATTTCCAACTCACGCACATTGGAAAATTATGTCTCTTGGATGAAGATGCATTCTGTAATCATTCGTTAAACCTTGAAAACTTACTGGCCTTATTACAAAAGTTTGTCCAGGATGTTCCTTGAGCTTCTTACACCTACACAAAGTTTGCAAAGAAATTACTGAGTGAAGCAATCCAAATAGCACTATAAAAAAAGAAGAAAAAGTTAAGCTGTGAATACTTACGTTTTACTGATTCGTACAAGATCTCTTGCTCCATGAGTAGATGTCGCTAACAGTGTACGTAAATATCAGATTCAGGATGTCGAAGGGTAATTAAGTCATTTTTCTTTTGTCTTCTGGCTGTAAGATTGGGAATTGCAAAATTTTAATAGTGCATACATATGACTCTTCATTAATTTTTAAGGGGTGTTTCTTTTTACTCTTAGCTAAGGGATTAGGTCCAAAACAACATTTAATATTGTTTTTCTTCTAAGTAGTCTCCACATATTTTCCTTATTTGATCTATATCACTAAAGGAAGAAAAGTGATTTCCTCCCCATTAAGTGATAATATGGGCTATGGACTCACTTGTATTTACAAACCACTTAATGTGAACACACCCACTGGGTGTGTTTCTTTTTTTTTTTTCTACATTAAGTGGTTTATAAGTACAAGTGGGTCCATAGCCCTATTACCACTTAATGGTGAGGAAATCACTTTCTTCATTAAATTATGTATATTAGAAAATTTTGTAAAATTCACTAAGATATTTATATAAGTAGTAAGAAAATCAAAGAAACAGAAAATTGGAGGTGCATATGGTCTTGTCAAAGTTTTAGCAGTCTCAGGCTAGCTGGAGTGCGAATTAATCTCGCACACTCAAGTTAAATAACCCATTTAGTACGAAAATTTATACCTAATGATTAATGAAGGATTTTTCCTGGGCCTCCATGAAATATGTAAGGTAAGGAGTGGATGTATAACCAGCCACAAGTATCAGGCAAAAGATAAAACTCCTAAAATGACTGAGATAATAAATATGTAGCTAGGTGCAGTGCAAGAAGAAGGGCCAGGATGCACACTTTCTTGAATCACAAAGTTTATCTTGATCTAAATAAAAGAATAGAAAAGAAATCAGTTAAATTTACCTCCTCGATGTTGTTTGCATGAAAGAGCTCGTCAAGGATGAAATCCTTCTCTAAAATCTCCAGAGGTTCATAAGCAGTGCCTCTTTTTCTCTTCTTTGATGAACTATTAACCTGCATCAGGTTTTGGTATTTAATCATTTATATATAGATTAATTCCTGTAAAAATGTGACATTGTCACTAAAGCTATAAACCAGAAGAATCAAAGTTCCAATTACATATACTGTTAGAAAGTGTTAGCTTTACTAAGATCATTAACAAACGTTACTTCATGCATCACGATTCATGATTGTTAACTTAGTTTATGTCAAAGTGCTGAAATTTGTTTCTTTATCTTCTTTACTTGATCCCACGACAACGTTTGATTTGGAAACTTTATATTTTAAGCGAGGTACGTATATGTGAGATATAAGTGAAGTTGTGAATCGTGTAGAAAATTTGTACGTTAGCGTTAAGTTAAAACCAATCTATTAGCTCGACTAGGGTTATCTATGTACATTTTATTAATAATAGAGAACATTTATTATAAGTAAAAAAGCCAATAACTTAAAGTACTTGAACAACAAGATTACCGTTTTCGGAATAAAAATAGATATTGGATCTGCTTCAATAGCGGGGATGCTTTGCCCTTCAAGACCTTCACTGGCAGCTTCTTCCTGTTCTTGCAAAAACTGCCATGTTATATATCTATCTATTGTTTAAAAGAAGCCAAGAAAACTCAACAAAACTATGAAGCAAGAAAACAAATAAAACAATCAAACTAAAGCCTTGAACATACACCAATATATATACTTACTGTAATGAGTTTTATTCGCATATATGGGAAAGCGGATCGGCACATGACAATTGAGCAACAAGGAAACGAAGCTATATATGAATGACAATCCGATGAGGAAAACACACACACTGTGGACATACCCATATAATGATCGATATGGTGTTGCATGGTCAGGACAGCCAAATAGCACAGATTTTTTTTGCTAAAATGAAACCATGACTCAAAGATCTAATCAATAATAAAGAATGCAACATCAACTTAATTTGTAATTTTTTTTACCTGAGTATATGATGGGTGCGCAATCATTTCGAGTCCTGTAGGCTGATTGAAAGACATGTGAGGAATCATCTCCCATCCTGTAATCAAATTAGTTTCTTGCACCACATGGTTGTTTGACATTTTGTTCGAACTGTTTTGAGCCCTAAACAAGATGAGTACTGTAATGACTAATGAGAGAGGAGATAGCAAAGACAGATGTTGTGTGTCACAATTTGGTTTATGCTGGTCGTATTTATAGTCATTAATCATGCATGTATTTATTACAGAATCAAATAAATAATTCAATGCATTTGAAATCCCCCCTACACTGCTGTTAATGTGTTACTAATTTTGTTTAGGACCATCTACAAATTAGACAATACATTAAATCAAAAGATATCCATGTTGACTATTGTATTAATTAAGTGATTATGTAACTACAAATATAAAATACAATCAATATTTTGATGTATTCTTTGGTAACTAATTCAATACCTTTTTCTTTTTCTTTTTTTGATATGGTTAATTAGGTAAGGTCATTGACCAAAACAAACAAATACACTTGATGTACATGTAACTCTCTCATATTTATCATATACCCAATGAATCAATTTTGTTCATTCATTTTAATCAAAAAAAAAAAAAAAAAAAAAAAACTTTCATGATTTTTCTTGTCTCGAAATTTTGAAAAAAATTCATCGAAAGTATTTAAAAGTACATATATATAGAAAGATAATTTAATTCTCGTAGCGATATTGTATTTTTCGTAGCTTGAAGATTTACCGTTTGCAAGATATGGTTGTTTTTTAAAAAAGTGAAAAATGGTTTTTTATTAATTTTGATGAAAAATTGATTGCTAAGATTAGTTAATTGAATTTATGACAAATATGATATCTATATTGATTTCAACTCATGTACCTACAATCATTAATGTATAATTTATTACAGGTTGAAACAAAATACAACTTTTTTAGTGGGAAAAAGGTTTTTCATTCGATGAATGTATTACTCTAAAAAACAAAGGGCTATTAACCTTTTAAAACACTATACTTGTCAAGAATGATAGTTCTGCGTAGCGAACTAAAAAAATAACTCTTTTAGACATTAATGTTGATATTTTTGTAATATCTATTAATAGTAATAGTAATACTACTACATTTGGTTAATAATTAATGATTTCATTTTAGCATTTGGTAGCAACGATTTAATATATCATAACTGTTCATTTTTGTCATTGAATTTTTTTGTCCCAATTGAACTGGTATTATTATTATTCCCATGTAATATAGTAACAATAATAATAAAATAGACTTTCAAATCTATAAATACTAAGTTACACACATAAAATTTTTATGTAATAATAATTATTTTATATAATATTTTTAAAATTTTTAAACATGTTATATCTTTCTAAGATTGTCATATATAATGACTAATATATAACAAAATTGAAAAGAACAATGACAAAATAAAAACGCTGAAAAATCCTAAATTTGGACAACTTGGTGGAAAAAATAGTGCGTTGGCGTGTTTACAACAAATGAAAGATCATATACAACGCGATATTCGTGATAAAGTATTTTGAAATATGAAGCTAGAAAAGACAATCTTATAAGTTTCTATTTTTTAGTCAACAAATAATTACCCCCACTTATAGTTATTAACATGTAAACACATTGAAATTGATATATAATCATTATACATTGGGTTATATGATATCCATGTACATAGAAGTTTTGTATCATATAGCGTCGCCAAATAAAATAACACGGGGTTGTAATATAAAACCGCCGCAATATCTAAGGCATAACCATAAACCAAATTTGATAAAATTTTATTGCGCAACATTGTTTGTTCATGTAAGTAAGTATTCAGACGCCGAGTATTAGGCACACTGTTAACCATCGTCACTTGCATTTTATTTATGGGCCGAATATTGGAGTAATGTAATGTTACAAAAGTCGCATCTTGTGTTTTAGTCAGTGCTATCATATTTATAGTTTTATTCAATGAAAACTATCATTACTTTCTCACGTACAACAACTATTTTTTTGAACGGCGGAATTATAGAGATACTAGCGAGAAGCTAGAAAATAGAAAAGTTACAATTGACTATTACAATAATTTATTGGATCAAGGATTATAAATGTTGCAATTTGGATGAAAATCCTTTTTCCTATGACTAATCCATTAGTAAGAAAAAGTTTTGATTTCATCCCCAAGAGTGTCTTTCCGTTGAGGGAAAATGTCGAAACATAGTCTATTCCGATAACGCCAAATAATCCAAGTTGTTGATTGAATGATTGAATCGAAACAAGACTTTAGCCGATCAGGAGGAGCAGCTGAGACACTCCAAAAGATTAAACTTTGCAAGTCTTTTGGGTAATCAGTAAGTTGCCACCAATTTTGAATAATCATTCATAGATTCCGAGCAATCGTGCAATCAATGAAAAGACGTTGAGCCGTCTGTAAAGCATCATCACAAACTGGACATCGAGACGAGTTTAAATCAATACCGTGAAGATCCAGATTCATTCTAGTAGGCAACCTTTCATTAAGTAACCTCCAATTGTGAATGTTGATCTTGATAGGAATTGAGTTATTCCATCTAATTTTGTTGCCGAATGGAACAAAGATGGCTTTGTCAATGGTCAAATCAACTGAATATCGAGCTTAATTGGATGTTTAAGATATCTACTTCGGGAAAAAAGGAAAAAAAGAACCCAAAATTGATAATTAAAAAAGGGGAAATAACCTAAAAGGAAAAACAATAAGATTAAAAAAAAGGGGAAATTTAAAACCGGAAAGGAAACCAAAAAAAAAGATTAAAAAAGGTTTTGGGAAAGAATTTAAAAGGGTAAAGCCTAAAATAAACCAAAAATGATTTATTTTAAATTGGGGGAAAATTTAATTTTTTTAAAAAATTTAAACAAATTTTAAAATTTTCCAATTTTTATTTTTAAAAAGGAACTTTTGTGTTTAAATTTAAAAAAAAAAAATTTAACTTTTTCAAATTTTTTTTCTTTTCCAAAGGAAAAGCCTTAAAGTGGGGAAATTTTTTTTAAAAATTTAAACCCACTTTTATTTTTTTTTAAAAAAAATTTTTAATTCAAAAAAATTCCAAATTTTATTTTTCAATTTCCCCGGAGTTTTAAAGCCAAAAAAATTTGGGCAAATAAAATTCAAAAATTTCCCCTTCAA